>SWBT01000422.1:0-299705 GCA_005298045.1 Pleurotus ostreatoroseus | reverse complement strand
TACGAGCTGTACCAGCATATGCACCCTTCGGAGGTTGGTTCGAGCATCGGTAGTGGTATGGGCGGTATGGAGAGTCTTGCAAAGATGTTCAAGGACCGACGTGACGAGAAGGAGGTTCAGAATGACATTCTTCAGGAGACGTAAGTGCAATTGTATGCGCCGTTCGGGAACATTGCTAATTGACATACCCTAGTTTCATCAATACGACGGCGGGCTGGGTCAACCTGCTCCTTCTCTCGTCTAGCGGACCCATCAAGATCCCTGTTGGCGCCTGGTGAGTATGCCGCTGTTGACGTATGCCATGATATTAAAACATTCGTAGTGCAACGGCCTTACAATCCATCGAGATTGCTTGCGACACACTCTTGTCGGGTAAGGCGAAGGTTATGCTTGCCGGAGGTTATGATGATTTGAGTGAGGAGGGTTCGTACGAGTTCGCGAACATGAAGGCCACCAGCAACGCGGAGACTGAGCTTGCCATGGGTCGGCAACCTACCGAAATGTCTCGTCCCGCTACCACCACACGCTCGGGCGTAAGTCAACGTCTTTACTATCATATGATCCATCTAACACCATCTTGTCTAGTTCATGGAGTCCCAAGGAACTGGAGTGCATGTACTGATGAGCGCCAAGACAGCTATCGAGCTGGGCGTGCCCATCCGTGGCATCGTTGCATTCACATCTACGTCCATGTAAGCCTTTCTTTCACATAGTCAATTTCCCAATCTTAATGTGTCTTGCAGCGACAAGGCTGGCCGATCAGTCCCGGCTCTCGGCCGCGGTGCTCTGTCGATTGCGCGTGAAGTTTCGACTAAGCACCCGCTTCCTATTCTTGACTTCGAATACCGCGCACGACAACTTGCGTTCCGTCGCACACAAATCTCTCAGTAGCTGCAGAACGAGAGAGAAATGTTGCGGGGTGAAGTTGAGTTCCGCAAGAGCCAAAACCAAGACGTGGATGAGGACTTCTTCGCTTCTCGTGTTGCCGACATCGAACGGGAAGCCGCACAACAAGAGAAAGATGCGCTCGCTGTGTACGGCATGCTCGTGGGTAGCGACGAACGCATTGCGCCCATGCGCCGCGCTCTGGCGGTATGGGGTCTCACCGCAGACGACATCGGCGTACTCTCCTTCACGGCACGAGCACAAGCGCCAACGTAAGTTTCAGTCCGATATTTCTATGAGCTCTCAGACCCATTCCTTAACAGGAGAAGAACGAGACCGACATCTGGAACAATATCTTCACGTCGCTGTCCCGCACATCTGGTAACGCTGTGCCTATCATGACACAGAAGAGCCTATGCGGACACTCGAAGGGTGGCTCAGCTGCATGGCAACTCACTGGCCTTTTGCAGAGTGTCTCTTCTGGCATCGTGCCTGGGAACTGCAACGCTGAGTACGTGATCGTGTCATACCTAAGACCTTTCCACTTATCCCTTCTCAGCAACATCGACGCGCTCTTCAAAAAGCACACCTACCTGATGTTCCCTTCGAAGACCATCCATACCGATGGTATCAAAGCCGGTGTCATGGTACGTCGATATTGTTGTCTAGAATATGCGATTACTCATTGTTACCATTTAGTCATCCTTCGGCTTCGGTCAAGTCGGCGGCACTTGCGTGATTGTTCACCCACGCTACTTACTCGGTGCTCTGGAGCCGTCCATGTACGAGTCGTATAAGGCGCGCAACCGTGTCCGCTACCACCTGTCGTACAAGGCCATGAGCGAGATGATGATTCGCAACTCACTCGTCAAGGTCAAGGACAGTCCGCCGTACACGAAGGATCTGGAGGGTCCTGTGCTTCTGAACTCGCTCGCTCGTGCGTCGTACAACGCGAAGACTGGCAGCTATGAGTTTACTGTCAAGCTCGCCACGAAGCCTGCCCTTGACGTAGCAAACGTCTCTGCACTCTCAGAAGTTCTGGCGAAGGAGAACGTCGCCGGTGTTGGTGTCGATCAAGGTGCGTCTTGTTGATCTCCACTGAAGTTCCAACTCTAACGATGTTCTCCAGAACTCATCTCTGCTGTACCGTCGTGGAACGAAACTTTCGTCTCCCGCAACGAAAAAGCAGCTCGATGAACTCTCACGGCTGTTAGCTAGATGCTTTTTCAATCAAGGGCAGTGGCAAGTCGCATGCACGACAAATGGGGGAACGTTAGTATCCTGGATTGTCTAGCGTCTTCGATACGTTACTAATTCCTTTCCAGAGGAACATCAAAGACATCCTGCACTCGTATTATCTCACTGCACACTACGAACCCGGGTGGCCTGGCCAGACTGTCTCCAAGTGTTACTGCACTTGGGAAGCTTGCGAACGACCCCGGAGCGTTGTTGGTAGTGTCGGACGGTCAGGATGGATGTCTACAAGGCGATTGAGACGTACATCACTTAGATGATGGTGACCCCGAACGCGATCAAAGTGCTGTTGCTCGACACGCATACAGTATGCCCTCCATATCACCCGTATGTGCGTATGTGCGTACGCTCAAGCATTGGTAACAGACACTAATAGTGTCACTAGCAGCAACACAGTCAACACCCTTCGCACAACAAGTACACCTCACCGATCGAATAGATAATCACAAGCGCGAAAGCTTGGCACACATGAAGTGTCTGCTTCGTGCAACCAAGCGAAGAGAGTTTCGAGGTAGTAGAGGCGGAGTTGAAGGAGCCGAAGTATGGAGAATATTACCTTTCTCAGTGGGTATCCCTTATTTCCGTAGATGTCTCGCTGAAGTCTCGACGTCTACTACGTCTCGTCTGCACTGCACAGACTTCAGCAACATACTAAATAAACCCTCTATCGAACGTCTCGCAGACGCAGACGAATACGAAGTCAACCGCGAAGTGCAGGTATGTGTCCGCACCTCCACACCCTACCCTCCTATCGCGCAAGCCTGACCTATTCAAAGAATACTTCGCAGACTACGTCCCAATCCTCCCCTCGCTCATCTCGCTCATCCACACCTCGACGGCGATGCGGGTGCATGGAACTCGAAGGCACTCGAACGCGCGTTGCAGGGCCTCGTCGCCGTGCTGTTCAGCCCGAAGAAGAAACCGGTCATATGGTATGCAAAGTAGAGCGCGATGGCGAATCAGCTCGGCGTAAGATCCAGCTACGTGTTTACTGATTCCGTTCAAATCTTTGGCACCAGGTATATCCGCGGACGGTGTGTATGGTGCGTTAGCTGAATGCAGCTCGTACGGGAGATTGATCACAAAAAGAGTAATTGACTCACGCTCTATCTGTTGTAGCATAATATCTCATTGGAGTCGACTCTATCCGACTTCCACGGCACGTAAGTCTCGTCGCTCTTGACAGACGCCATGACGTAACGCCGCTCCTCTCCCAGCGGACATACCAAGTAATGGTGCACGAATTACTCGGCATACACAATGGTCGTGTAGACCTGAGTATGGTACCGGAAATCAGCGCGGAGTTCAAGGTAGATGGATTTTCAGATATTCCATCCGTCCATGACTAACGCACACGCGTAGGAAATAACAGTGACACCATCCACAGACCCATTCTTCCTGGCTCATCACCTCGCGATGTTTGGTGATCTCAGAACGCCTTGAAATCCTATGCTCAGTGCTACCAATCGCTTTCACTCGCGCAGAGCCCGTCCGCGATCAATTCCGTTAGTGACATGAAGCACTTCGTACAGGAGTGCCCTGAGTTCCGCTGGCTTGGCGGGGACGTGGGCAAGCATGTCGCATTGGTTGGCGAACTTAGTCGGCTCGTGGAGCGCGACAAGTTACTGGACGTCGGTTAGGTTGAGCAAGGACTTGCGACGGGGCTCTGGTGCAGATCTCAGGGTAAGAAATGGTCCAAATACTCCCGGGTGCTTGAATCAATATCTTTGTTCAGAGCATGGAAGCCACCATCACCAATCCAGCCATTCCAGCGTGGAACAAACTGAGACTCGTAGCGTTGCATGCTCTACGGTGCAAAGAGACTCAAGCCAGCAGCGTCGCATCCTTGATCAATCTTGCCTTAGAGAACGGCGTGCAGCGGGAAGGCGCTAGAGTGAGTAGATGTTCGCATGCCGAGGTATATTCATTTTTGCTGACATAGTGCAAATAGCTCGTCTACGTCATTCCGAATATCGCTGGCTCAGATCAGAGACAAGAAGATCTGTTGTCCGATGAGTCGCTTTGAAGGGTCTGAAGGTAAGACTTTGTATTGCGGCTCACAATTCACATTCTCACGAAAGTAGGGCGTAGAGAATGCATACATGCAACATACACCTCATTTGTCCCCAAACGCTTGAGAATTTGCTAAGAGGTCGATTGCGAGACACAAATTTCCCATTCCTAGACGTCGCTGGCCCGAACGCGGGATTCCACGGGTACGAATTGTTATAAAATACGAATTCAGTCACTCATGTGCCTTTACAGACCACAGGACATGATCATAATCGTAGTTGGTGGAACAACATATGAACAGGCCAGGGCTGTTGCACTCCTCAACCAAGGATCCACGTCCAGCGGGTCATATGCTGCAGGTACGCGTTTGCTACTCGTATCCACATTTCCTCGAGGTAAGCCTGACTTACCCGCTAGCCGTCCGGCGCGATCTCTGCTGCGACAAATTGGCCTTTCTGTATGTTTGAGCCTCCACTGGAAAATATGTATCGTCTACGCAGTACAGTCCCTTTATTGCTAAGCATCCTCGCCGCCCACAACTACCTCCAACGACCGCGACGCCCACATACCCCTCGTCCACTTCCTCACCCTCATACTCACACTCCTCGGGCTTAATCGTTAACGGCCCCGACGACGAGCTTCTCGCATTCTCGCATCATCCCCCTGCCTTAGTCATTTCTCTCCTCACATCAACCTGGAACCACTTGTTCCTCAGCACAATACACATCCATTCCGCGCGCTGTTGCCCCGCCAGTACGCTGCCCATGCTCGTCTGCGCCGAGCGCGAAAACTAACGCGATCATCCTAGGAGCGTCCCATCGCGCGAGTACCTATCACTCCTCCCGCTGCCCATCCCTGCGCCCTCCACAAATGTCCCTGGGCTCGCAAATAACACGCCTGCGAGTGTACGACGTCGAGCTTCTCGCGTGAAGCCCGCGCCGTTCCCCGGGCCGAGGGGCCCGAGAACCGAATGCAACGAGGTTCCGCGAGGCCGATGGTTGTATGTGTCTTAGAGCGAGATCGTGGACGTGCCGAGTCAGACGGTGGAGAGCAGTTCAAGTAACGAAAGAGTACGGCGCGGAAGTACGGCGGGACGTGGACTCGCCTATGGGATAAAGCCCACTCGGACCGCGTATGTGTGGGGGTGCGGTGTTGCCAGGTGGATGGTGCACCGAAGAGATGATCTGTCGTCTTGTTCGCCTCAAACGTGGATGTGTTCCCTCAAGCGTCGCTACATTCGTCCAGCTTGCGCTCTACATCGTCCCTATCTACCCACCCTCTCTATGCCAAGGACAGGGCATACAATCACCGCCTCATAAGGCACTGCACACGCCGGCTCGCTCCGTACTGTCGTCGTTTTTGCCACAAGTTTCCCATTGGCAAGGGCCGTCCGTCTATGATACGCCATTTGCATCCGTAATCAGAGCTGTAGTCATCTTTGTACGCCACAGCGCTTTCATTAGGCCAGTCCTCGTTCGCATTCTCCGTGAGTACGTTGATGCAGACGTTGTACGGTCGGAATATGTATAGCAAGCATCAAGATCCTTCGGATTGTCCCCAGTGGCTATCATAATGGTCATACAGACAAGTACAATGAGATTGCAGGCCTACTGACGCTGTTCGGTACGTCAATATATGTTCACAGAACGCGCTCTGGGAGATTTACGCCATTCAAACAGGATAGCAGCAACGAATAGAGAAAGGCATACCAACGTCAAAACCACTTTGACCAGAAAAAGCGGCGACGACTCGGTTTCGTGCCAGTCGGCCCTCCCACATCCACTCTGATCACTGTATCTCGCCCCTCTCGATGACCTCGCTGAAGAACGGGCGTTGTGCTGCACTCCTGGGCCGCCGCTAGAAGAGATCAGCGAAGATCTTGGTCGATGAAGGTGAGATTTACGTTTGAGAGGCGGCAAGGGCTTGCAGTAACTGATGCGTATCATTCTGGACAGGAAGTTAGTCAAACAGTGCGGTATTAACCTAATGAGCCAAACTTACCTGCCCATTTGTGTTGAACTTGCGCTGGGGTAGGGTAGGTGCTGGGTATCGATAGCCGTGGAATCCGAGGAAAGCCAGGAGCAGCGGCGAGCCACAAGCGCACGGCGCACACGCACTGCCTCGCCGATCGACCCAGCGCTGAGCGGCGCGGACGCGCCTTCCTCGGCGTCCCTACACTGCCCGTCTCGCATATTTGGGTTGCCGCAGTGCACCAGCGGGCGAGACGGCTCCGGTGGCCCTGGTTTAGCCGTTCAGCAAACGTCTGGCTGCGTTATTGCACGCCCTACGCTCGTCGTGCACGGTAAGCGGCAGGCGAGGAATGTCATCGCTTTGAAGCGAATGTCGAGGGTTATCGACGCGGGGATCGTCGCGTCGCGTGGACTGTCGAGGATTGGAGATTAGACAATCGGCGATCGTCAAGAGGAGATAATCGCGTGGAGACTATCGTCGTGGATATCGAGGAAAATCGACGAGGATCGTCGTATGATCGATAACGATCTATTGAAAACTATAATATTCTATCGTCGTATATCGTGGATAGCATATTTTGGATGTGCTACGGATATGCGCCACATATACCCTGCTAGTATATGGTAAGTAAAGTGTCAGTATATTTCGTATACACTACCCGAGACATGAGCGAAAACAGGAGAAGTATACGATGAGTAGACTCTGGTCATATTTCGTACATGACCACCGTAAACTAGGCATATTGATGGACAGCATATCTTGAGCATGTTCGCTATATACTTGAATAGCATACGTATAGCTTATCGGAGATTAAATTGGGAGCATATACGAAATATACTGTCTACATGACTCTCGTTAACTTGCCGGGTTTTTGCAAATATCGTTTATAACACTTCCAACATATACTCCGCTAGCATACGGAATTTTGCCCCCGGTGACTACGACTGCCACATCTAGCTACGCACCACGTGGCTTGCGTGTTTCTCGCAACACCAGAGGCGGAATGAGGGCCTCGAGGCGCACCGCGCATTGCCTCGATACCGTGGGAACCTCGCTGATGGCACCTCGAGGCGACCCTCGCCTCACCTCCCGGCAACACTAGTTGGAGTCGACATCATGCATCATGAGCGAGCGCTCGGAGTCTGTGGCCCACCGGCACCAGTCGCGAAGAGCCGCCACTTCGATCCCCGTCGGCGGCATATTTATTGTACTCACACCACATGACGGAAGCTGGCAGAGCACCCGGACTTGCTAGTCAAATAGACCGTATAAATCTATTTCTAGGAAGTTATGGAGAAGTAGATAGAATTAGCAAGACTTTCCAAGGCATGCTGCGTCTCAGATTCGGAAGAAAAGATAGTTACACGCGTACGGTATGTAGTATGGATCGTCGAACGTAGTACAACCCAATGTGCGACGCAATGTTACAGCCTTCCGAGCGTACTGGAGGCTTCGTCTACCTCGGGCTGAATCTCGGTCTGTCTTCTTTTCTTTGACAATGAGGATGATGATGCTGAGAATCGGAAAAGAGCAAAGAGTCTTCGACGGGTGGATCCAACTTGGGATACAGAACCTTCCGAAGCTGCTCGGAAGCCTATTCGCTCTTAACTAGGCTGCATGACAGTATCGAACGTGAGCCTTTCTAGTTCTTGTTCTACAGGTCCACACGTTTGAACTCCCTGAAGCAAAGGTCAAACCGTATTATTTGACACCGCATTCAGTTCTGTCAGCCGCTTGTTGCTGCCAGTGCGGCTGCGGACTATTCCCGCTCATTTGTTGCCCGAAGGCGCATGATGTTCTTACGGAGCTACAAAGAGGACCTGCGAAGCCATGCAATGCGACGTGGGCAAACTGCATTGACCTAAAGGACCCGGGTAGGAATGCGGAAGCTTGCCCAAAATTTATACAGTTCGCGTCGCGACGCGACAGGCTACCCCGAGGGAAGCTGATTGGAGAACTCCTGCTCTGATTTACGACGCGTCTTGACCAGCAACTACCATGATGGGACTCCGCAAAGCTCGTTCCTCCTCCTTGCCCGAACATTGTCCTCCACTGGCCTCGCTCAGAACGTCGATCAGGCTCTAGATGTTTACTTTGGGTGTTGACTTGGTCAATTGATCGCTGATGGGGCAGTTCCCCAACAGGGGCAGCCGGTCACACGCTGCTCCAATGCGGGAGCAGCGTCGGGCAAGTGGGTAAGACCTTGAGCTCCTCAACGCCCTCGCAGCACTTCTAACGGCGCAAGTCAACCTAAGATAAAGAGGACAATACAGCTCTCTGCACTCAAGTCCGCCCACTTTGATACCCACCCTCTATCGCGATGGACACCCTCTGCCTGGATGTCATATTCGAAATCGTACAGAATCTGAGGGAGGACCTCCCCAGTCTCAAAGCATGCTCCTTCCTATCGAGCCCATGGTTTATAGCCTCACGACCTTTGCTATTCCACACGGTACATCTCTCAGCGGAAACGGACGATGAGAACGCTATCGCGGTAGCGTTCTACGACAAGCTCCAAAATCTTGTCAAGAATTACCCTTACATCTGCTCCCACATACGGAGGCTCGTCCTACGTCGAGATCAGAGGGGCGAGCGTCGCATCGTGCCCAATGTTCAGTTCGGGCTCACGTCACCCTTCATGGACCTCGCACCGGTCGTGCAGGCGTTAAGCCAGCTTCCATCCCTTCACACGCTTTCCCTCGTGGGTATCAGCTGCACCATGGACCCCACCGTACTGTGTGCAAAGCCGTGCACATCTGTTCGCAACCTTGCCCTCGACAGCGTGTACTACTTCGGCGATAACTTCGCCTACATGTCGCGCTTACTGTCGTATTTCCCGAACGTTGCAGATCTGGAAATCCGCCGCTGCCACGGCAAATACTGGCAGCAAGGAGCTTTGGCCAACGTGCCTGCGTCTGGGGCGCAGTTGCGATCGTTAACTATCATGGGGTCGTGGCCCCTCATCTTCTGGACGAACCTCGCAGAATCATCCACTCGTTCGCTCGAGACGCTAGACGTCTCGCTTTCGTGGTTGGTGCTATCCGGTGCTGCCGACCTCGCTGGAGCCTTGCGGCGATTGCTCCGCTGCGCGAGCGACCGTCTGCTCAATCTACGTCTCGATCTCCACGTCGAGCAGAAGGACCTGGAAGAATCCGGTGAGTTCTCACCAGCTGACATATCGATTACTTCAGAGCCTGATTCATTGAACTTTACTACGAGCAGATAGGGTGGTCGTGCCTTGTTCTTCTCTACAGACGATGACATTTCGAGTCTCTATGGACCGTACGGGGATGCCCTCGTGGCTATACTTCATCAACGCCCTCTCTCAGACATCCTCACCATACTTGCGCCGACTGGTTATAGCGCTTGCGGGGCCTGACGAGTACACGACGGGCGAACTCACGCCACCATGGGCAGAGTTTCAGGACGCATGCCTGGCACTTCCCTCGTTGGAGAGTGTAGGGTTCGTGGAGCTACCTGGTCGATATCGGCAGATGAAGCTGAGCGAAGCTACTGTTCGGTCGAACTTGGCGCAGTTGGGCAAACGCTGCCTGCTGCGTGTAGACCTGCAACATTGAATCAGTTCAAATTGGGAGGATTTAAAGATACCCTGGTAAGTCTTTACTCACGCCTCCATGCGTTGCATTGGCTCTTACACGCTGCACCAGTATTTGTAGAGATGACGGATGCCCGACCCGAGATTCATTTGTAAGTTACGGGTTCCCGCGCCGCGCCGCGCACAGTTAGCATGTTTCTTCAAAGCTTTGGTTCTTCGAGCACGTTGATTGTAGCCATCATGAGTATGAGATGATATGCGCCCACAACTCCCCAGCAACAGCTAGTGGACTACTATGCTGGGCTCAATGTGAGAAGAGGAAAAGCACGTTCCCAGACACGAACGCACACGCCATACTGTGCTTGTAGGTATAGCTACAGACTTTCCTCTTTCTCAAGCACCACCCACGTTTAGTGTAATATGATATTGACGTGCAGCCCGCAACCGAAATGTGGCGTTTGAGTTAGCCTGTCCCTCGGGTCAAACCACAGGACCTGCCTAATTCGCCTGTGCAGATGCTGTCATCAAAGCATGGCATAAAACGGAATTCTCCATATGTCTGAGCCTGTCTCTTTGATTGCAGGTTGCGGCAGTGCGGGCGGAAGTCCAAACGCTTTGAACCTCCGAGCGGAGGTTGTTCTATCTTGTCCTCGACAACAACCGTCGCCACAAGACGGTGAAGTCATCTTCCTTGCTGTTCACACGAAGGACTTACACTACACTACACAGTTCTAGAGATTTCTATCCACTCCACACTACCAACTATATATACTACGCTGCCCTCTAGTCTCCGACATGGTGGGGATGGACAAGGCCTCACACCTCCCACTCGAGATTATCGACACAATCACCTCTCTTCTCCAGGGCAACACCAAAGCCTTGCGAGCCTGTACACTCCTAAGCCCTCGCTGGACTATTTCCGCGCGGCGTCACCTCTTCGAGTTGACGAGTTTCCACCTCGACGACCCCGATGACCCCGACGCTTCCACGGCGGACAGCGCCGCCTTACGCCTCGATGCTTTTGCCACCTTCCTTGACAGCGCACCATACGTGTGCGACTTCGTGCGAGAGCTTCATTTGCTCTCGCTTCACCCGGACGAGTCAGACAAGTCCGTAGACGACTCGGAGGACGAGGACGCTTTCCAAGTGGACCTAATCGACCTGCTTCCGGTGCTCATAAAATTGTCTGCCTTGCGCAAGCTCGTTCTGGAATACGTCCTATGGTCACCGCTTCCATCGCATGTGGTGGGGGGTGCGTCGAAAGCGCCGACCCTCATGCAATGCCCGTGGATCGAAACACTTCACGTTTTTGAACTCACGTCGCTCACCGACGACTTTGCACAACTGGGCGCGATATTCTACCACCTTCCGGGTCTTACTGACCTGGTCATTGGCCACGGACAACTTGACACGCTAGAGGATCTCGACACAGAAGCCCCTGAAGTTATTCCTTTCCCGCAGAACATGCATCTGCGCACGCTGGAGCTTAAGCATACGCTAGTCCCTTGTGTGCTCGCGTCGCTTGTACACACGGACACAGTGAATTGTCTCCGATCGTTAGAAATTGAGGCTGGCACTCTTCTGTGGGGTGACATAGATCGCATGGGCACGTTATTTGAGGCCGTGGGACCACGGCTGAGGCATTTGCGAATGGCAGTAGCATATTCTGCGGTACAGAACTTGACCTGGGACCAAGGTGTGTCGCAAATGCTTATCAATAGCCTTCTTCGCACCGACTTACCCTTTAACTCATAGATTTTGTGAGAAACATCTGGCACAACCTTCGTCTTTCCGCATGTACGGCGCTACGCACTCTACACCTCGAAACCGACTACGACATGGTACTTGGACTTGTTCCTTACGAAATCTCGCCTTGGGTCCCTATTCAAGCCATGCTCGATTCACTACCTACTATCACCGGCTCCCTACAACGACTGGTATTGACCACCCCCCGGACGGGATTCCTGTCCTACCCTGCGTCCACCCGCAGACGAGCGGAACCACGCTGGACTGAGCTCCAGAGCCGCGTCCTAGCTTTTCCAGCCCTCAAGAGTCTTCGATTCGTGATCGGGGATCAAAATTACGAAGACGACGACATCGACGATGTTACAGTACGGCGCGTGCGGAGGCAGCTGCCTGCGCTTGAGGCGAAGGGACTGCTGAAGTTCAATTGGGACTAGATATATTAGGTGTGTACTTCGTATGTCTGCTCGATGAATATCATGCACTCATGAAACGCCTAATTTAAATCAAGATCAATGTGAGACTATCCAGGAATAGCGTTCGAGGACCAACGGCCTTTGTCTCGCACTACAACTATATCACTACTCGGCTATCCGACCAAGACACATTTTATACTACTATATGATCACGTAGAATGCGTTGTATGTGATTTGATACGTATCTTATTTGCACTACATACTCCTATCCATATTTCTAACCCATAATGTATCGATATAGTAGTCTTGAAGCCTGCCTTGTAACGAATCTACGAATGCGTAGTTGGTAATAATTGCGTTCATCTTCAGATGATACGATTGACCTGCAACAAAATGTCACAACGATAGCAGCATGTCAAAAGAGTCCAAGATTATCAGGATGCTACACAAAGGATCAATGACGAACACTTGAAAGTACGTAGGATCGACGGTCAAGGGAAACGGTGAAGCGGGCCGCCAGCTATTTAACTTTATCTCTGGGCTTCGTGGTCAACACGTGGCTTCGAACTCTGTTGCCCCTTCGTCCTTCCTTCAAGTCGATTGAGGTGTACAGTCGCTATTATTGACAGCGTTGTCAGGTGCGTTCTCTTTCAAAAGTCCACGTTGATCACCGCTGAATATCTATATATTTGATTATAGAGGCCGACATGGTCGAAACGATCCCATCTCGGGAGGTATAATTGCCCGGGATGATTGCAGGCACAAGTACTATCATTTCCCACTTGGCTATCGTCTGTCTCAACTAACACATGTATCTTTGTGAGTGCACACCAGTACCCACAGGATGGTCTTTGTGCCGAAGATATTGTTCAGTGGTAGGGTGTTTGGAATATTGAGCTATACCTGGACCAATCTCCGAACTTTATGATCAGAGCGCAGGTCGAGATTGTCATTCTATCAGGCTTGTCAGGCCTTTATCACAAGACAAAGCGCGGTGCCGTATCGGTACAAGAGCAGACTCAGTACAAGAACGACACAAGCTCAAAGCACCATGCATTTATCAGGTATATGTACAATATCAATTACCCACCAACATCCTGACGGGCGGGGCACTATTAAGTACAAAGCACACGCTACACTGGCGCAACTCAAATACATCCGGACCTGTTGTACTGTACCTGCAGGACTCAAACTGACACTGACATCGGACACTGATCATGATTAATGCAGCAGACCCAGGACCGCGCCCGGTCGGCCGCTGGCAGGACCGTGACTGGCGTGGGAATCGTATATGGGGATTTGGGAATCGGGCGTGGGGTATGCACAAGGAACGGGGGACGGGGGACAGGCTAGTGGACATGTACATGTGGGTAGAGGAGACAAGGAAACCAAGGAATGCATCGATGTAATGATGTGTTGATGAGCAGATGAGGAGATGGAGGGTCAGTGCTGGAGGCCGGGGCTCGAAGCGGGGATCCGAAATCCGGATATTGGAAGACTGGGAATTGAAGAGGTTGGAGATTGGAGATTGGAGAGAGAGAATGAAGTGCGTGAAGACGGGGCTAGGATGAACGGCCGGTGCAGTCCAATTTCTGACCAAACGAGCGTGAGCTAGCACTAGAACACAGATGGGATGAGAGTAAGCAAGAAACATGAAACAGATCCGTCACAACCGCCACACCCAAGGCTCTAAGCCCGCCGCGCCAGTTTCTTTCCTCCTTCGTACGGGCAGATCCAAACCCAAACCCCAAAGCGGGAGCGGCACGGAGTGTGACGCGCATTGCGCACGACGCCCGCCAGGCACGCCATCGCAGAGTAGTACGCACGATACAGACGCACTACCGCGGCACGCGCGTATGCTGCGGCAGCGGCACTTGCGGGAGCGAAAAGTCGATCGCGTCGTACGCCGGCGGCGGCTGCTCGTAGATGGTCTCCGCGTACGACTGCCGCGCCCCGCCCGCGGCATCGTCCATCGCGATCATCCCCGCGTCGACTATCGGTACGTGTGCGTGCGCGTGTGGTGGTTGCCCGTGTGCGGTGTACGGTCGCCTGGGAGGTGGAGGCCCGGCGCCCGTACCCGAGAGCGACATCGCCTGCATGCGCGGCGCGAGGTCTGGCTCGCGCGCGTAGTCCGTCCCCTGCGCCCGCGCGTACCCAAGTTCGTCCGCGCCGAAGTCGCGTCCCTGCGCCCGCGCGTCGGGGTACGTGCTGTACGCCTCCGCGTAGAAGTCCGGCGGGCGCGCCGGCAACGGATTCGAGTTTCGTCGCGAGTCGTCTGGGGGTGCGGGCGCGCTCGTGCTCGCGCCAGACGCGTTGTATCTGCTCCCGCTCAACTCTTGCGCCAGTTTCGGTGGTAGTGGCAACGCGGCCGCGGGCGGCGGCTGCTGGGGCGGTACGTTCGCGACCGTAAGCGAGCGTCCGAGACGGGCACGACGCGAGCTGGAGCCAGAGGTCGAGGAGGACGAGATGGAAAGGACGGAGGGGCTTGCGGGGCGGTCGATCGTAGTGGCGGCGGCTGCCGCGCGCGCAAAGGCTGCGGCGGAGGACATGGCGTGGCCGTCAGACGTCGAGGGACGCTGACGAAGGGAGCCTGAGGCGACAGGCGGTCGGGGCAGAGGGCGCAACGCAGGTGTGCCTGGCGCAGGCGTTGGCGCGGGGCTGCCGCTCGAGCTGGCACTCATGGGGGGCGTCAGAGGCGGGGGCGGTGTCAATGGTGAAAACGAGGATGCAGACGCGGATGCTGGGGGTGCGCCCTTGCCGGAGAGCGACGCGTACGGGTGTGCCGCAAGCGTCTGGACTCGTGTACGGGCGAGCGAGGTGGGCAGCGGTGGGACCGGTGGAATGTCTTCGTCTCTGCGCATGTACGACGACGCGGGCGTAATAGGTGTCATCGGATCGCTCGAGCTCGACCCGCCATAGGACGAGTGTGGATACCCGCTCGACATCCTGCTTCGGGCGTCCCAGTCCGAAATCACGGTGTGTACTGGGCTCGAGGGCGGGCTGTCAGGAATAGGCTCCCCATGAATGATAGCAAGCCACTTTTGCACGACGTGGGCGCTGCTCCCCGGTATGCGCACGCGCCCGTTCTCAGTCTGCGGCCGGTCGAGCCACTCTTGAACGTCTGTCACCATCAGCAGCGCGGTCAGCATGAGGTAGTCGAGCAGCAGCACGGGGACGCCGCGGTAGTTGACCTGCGTCCGCTCGGCGTCTCCGTTCAGCGCTGTCTGAAATACGCGCAGCCGCGGCGGCGCCGATAACACGGCCGCGTCGAATACCGCAATTGGGCCTTTGATCCCGGACGTGGTGCACTGGCAACCGAGACGACGGTCAGCTAAAGTTCGATAGACGGGTGAAGCGCGCGCAATTAGAGCTGTTGCGAAGCCTGCTGCGTATCACCCCAAGGCACGACTGACGGAGTCGCGCACGTCCGCGCTGCGAGCAGTGATTTGGCGTGCACCAACTCATATCAGCCAGCCGTCTCCGAGGTGTGCGCAGGAGCTGACTCTGCAACAGCTCTAAAAGCGCTCCCGCGCCGATCCCGAGGAGGCATTTGTACTTACGTAGTACGAACTTCCCGGGACGAGTTTCCAGCGCAGTGGATTCGGCCAGTGTGGGATGTTGAATTTACGATTACTATACACAATTCGTGTTAGCAACGCAACTGAGACAGTGCGCGGGAACGTGATGTGCGCCCCATCGAGCACGAGGACGTACGCAAAATTGCCCAATGCCCCACACTTGAGAAAATCTTCAGCCTCTCTCCAGCGACCCTCGCCCGCCTGCACTGTAATGCCCGTCTTTCCGCGTCCCTTCATCACCGTCGGTGGGAACTTCACCGTCGCGGTCCTGATGGCTTGCCGGCTGTCCCCATCGAGTCTGTATATGTTCGTACTGTCGTGAACGGTCTCAAAAATGTAAAGCGCCTCTTTTGTGTCTGCGTCCTTGACTACGACGTCGAGGAATGACGGGCCTGTGAACTTGAGCGTAATGCGTGCGGCGTCCTTTGCAGAGCTGCTCGACGATGATGTGAGGGTGGGTATGCCGATGAGACTGGGCGGTGGAGGTGCGCGAGAAGGTCCGCCTTGCGTGCTGCTACGGGGTGCGTTCTCCGAGGCGGTTTCGAGCTTGCTGAGGGCCGGGAAGATCGACGAGGACGTGGGGGGCGTGCCCGACGACGGCGGGGGCGGGTTGTCTGCAGACTTGCTCGAGCGGAAGGGCGCGATGAAGCTGCCCCTGAGCATGGTGGTCGTTGTGGTCAGAGAAAGGACGGCGAGGGCGGCGGAGGGAGACTTGTACCTGGCCCATTTACATAAGAAGCACCGAATCCCATCACATCACCGCGCGTGTGGGCGTTCCTCCCAAGCATCCCAGTTTCTCGATTTCCATCTCATGCACCTCCCCAGCACCTGCAGGCATATATAAGAGCGAATGGACCATGAAACGCTTGCATAACTTGCGTGGACAGCGGCCTCGCTGTCGTGGTCGTGGTCGTGGTCGGTGTTGTACTCGCCATTGTCCACGGGCGTCGGCGTCAAGGTGTAGCTTTGCCTCCCAAGCGCGTTCGCGTTCATTGGTCCGCGTATAGCTTAGGTAAGCCACAGTTTCGGATAGAAACTAGGCGCGTTTTGTCCCCAAATCTCTCACGAAACTCTATTTTGCCCACAGAACCGAATCTTCGACGCGACGCGCATCTTGCACCCAGACCACCACCACCAGTCCCTCCTCAGCCCCTCTCACGTTCAGCATGTCTACCGACGCGACGGACCTCCAGAACGTGTAAGTACCCTTCACTGTACTCCCCCGCCTTGGTTCTGACAGCCGTAAACACAGTTCCCAGCTCGAGCCCGCGAACGGCAACGCAGCTCAACCCGCCGCCGCCCTCGACAAGGGCAAGGGCAAGGGCAAGGGAAAGCTTGTCGAGGACCACCCAATGGATGACGATGACGATGACGACGATGACGACGACGAGGAAGAGGAGGCCGAGGATGAGGACGAAGACATGGCCGAGGTTCGTTTTCCAACCCCCTGGCTGCACGCGTCCCGACGCGTCGTTCCTTTGTCTTTACTGACTCTATCTCGCACAGGAGGAAAGCCTCGACGAAATTGACCCCTCGGTCATCCAGCCGCGACGCACCCGCGGCGTGCGCGTCGATTACACGTCCCCCGAGGCCCTCGCCAAGGCCGGCCTCAAGCCCGGCGAGAACGTCGACGAAGACGACCAGACCTACGACGCCAAGGACGCCGATATGGAAGAATGAGCGCACGCTCGCGCTCGCGCCCTGCTTATTTTCCAAAACCAGCGTCTCGCGTTGCCTTCCCTGTTCCGTGGTCAACTCCGCTTTGCCGCTCTCAATGATCATGACTGCCGACTGCGTCCTCGTCTGTCACATATTTCCCCCTTTGCTCTGTTTGTAGCATGCTCGCGGGTCCTGCCTTTGTAATAGTGTCCGTCGACACGTTGTACTTCTCGAAATGCTGTATTCCAGATATTCAGTCAGAGGCACGCAACTGACAATCTTGTCTTTGTGCTTCTCGAAAAAACCCTCGAGGTCCAAGGTCATCGATCACGCCCCGCCTCCAGAAACACAAAGTCGCTAACTGGTGGATGTATGAATGTGCATTATGCGCGATCTAGATGGTCTATCCTAGTGCACTCAGCATACGGCCGTCGGGTATCAGGGCCTGTGCGGTGAACCTAGTCTCCGTTGCTGACGATAATCGAAAAGAGAAGACAGTCGTTATATTTTCTGTATAATGCGGTAAACCAGTCGCGCATTTCATGAGCACAAAAGGGTAAGCCGATAGCCAAATTCTTCGTCATTCAGTGTAAGTAGCAGGTGCTACAATGTAAGTATAGTTCATTCAATGAAGTACCCACAAGTCGCGTTACACCGAGCGGGCGCGTGACGGATCGTGCGCGACGCGACCTTGACGCGACCCTTGGCCCACCGAACAGACACCAAACAACGCCCCCTGTAGTTGATGAGTTGCTCGAAAGCCAAACTACAGTATACATGGAAATGATCGTTGTTCTATACAGCGCAGCTCTTTATACTATACACACTGCGGGCATAGGCCCATATTTCTTAAGGACATATCGTGCGAAATGCCGAGAACTATTCTGAATAATGCCTCCATTGTCTCTACAATACTTCCCGAGGAGAAACAACATGATAAGAGCAATACAATGGAAATATTGAAAGGTGGGCATATTACTCACGTTTCCCTCGTGTTGAACACGATGCACTAGGGTGGTAGAATTCATTATAACCCCGCCAGTCTTATCAGTATATTTCCTCTAGGAATAGAGGTCGATGTCCGCAGTGACAACGCAGCTCTTCCTGATGATCCGACTCGATCTTGCGGGAAAGGCGGAAAAGCAATGTCAACGCAAGAACCAATGATAGAGAACTTGTAAGGCACGCACTTCGTATGTCACCGTTTACTAGCACTCATCATTGAACCTCAGCAGCCCTTTCGCCTGGAGCGCTGATAGGCTGCTCCTCAAGAATTCGGTGGGCATTGCCGGCGTCCTATTGACGAGTCGGACGCTCTTGAGGGCCGGGAACGCGAGCAAGCATGTCTGGAGGGCGTCCAGGTATCGCAGTAGTGGACGGTCAGCCATACGCAAATCATGAAGCCCGACCAAATCGAGGGTGAATTGCTCCAGGCCGCTGGAGTCCGTGCACGCCTTGAGGATCATACGTACGATCTTCCAAGACTGGTCGCCCCATGCGCTAAGGTTCGCCTCGAGCTGCAGGGAACGCAGAGCCGTGCATTTGTGAATGTGTAGGCCCTGCCAGAGCTTTACAGGCTCAACGGATACTGTTGCAGGATTTCTTCAGTGTAAGCCAGAAGACCACGACAGCAGTATGCATATGCACGACGCACCGTTGGGTTGCCAGCCCATGTTCAAAAACCGCAAATGCTTTAATCGCGGCCCCGCAGAGTCGAAAAACACGCCCATGGGCCTGATATCGTCCCATGTAAAAAGCTTCCCCCCAAACTCCAGCGACTCAAGCGTATTCACCGAAGCGGTGTGTACGAGCGACGGGATGATCAACATTTCGTTACTGTCAAGGAACAGTGTACGCAAAGCCATCTCTTGAGGCATAATCGTCTGAGCTCTAGCGGTAACTCCAAGTAAACGGATAGCGCCGCAACATATGCTCAGCTCGGAAAGGCCGGGAAGGAGGTGGAGTATTGCGGCGACCTGCGTTGACTTGATCGGGTACGGACGATATTTTGTAGACGTCGATATAGTCAAGGATTTGATCCATGGGCACCTGAGCCCCGAGACCGTCTCCGGATCTAAAGCGCCATCTTCAGCGAGTGGAGACCACAGAGTGGCTGTCACCACGAGATTGTGAAGTGCGGGCAGCTTTTGGAGCACTAGGAATAGGTCTCGTAGGTCAACATGGAAGTCCACTGTGTGACCATTGTCTGGGTCGCTATCCTCCGGCGGGTCATCATCATCCAAGGAGAGGCCGCTGATGTCTACGAGGGGCGAGACTAGCTGTAACTTCTTTACAAACCCACAGGCATACGGCGTGCGGTCGAGGAAGGCAGCGAATGCACGCAAATGCTTTGCGGCACGGTCGAGGAGGGCATGCTGCCCGTACTTCTTAGGATTATCGAGATGGACGCTCGCCGATGCGAACAGCAGGCGCCGCGCTGCGACCGTCCAGTCTGCGTTAAGCAGTGTGCACGCCCGGAGGGTGTTGGCATCGTCTCGTAAGTATGAGATAACCTCGTCGACGATATCCGTTGGAAGGTGAGAGATCACGTCCGTTCCGGCCATATCGACTTATGCTGCGATGCACGTTGAAGTGGCTGAGGCTACCGAGATAGTGATCTTCAGCAATTTTCTACGCTGAGCATGGGGGACGACGCACCTCACTAACAATCGTTCAAGTTGGATGAGTGAAGCCGTGAGAGAGTCAACGCCTATTGTAGTCTCGGTGCCATCCGCTCCTGACATCCCAATTTGGGAACCCTGTCAGGAGCGTCTGGAGTCCAATGCGAGCGCTAAGGGGGGGTTTGCACTTCGCTCGCTCGCGTCGGGCGCTAAGCACACCTCACGTCTCTCGTCCAGCTCGTCCGCGAGTTCACGGTCAAGTATTAGGTATAAACTTGCGCATTAGATGCATTCATACTGGTATATCATGTATCAATGCCTTGAAGTGTAATTAATTAGCCCCAATCTCTGCTGACAGAAGCTTTTGTAGCCAGCGATTGTATACAATCACTGGACAGGCTACCGAGTGGAACCGCAGCGCCGCGTTGCTCTATTACGCCTCTTGTCGATGCCGGAGAAGTGTGAAATATGTATTTCTTCGACTATGAGATATTTTAGAGGCCGGGCACTCAGATATGATCACTTGACAGATCCAACCCACGCTGTGAGTAGGTTTACTCATGATTTCGTGGCTGCGTGAGGCCCCAAAGTAAATCCATAACATATAGAATCTGCCAGTGAGCTCTTATGCCCGCCGTAACGTCCCATACGGTTACTCGAAGGGTCATTACCCTCGCACAATGAGCAACTCTGTATTTCATTCACTGATGTGCTTTGACATGCATTTTGACTGCTCAAAAGCGAGACTGGCCTAGAGTTGGCCTGTACATACATATATTATACAATCATATACACTAACAGTGCTTAGATAGCGTATATTCGATTGACTGCACGGACGAGAGACGTGAGGTGTGCTTAGCGCCCGACGCGAGCGAGCGAAGTGCAAACCCCCCCTTAGCGCTCGCATTGGACTCCAGACGCTCCTGACAGGGTTCCCAAATTGGGATGTCAGGAGCGGATGGCACTCGACAGGGTTCCCAAATTGGGATGTCAGGAGCGGATGGCACCGAGACTACGCCTACTGTCGTCTATCAACCTTTGCAACGTAACCTACCTTTGCAAAACTGCAGCGGGAGGGCACTTAAGCTTGTAATTCGCTACCGGTGTATAGAGTGCACAATACATACCATGACAGAAAGTCTATTTGCATGAAATTGTGAGTCTTTACAAGGGCAACTCTGTCAAGCGAGACATACCGGTGTGTTTTGCAACGAGATGTAAGCAAATCTACCACGCGCGCTTGAGTAGATCTCGTTGTATTGATCTCATAAAACCACGAAAATATATGAGGGTGTGTATACAAGACTGTAATATCACCGGGGCTACCCCGATATGTCGTGAGTCAACTGGTGAGCAGCATACAGAGTACTATGTTCTGCTTGCGTGACAAAGTCCCTCTCGACGTGACTGTTTCATTACGGTTCACGGGCCTATTTGGCGGAAGCGCTAATCGCTGACAATGTGACCAAGTTCATCAGAACGTGACGGGTTGAGATCATTACTTTGCAAAGGTGGATTTTTGAACAAAACATATATCTCTGAACTGTTCTGTGTTTGTGGACGTTTGATTTACCTCCGGCTTTAGTCACAAGCTAGACCCACTCTCTAGCTACGATTTTACCTGGTTTATCTACCTGCCTCATATGCGTGAATGGTATTTTTGTAGGAACATTTTGCAAAGGTTGAAAGACGACAGTATTGACTCTCGCCATGAGGTCTCGTTGTAACAAGGTTTGTTGGTACTGCAGTAGCCTGATACAAACGTGACCTAGAGGCCTAAGTGCCACGTTTCTGGATTAGATTGTGTGTATATCAGATGTCGAATCCTAAGTTGAACGTTGAACGGTCGGCAGCTCACTAACCCATACAGTTTTCCGAGCAATCGTGCTACCAAATCCGTCGCTATTTAGACGGCGAGTTCCTGCTCTGAACGCAGTCTGAACGTGCCCGGCAGGGAACAGGGAAACACATCGGTGGTGATTGATGTGGGTGTGGGCGCATGTAGCATCGTCGTTGCGATAAACAGGCAGCACAGAACAACATTATTGAACAGCACCTCTCTAGTCAACATATCGAACACCCAAAACTCGTAGAAAAAGTCCTGCCGGTCGCGTTTTCGTCCTTCGTATAAGACGATATCGTCTCGCGTCGCGACACACAATAATGTTCATCCTCAAACTCAGAAAAACTCCATGAATGTCGGATGTCGATCCTGCAATTAGATTAAAGCGCGTCACGGATGTGGGAACTAAAGTCGCATAGCTCGTGAGGTACACACCTAGGATGATTCTGTGCCTTGCACAAACGCTAGGCACCCCTTTTCCTGCAGCACAGGCAACTTGGCTATGATCCACTCCTTGACCGTTTCGTTCCACTTCTCATCTTCGTCCACTTCACGTAAAGGCGCCAGAACGAATTGCACAGCTTGCAGAGCCGGGAACGCAAGAAATCGCGTATGCAGTATATCCCAGCGGATCTCTAGCCAAAAATGGAATGGCCTTCGCAAGACCAGCTTCTTCGTGGGCAGAATGAGTATTAAGTGCTGTAGTGCGCTGGGGTTGACGGATAATGAGTCAATAATGCCTTCCGTGATAAGCCAAGGTGGGAAGTGACTGATAGGCCCGAAATATGGCTCCAAAGTGAGGGTTCGCAATGCTGTACAATCAGAGAGACGCAGGTCGCGTAAGGCATTTCGTACAAAACCTAATGAGCGGTTTTCAGTGTCTCATCAGTCATGATGGTAAGGAGAACCGAGAAGCAGATGAATAAGGCGTACCCTCGTCTCCGTCCTGCGGTAAAAAAGTAAACCCCAACCGCAGATGCTTCAATTGCGGTCCTACGGCCGCAAAGAATACACCCATGCGACCTAATTCGTACAGCAAAAGCCGCCTCACCTCGATATCCAGTGACACGAGCGAGTTCATCGTGTTGGTGTGTACGAGCGATAATAAGACGCAAGGCGTGAGCATGTTCTTGATGATCAGGGAACGGAGGCTCATGCTCTGTGGAAACGGGATTTCAGGTATCTCGTGGTCTTCGGGGTCGCGGTAGCACGAACGCATGTGCAACTCGGAAAGGCCAGGGAGAAGGTAGAATATTGCAGCGAACTGCATCAGATCGTTTGGGTTCTCTCTGAGCGGGAGGTCCTCTACACACAGGGATTTGACCCAAGGACAGGGGGCCAACGTCATATCCATCCCCGGGCCCATCGCCAGGTTAAATCCGCCGTCTATGGGGAGTGGAGACCAGAAAACATTCTTCATGGTAAGTCTGCGGAGCGCAGGGAGCTTTTGAAGTACCGGGAACAGATCGCGCAGATGTACTTGAAAATGCATCGCTTCGAACGGGTCGTCCTCCTCGTTGTCGTTTACAGGATCCCAGTGGTTTGGTGGGCGGTGATTACGCTTTGAGACCACGCGAAATTCTTGCACGAATTGGGGCACATAAAGCGTACGGTCGAGAAAGTCGGCGAATGCACTCAAGCGTCTTGCGGCACTGTCGGAGGCCAGGCCATCCGGATCGTCAGGGTCATCGATGCTGAAATTCGTGGACTTGAAAATGTAGCGCCGTGCTGAAATCGCCCATTTTCCGCCGAGCAACGTGCAGACTTGTAATGCGTCAGTGTCATCGTGCAGGTATGTGACGATTTCGTCAGTAGTTTCGAGTGGGAGATCGAAGACCTTCGTCGTAGCCGCCATGTCAGTGCCTTGAATCGCGAGGGGTGGTGGATCTATGAAATAGTATACGTTTTATTCAATATCTAGTAAGCCCTTGATTTAAAGTGCGAAAGACAGCGTACCTGAGTGTGACCAGCAGCCCGCAAAGTTGAAGAGAAAGGCAGGGAGCGTTTTGCGCCTCTGCCTTGGGTTCCGCGGCCGAGATTGGGCCTATCCCTTCGTGACCACGTGTCCGTCCATCCGGTCCGGGGACCCGGGACAGTCAGTCACAGTCACATGTCACGCTCTGGAGTCCTGGCACTGGCAGACATCACGCTGTGTGTAGCTCGACTGGTTCACGGTCAAACCGAGCTCGAATACTACAGCGGCAGAGTTCGCAGCTGAATCGCAGCGTTATCAGAGGGAATACAGTATTCTCAATCGAAATTCAGCAGCCCCTTTGCCCCGAGTCGGTAGTGTCAGGTTCCTCACCGTCATCTTCACCATATCGCACAGGTGTCCTTCCCACCGATGAAAGGCACGCTTGAGAGCCGAAAATGCGAGTAAGAGTATCTACAGTTCATTCCAATTAGACTCCAGAGACCCCCCTGATTCCGTCTGATGCAAGGTCAGGCCTTCGGTGTTGGATAGTATGGTAGATGTACCCTGTTGCAGGACACTGGGGTTGGTAGGTAGCACGCTGAGAATATCCCGCAACACGACCAAAGCCGATGCGTGACTGCGTATAAATCCTGCATCCGTCTCGATATGTAGCGTGCATGGCCCTGTGCACTTGGAAAGACCCAAGACACGCCAGATAATGCGTACAGAGCCAGTAGAGGAGACCAATGTGCGTTGAGTAACATGATATACATACGACGTACGCAAACCGCGGTACAAATGGTACCAAACGATCGTAAGTGTTTCAGCCGCGGTCCTATAGCTTCTGGTAACGCACCCACGTCTCCTACTTGGTCCCACAGAAAGGTATTAGCTTCGATTTCGAGTAATTCAGGCGTACTCACGGTATTAGTATGCGCGAGTGACGCCTGTATATACGGGGTGGTCATCTTCTGAAGGAGTTGTATACGCAAGCGCAGATCATCCGGGACATGGATTGCCTTGTCATCCCGTGAGCCATATTTCCTGGACCAAATGGTATCGGTACAGGGGATGTTCAGCTCAGAGAGACCAGGGAGGAAGTGAGGTACTGCGGCGAATCGTGTGGAATCGCTCTGCTCCCATAGGTATTTGTACGTCAAGCTCAATGACCCAACCCCCGCATGGCGCCAGTACCATGTCTGAGCCCGTCTTCAGACCTAGTATATTATTTTCGGGGTGCGGAAACCACAAAATATCTTCCATCGCGAGTTTGTGCAGTGCAGACAGCTTGCGAAGTATGGGAAGCAGGTCACGTAGGTCTATCTGGAGATGCAATGTGGCGCCAGCGCCTATATCGGCATTGTTCTCAAGACCCATCAGGTTTGTGGACCAACTGACTGCATGGCACGGAACTAATTGGAGCTCCTTCACAAATCCGCGGACATATGGCGTACGATCGAGGAAGGCGGTGGAGGCAGAAAAGCGTCTCCCAGCTCTCTTAGGATCTGTGTTGTACCCTCGGTTGTTGGGTCGGACCATCGACACGGATGCTCGTCAGCGCGAATAGCTGGCGCCGCGCTGATAGAAGCCAATCTGTGTTGAGCAGCGTACAAGCTCGCAGGGCATTGCTGTCGTCTCGCAGGTATGAGGTGACTCTGTCGCTTGTATGTCTGCTGATCGCCATTCCTTAATCATGAGGCGAGCCCGTTGTAGCAAGAGAATGAACCTGTGACAATACAGTATTTTCGCATATTCAGAAATAAGTCACGAGGCTCAAGTCCTGAATCAGAAAACGTTGGCAACTCACCAACCTATGCAGGCTCTTTACAACGTCTGTGTAACAAGTTTTGGGATGCGTCATTTTCATGTCCAAAGTGAGTTCGGTATGGAAAAGGGGAATGCTGACGATGTTGATGGGGGCAGTGTGTCGAAGAACAACGCAGGATAGATTGTATTATGTGCAGCATACATGCAGTCGTGGTGCAAATTTAGAACCGCAGCAATAATATAGATTGTCGATGTCTTACAGGACACAGCCCGTCCTGACGGCCAGATGATGAACCTACGGGAAGATCGCTCTGAACTTTTGAATAAAATCCAGCTGTTTCAGAAAGCACACACCTAGCATGGCATGTCGTCATCTACTAGTCGAGCTGCAAAAGCCCCTTCGCCTCAAGATCCGGAAGCATCTTCTTGACTCTACGCTTTGTAATCTCATCCAAGCCTACAAACCCAGGTACCATGACGAAACGGAGGCCCTCAAGAGCTGGGAAAGCAAGCAAGCACGTCTGCAGCGCGTTCCAGCGCGGCTCATTCCGGTGGGAATTGAAAGTACGCAGGGATGGATATCCTTCTTTGGGCAGAGTGAGGACGAGGTGCTGTAGGGAGCTGGGATCGATAGACAATGAATCGATAATGCCTTCCGTGGTGACCCAGGGTCGGATACGAGCGGGCCTGAAATCGGTCTCCAAAGTCAGGGTGCGCAATGCTACGCACTTGGAGAGACGCAGGTCGCGCCAGACGTTTCGCACAAACGCTAATGAGTGGTATCCAAACTCTCAATCAGTCACGGAGGACCGGAAGCAGATAAACGGTGCGTACCCTCATCGTGCATTTCTTGGAGCCGCGGATAGCACGAAAGTGACAACCGCAGCTGCTTCAGCTGCGATCCTACGGCCTCAAAAAATGCACCCATGCGACCTATTTCGTGACGCAGTAGATACTTCGCTGAGATCTCCAGCGACACAAGTGAATCCACTGTGTTGGTGTGTATGAGCGAAGATAATATACAAGGTGTGAGCATGTTCTTGACGATGAGGGAACGGAGGCTCATGCCCTGGGGGAAAGGGATGGTCTCACGAGCCTCGAGAGGTCCGTTCCCATCTTCCGCAGGATAGCGGACAGATGAGCATATGCGGAGCTCAAAAATCCCTGGAAGAAGGTGGAATATTATGGCAAGACGCCTCAAATCTTCTGGGTGCGTTATGGACGGAAGGTGATTGAAACAGAAGGACTCGACCCAAGGACAGGGGTCCAGCGTCATGTCCAGCTGTGGGCCTATCACCAAATTGGGTTCACCATCTGCGGCGAGTGGGAACCACAGGATGTCTTCCAGTGAAAGTTTGCGGAGTGCAGGTAACCTTTGAAGTACACGGAACAGGTCACGTAGATGTATCTGAAAACCTATCGCTTCGCCGAGGTCGTGTTCGTCATCGTTGGCATTAAGTGCGTTGTTTTCGGCCTCAATCAAGTTCTCTATATTGAAGTCGTCGGTGTTCCAGTGATCTGATAGCAACCAGCTGTATGCGTGTTCGGAAACTAAGTGGAGTTCTTGCATGGACCGGCGCACATGGGGCGTGCGGCCGAGAAAGGCGGCGAACGCGCTCAAGCGTCTTGTGGCACTGTCGGAAACCAGGTCGTTCGGGTTGTCGGGATCATCGACGCGCAGTGTGGTAGACTTGAAGATGCAGCGCCGTGCTGAATCTGTCCAGTTTCCGCCGAGCAACGTGCAGACTTGCAATGCGTCGTTATCATCCTGCAAGTATGAGACGATTTCGTCGATAGTCTCGAGTGGGAGCCCGAAGGCGTTGCCTGTGGCCTCCATGCTGGTACCTTGAGGTATAAACGCGAATGGATTGATTGAGAAGAATATGTGCAGTAATCAGGATTTAAGAAGTCCCTAAGTATTGCATTCAGGGGTGCGGCAGACGACGTACTTCACTATGATGAGCAACGATGGTAATGACCTCCGTTGAAATGAACGATGCTTGTACTATGTGTGCACTGTGTAAGGCCGCTGCCTTGAGTTTTCTTGAGAAGATGTTCGTAGTCAAGAGTAAAGAACAGTCCACAGCGAAGGTTCGCCGGCATCGCGCCGGCAGCGGGGCGAGCGTCAAGCTGGATCATCGCAAGATCCCCCGATTATTTCGTCGACAAAATGAAGTCGACCAGTTTGCTACAGTCCGGTTTTCATACTATTTTCACTGGGGTATAGCGGTGGCGATCACGGAGATACTGCGAGGAATCTCGTCGACTGATGCGCATGCAGAGACAATAGTGTCGTGAACTGAGCCTGATGAGAGACTGACGGATCCGGATACGAGAGCGAGGATAACGAAGATGGCGTGATGTAGCAGAAACTTCGTCCACAAGTATGCGAGGAAAGTGACAAGTAGGATTGAGTCGTGTAGCAAAGACTTCGTCTAGCAGTAAGCGAGAACGATCATAAACAGGCCCGAGTTGTGTAGTGAAGAAATGGCACAGGAGTACGCGACAACGGAGACAAGCAGGCTCGAGTCGCGCAACAGGGATTTCGTCAACAAGTAAATGTGTAGATGTAAAGCAGAATGACATGTCTCAGGTGGAAGAGATTTCAGAAGCTTATGGGTGCGGAGAGGTCCTGGAGACCTGATCAGTATTCAACCGTACTGGGACGGACGGAGGAACTTACTAGTAAACGTGAACTGGAGAGACGCAATGTATACGCCGGACAAGACGCGAGTTTTGCGCTGTGTAATCGATGCATTGTTAGCTGTCTCACATTGCCGTGAACCTGATACACACTTGACACGATGGAGCAGTTGTTCGTAGCTTTGCATTATGTTTTGACCTGGGAACATGGTTATCCACCGTGGCTAATACTTTATCATGCGTGACGCTTACGCAACGTCGCAGTCAATATCTTGCGAGAGGTATCAGTTTGAGTGTACTGTGTATTGCTACGCTATGGAGTGACTCACCGAAGCTATAGATCCAATGGTCCAGTCATGATAGCGGGTCGAGGTTCCTTGTTCTTTATGAAGATCCCGATGCAGACCCCAATAAATCTATACAAATTGAATGATGTAAGTATCGGTCGTAACAAAATCGGACTATCCCTTAAACAGTCACTCACTACGTTTGGACGATGTGTTTGCTTAGCAGGGTCCGCCTCAGGTTGAGGCATACTGAGCATTGAAGATGACGACAGCTCGCCCTAAACGATACAGGATCCATATAAGTTCCATTGGATCGGAGAATGTATGGGATGTCATACCAAGGAAGTGGACGATGAGACATCCCTTAGTCGTCCTGCTGTGAGAGTATCCTGCCTTACCATACCCTCGGTGGAATAGATATATGGTAAACCTACGAGGAAACCGTGAAATTTTCGTCTTGATTGATATATGGATCATACCTAGTTCAATCGTAGAATGACAAATCTACGAAACATAATGAGCAGAATCGCAACGAGCTTGGGCGAGACAAACCTACATCCATGATAATGACCAGATGACTTTCGGGCGGCGGATTGTCGATCAGAATTCCCCGTATCGCCTAACATTACATTCCGTGCAATCAGCTCACAGCGAAGTTTAGAAAAGCGAAACTTACATCATCAGTGATATAACCTGCTTCTTCGAAATCAAGAGGGAGAATCACTTCATCCAGGCCATCTTCTTCTGTACCATGCTTATCTCGAATATGTCGACCGTGACCGGAGACTAAGTCATTAAAATCAGTCACGATCCATTCAGAAAGAAGACAAAACTTGCAAGAGAAAAGTAAACGATCGCCCGGTTCTGCATTTCTGACCAAACATTCCATGTGATCTATCTGTGAATATGATCAGCGAGCGTTTGCAGATGGACCTTGCTGCACGCACTATGTTTTGCCTAGTTGGGAGCTTCGTTGGGTCTTGGGATGTATCAGTCAGTAGCACCACGTCGTTCTCCGCATACCCCCAGGCGGCTAGAACAGGGTGCAATTAGCTCAAATCGAATTTCGATGGGGTATACTCACACATTAGGTGTTGTTTGAGCTGCTCCGCATCCCGGACCGTGTCTGTCAGCTTCATATCCCGATCACGACAGGTGCTGTACTCGATACCGATCTAAAACGTATAATAAGGTTGAACGGTGTCCATTCGACCCGAGTATAAATACGCACTAATAGCGCTTTCTTTTTGGAAGACGGCGAAGGACGATGCCGTGTTGTGTCAAGCTCATCTGTTGTCAGTTCCATGCGTCCATCGACGTCAACGTCGCTGCATACGTCTTCTTCGATATGAGCTACAAAGTGTTATCAGCAAGAAAGCTAATGAGACATAATCGCAACTCACAGGGTCCTATAACAAGTTCTTTTGAAGGAGCATACGATAATTGAGGAATCGCCTTTACTGCGGGAAGGGTATCAACTCCGTAAGGATACGAGACCTGTGAGTTAGGCGCTCGAAGTGTAGGCATTCGAGTCGGATCAATATCCCAATGAGAGCCAAGATTTCTATCAGGCGGTTCCGAAGGAAGAATGAAGGCAGCTTCGAGAGAACCACTATTACTGTTATTAGACTCTCGATGATGAGGTTTAAAGAAAACAGTTGCGTACTTATTGAGAGGACGGCTCGTTGACGACGAATAACAACGACCAGAACTTACGTCCAGGCCTATTGAAACCGTATGGGGAGTAATGAAAGATTGATCGCTACGAGAAGACCTATGCATATCAATAGTGAGTATGAGAGCGGAGCTTGACACTAAACGGCCGCTGATGGAGACTGCAGAGAAACTGACTTGTGAACGAGTGTACCGGATGACCCCGGCAGTTCGTCAACCAATGAATCATAATTATCTGCAGCTGTGAGGTCGTAGAAATGAGCCGAGAGAGCGGTAAGCAAAAGAAACAAGAGTGAAAATCCATGTTTACCTTGTTGGTCTTCAACCGCTTCAGAATACGTTGTTGAGGAAGAAATCCGCTTTAGAAGATGCTTAAACGCTGCATGATTCATAGTATTGCGATGGTACTGACTTCTGTGAGACTGTATAAGTCACCGTGACTAGCAATAGCCATGTCGGTATCGGATGTCTATCTCAGACTTAATCAGAGATTTCTGGAGTAGATACGCTATACGATACTCACCTCTAGCAGATAGTCTAGGAGCGGATTCAAGGCGGTTTTGAACTGAGAAGTCGGGTCGGCGACGTAACTAATTGTCAAGAAACAAAAACGTACTTCGTCTCTCGGGCCGCATGCATCGTAGATATCACTACCATATGTGTCTTCCCTCCCTACAGTGACAAGGGTGCTGCCATCTTCTTCCCCATCCGCTTCAGGTAATGTATCAGGTCCTGCGGCCGCCCTCATGGTTTTTGGCCAGAGGAACCTGCGGTACTTGACTTGGTAAAACTGAACGAAGATTGTCTGATCGTTCTCCGAGGCCAAGACGCCCCCGTCCGAAACAACAGGAGCTTTGCTACGTCCCTTGACACATTTTGGACCGGAGCGTTGGATTGGGGTCATGCCTTTGCTATGCGTAATGTGGAGTCCACAGCCGATGCCACCAACAGATCCGATCTGACCTTGGATGGTGCAATCATGGCTGTTCGACTCTTTTGTGAAAGCGGCGACCGTCCACTCGGATGTTTTGATCCATCCCGAAATGCATACCAGCTCTTCTGGTCTACACTCAATATCCAGTTCCGATGTGACGTAATCGTACCAGGTTCGATGATTACGAGCGACGAAATCCCGAAACTTGGAGGAACGATTGATGTTTTGACTCTCTGCGGGGCGGTTGAGAGACAGCAAGGCGCCCTGATGATTGGAACATCGGAATTTATACGACATAGCGATTTGACTTGCACCCCCCACGCCGCTACACAATAGCTGCTTGAGAAACGGAATGAGAGTAATGATAGCGCCACTGACAATGAGATCTCTGGACCAACTTCTAGCCTCTGTACGGTCTGGCTCGCATAGGTCCCTGGTTCGAGATAATGACTATCGCCCCTTCTGAGATGTGATAGTATACTGAACGTCTCGAAGTCCGCTGGAAGCCTGCCATCATTATAAGGATGATCATGTGCAATTGTGACGTTGAACAAAGGATGAAAATGGCCGTCATCGAGAAAGCCTACATCGCCTATTTGGACCTGCTCCTCCGGAAACCAGAGGGGATGTCCAAATCGTAGCGAACTTAGCTCTTCGGCGTAGACCTCGGCTGCTTGGCCCATGTTTGACTGAAGGGGTACAAAAATGAACATCGTACCTTTATATGCTATTCACCCATGAAGCCGCAGGAGAATTTCCATGGTGCGGAAGTTGCACAGGGTGGTCTGACAGACTGACACTTTCAGCAACATTGAATACCAACCAGTGTCACTGCGCGTGCCGGCCTATAATGCTATGCATTCCACGACAATCCCGTCAGAAGGTGTGTCCTACAGCAAGCAGAGCCGCGTATACCGATGTGTAGAACCACCGCCTTGAATCTGACGAAGAAGATAGCATGGTGGTCGTGGTCAAGTGAGAGAAAAGTCGACGCCCAAACTGCAGACGCGATTGGTTCGGAGAGCCGGCCCGGGATATCTCTTAGGGTCTAGCCTGCGAGTAGCTTTGTCGCCTGCACAGCTCAGTGCTAATTTCGAGTGCCATGCTGTTCAAACACCGCCCGTGACTGTAGCGAGCTCTCACAACCGTGCAAATACTGTGGCTCAGTCCTGTGCTACCGTCTTCTATCGTACTTGACAGCGGGACGCCGTCCGAGTGGTTCGAGTCGCGAAATACAGAGATAATTTAATTGCTCAACGAGACAAGCCCGCATATCGGGTTCCCAGTGTCATCGGCTGAGGGTCGTATAATATAGTATTTACCGAAGCAATGCTGAGAGAGAGAGAAGTTCGTTGACGTCCCAAAATACGAGTCCGACGGCACAGTCCGCGGCGGTCCGCCGGCGGCACCAACCAGCGTCAAGAGGCTGATGTCTGTGCTACCTGTGCTTTTGACTTTCTACCCCTTCCTCTCTACTGCCTCATTTGAGATCGCATCCCAGCTTGCGATAGAAGACTTGAACGCAGAAAACATAAACTGGAAAACTTCACATGTGCAGCTATCTCTACGAGCTGCCTACGACGGGCGCACTCGCGTTCTCCGAATATCTCATTGACAAGTCCGCTTCATACATCGCAGAGGTTTCCGACACGACGGAAGCCCGCGCGAACCTCCGTGCTGCACTCAAGGAGAACAAACGGTCGGATGAAAAGGACTACCTCAGACTTGTCAAGGTGCGCTTTGCACAAGTGTATCAGCTTGAACGCGAGATTCATCATTCATGTACGACATAGATACTCGATGATTATATACCGCGGCTCTTCGGCATAGTAGCAGCAGTCAACGCAGGAGAACTCGTTCTGCGCTCCGAACCCAGTGAGTCGCACTCCTACACACCGCACAACCCACGCAACCTACAGCGCAGTCTTCAGTTGGCGCACAACGCTCTCGTCGACACTCTTCCACAACTCGCCTCGCCTCTCCTTTCCATCGCTAGATGCAGAAGTTGCGTTCACTCTATTGACGTATGGGTTCGCTTTGTCCAACCTCGCACGCGCAGTAGTAGTGTCCCTCGGCACTTATGAGACGGAGCGAGGGTTATCGGATGCCGATCGCAGGGCAAAGGACGACCGTCTCGGATTTGCTGTGACGCTACTGTGTAAGACCGCCGGTGTCTTCGAGTACATCGCTAAGGAGGTACTGTCGGGGTGGGTCGCTGCCCGAGAGCGCGCCCTCGCAGCGGGGCTGAGCTGCCCACATCCGCCAGATCTCAGCAGAGAAGTCCTCATTGGACTGAGCAAGTGCGCTAATCTCACAGGTCTACACGACTGTTTACTGATCGTCACCCAGGATGGCGCTTGCAGATGCGCAGAATCTTGCGATTCGTAAACTCCTCACCCGTGCCGCTATGGAAAGCGTAGTCACCCCAGGACCGCCTTTGCCAAGGTCTCATCCATCTCCAGCACTTGCGGCTAAGCTCCATCTGGAATGCGTCGCGCTTTACACATCAGCTCGTGCACTCGTCAAAACTCCCGGGGCGTCGCGTCCAGCACTTGCCTCACATTCATCGAAATCCAAATTCAAACTCTCGATAGGCAAGAAAGATAGTGATCGCGAAGGTTTGGGGGCTACGGAACCTGGAGAAGAAGTCGCACCCGAGCTGCGTCGATATTTGAATGACGAAGTCGCGTTGCACAACGCGCTCTCACACAAGTGGCTGGGCGTAGACGCAGGCGAAAACGGAGGGTCTCAGCAGACGGGCACGGCAGTGGGATTTTTGGGGTGGTCGAAGAGGGAGCTTGAAGATCTCAAAGGCGGTGGAAGTGGGATGGCTGCTGTTGGGATCGCCAGTGAGCGGGAGAAAGATATGCGAGATACACGACGGACGAGGGTGCATGCCGAGTTGGACGGCGTGAGCGTGTTCCTGAAGGGCTACAAGCGGATGAACGACTCGGTAAGTCCGCACGAAGTTGGTATGGCTTATACTCATCTTCGTATCACTTCGACATAGATGTCTTTCCAAGTCGTACCACCGCAGTCTGATCTTCAAGCTGCGATACCCGCGGGCCGCGCCGCTGTGTCGATTCGTCCATACGCAAAACCGACACCTGCGTTCGGCCCAGGCTCTCCTTCATATCTCCAACAGATGGCGGAAGAACTGGAGCGTGTACAAATGGAAGCGACGACGGGGGAAACGTCATTAACATCCCCTTCGCGAACGCAGGCGACGTATGCCGGCGCTGGGGCGTACTTCTAACGGCGTATCAAGGAGAAAGCGAAGCGTTCTGTACCCTCCGACGTTCTTGCAATGTATACTAAGGTTCTACTTTGTATCGTACTGTTATTAGCGGGGACTACCCGTCTATATCGTCTATAGCTTGTCGTAAGTTGTGGAAGTGGCGGGCCGCCACTTCGCGAGGATGCGCGGGAGGGTGGCCCGGACTAGTTCCGTTGAGCCGGAATATGCTCCGAGATTGCGTCGACCGCTCACAATCCCGTAAAAGACGACTCAGTCCGACGCTGCGATGCCTCCTTCTTTCCCTCCTACATCGTCGACATCGTTCAGTATCGTTGCTTGCGGTTCATCTCCATAATTTTACACACGTCCGATATGGCGATCAACAGCGCTGGGAGTGCTCAGACGACCACTATTGCGCAGACGCAGCCTGGTCAAGAGCCTATCTTAGTCGTGGTTATGGTACGTGTCTCACGATCCTATCGACCGTACAATGTGCTAAAATGAACGAATCGTGCACCAGGGTGTCGCAGGCACGGGTAAAAGCACGCTCGCACAGGCCCTGGACAAGCGGCTCGGCATGCCCTACATCGAGGGCGACGACCTGCACCCACAATCTAACATCGACAAAATGGCGGCAGGTCACCCGCTGACCGACGCGGACCGCGAACCATGGCTCGAGCTTCTACGCAATACCGCAGAGTCCATCGCCGCCGACCCGACGCGCCCGACCCGCGGAGTCATGATCACCTGCTCGTCGCTCAAGAAGTACTATCGCGACATCCTTCGCGGGACGTATACCCTGCACGACCGCGGCCCCGACCACATTCACGCGCATCTGCTGCCCGCCGCACGCCGCCGTCCGCTGAAGACGTTCTTCGTATATATCAAGGGCGACGTGCCCCTTTTGAGGGAGCGCATGGCGAAAAGGCAGGGCCACTTTATGAAGCCGGAGATGCTGGATAGTCAACTGGCGACGTTGGAGAGCCCTGAGGGCGAGGAGGGCGTGGTGGTGGTGCCGTTGGATTTGACGACGAACGAGCAAGTAGAGGTCGCATTGGCAGAGTTGAAGAAGCAGGTCCCTGATCTGGAGCTAAGGCCGGCCACGCCCTAGTCGGAATCAGGAAATAAGAGCTAGATGTACATTACTACCAAACGGAACGATGACCTGCGATGCTACACATAGACATGTTAGATGTTGTAAATTATCACCTAAGATAGCATGTAATCACGACTCCGGATAGACCATGTTTGTGACGTCTACACATTTATTAGAGGCTCGAAATACTTCCATATCTTCAGCTCCCCTTTTTGTGCCATATTCACCCAATGTAGAGACTGAGCACAGACCCGAACTGCAATGACGTGCCCAGCAGATAGCTTCATCCACGCCGGATGGTCTTTTGTGAATGTGAGTCCCTGTCTTGTCTGGGCGACACCGGTGTCCGCGTATGGGTTGTAGTGACTACACCGCCAAGAGTGCTTATCCTGCTCTTTGAGGTACCCTTGGAGCTCAGGGTTCTTCACGAGCCATTGCCCACCTTCTGTACCCGCAACGGTTGAGCGATGCAAAGCCCCTTCCGCGTCCAGGGCACTGTCCGTCGCCTGGACATGTGGGGGCTCATCCTTGAGCATCGGCCTGGAAGGCAGAGGGAATACGCCCACATCGAACCAGGTGTGCAAGGCGCGATTGCTATCGATGGCCAAGCTCAGGTCACAGGACATGGTGACGAGCTGATACTGCGCGATACTTGCGACGTCGTGTGCGTTGACGGGTCCCGCCCAGAACCACACCCGCGATACCAAGTCTGGTTCGCCGATGTCACAATGAACATGTAGCGACGTTGTTGACACGGTCGTCAGCGTGCGATCGAGTACGATGAGCCCGGCGTGGCGGATGATCATGCGCACGAGCTCGACGGGGAGGGCGCGGCGGTGAGGTACGGCGGTGCCTTTCTGCAGATTGCGCCAGAGTTGGTAGTATGTGAAGAGGGTGTCGTCGGGAATGTCGAAGCGTGTGGGCATGGTTGCCTCAGAGAGACCAAGGAACTATGCGACATCGTAGTCAGTATCGGCAAAGCGCATGAAGCACGTAGGCCTTACCACCAGAATACCGTATTGAGTTGTTGCTGGGGATCAAGAAAGAGATTTTGAGCAGAGCTAAGACACCTGTAGTTGTTGAGCGCTGAGCAGAAATACAGGGGTAGAGGGGGCAAGAAACGAATCAGACTCTACCATTCTTCTCTCGGCGGAGGCTAAGAGCTCGTGACCAGGATCTGAGTCAATCAGCGGTTCACCGAATCCGTGTATCCAAATCGGTCAGCGTGTCGACATTGTCGGATTCTCATTGATGGCGAAGTTGTGGCGAACGCTCACACAGTGCACACTGGAACATTTGCACGGTGTAGCGCCACAGTCACTCCTGAAAGAGTAAACGGAATCCTTCGGCTGGTTCACGAGCCTAGCACATGCGATTCTAGTACGATGTTAGAGAGAATGTTTGAGGTTTCTGTGGGTGAATATACATACCTTGTAAATAATCCTTGGCATGACAGATTCTCCCATGCTTAAGAATACATCGACAGCTATAGCTCGACGGGAGCAACGGTGCGACATCACCGAAGTGAGGATCCATTTGGTTCAAGTTGTATGCGTGCATGCAATAAGAGACAAAGAAAGCGTCAGTCCATAATCTAACCATAGCGGTACATGCATGATACACTAGGACTTCATCTCGGTGTCCTCGTCCTTCTTGGCCAATCCGTGTTTCTCCAGCAGCGCATCGATCTCTGCGGGCCGGTAAATCTTGGCCTTGGGCTTCTTCGTTGTCGGGTCCAGTGTCATAGTCGCGAACTCAACTGCGGGATACGATCAGCGTGGTGTTCGATGCGCCATCAATGTGCAGAGACTTACGCTTCTCGCTGCCGAGCGTCGTGCTGTCCATTGTCTTGCTCATGACCCGCAGGACAAGGTCAATCGCGTCCTCCATCGTGATGTCGTCCTTGTACTCCTGCTTGAGCAGACTCTGCGCCGTGCCGTTGTTCGCCCCAACACATGTTGCCTTCCATCCCGAGTAGTTGCCGGATGGATCAGAGTGGTATAGCTGGAACTCGTAATGTGGGTCGTAACCTGCGTAAAGCAGGGACACACCGAATGGACGGAGACCTTGTGGGTGGTTTACGGTGTAAGCAAGGTAAACAGTACCGTAGAAATAGAATTTACGTACCTCCATATTGTGTGTAGCCCTGTTTGAGATCGCATAACCGCTGCGCGAGCATTTCTACGGGGATGTCCTCGTTGTAGCTGAACAGATGTCTTTGTGCGGCTTGGCGCGCGTAGTTGACAAGTGAGTTTGCGTCTGCTGTAATGCCTGCGACACCAGCCACAACATTTCTACATGTTTGAATGATATTAAGCGAAGGATCAGGTATGTTGATGGGGTACGTACGAATTGAGGAGGAAGATCTTCTCGCCACTACCGCCGTATCCTCCCTCCTTCACGCCTGACAGATCAAGAAGCTTTCCTGTTACTTTCTTCTCTGCTGCAAGCACGATGCCTTCCTTCGAGAGTACGCCGAGCACTGTGCCGGCGTGCGAGATGGCCTCCATGGCATACTCGACTAGACATCGTTTTCTCAGTGTATGCTAGATTTGTTTTTATGAGTTGCTCACTTTGGTACAAACGCCCTAATAAGTTAGGTGACATCAGCATTGTACTTCGACTGTCCTAAGATATACACACCTTCTGGCGAAAAGATGGTCGTGCGGCCTGTAATGCGTCCGCACCGTCAATACAAGCGCAGACATCTGTGCTTGGGTACATACTATCGTAACGTCTGGCCTAGTTACAATCAATATTTATAATACACTTCGAACTGTATACACATACCATGGCTGTCGAATGTAAGGATCGGTTGGGTGTGAGAGGTCTGAATGAGTGTTCACTTACGCGTCTGCGTTGCGTACGCGTCGATGATCTGAGCTCGGATATTGCCGAAGAGCGCTTGTCTGTTCGCAGCAGCCTTGGGCGAGGCTCTGTCGACCTTTGTTCGTCTCCAGCTTGAACGGTATCCAGCATTTGAGGGATACTTGGGTGTTATTTCGACGACCGCCATCTATCACTGAATCCTCGCTCATATCGTAGGAGTTGCCCAGTATGAACCACAGCGACCACAGCGGACACCAGATGCCGGGGCAACCCCAAGCTCCCATCGTACCGAGATGCTCGATGAACATGTTGTGGTACGCCCCCTAGGTCCTTGACCGTACAACTTGTTCATGTCATTGATCATTCTTCTCGCTCTACAGGAACACCCAAATCGAGCACACATGTATCGTCTTCCGGTCATGGCACATCTACACCATGCACGCTTTCGTCTTCTCCTGCATAGCGATTGTAGCCCTCGGCGTGCTCTACGAGTGGCTGCGCGAGGCACAGACTATTGCGGACAGGCGAATTGCTGCGACGCTTAGTGCGCAAGGCAAGGGCAAGGCCCGCACCGACTCTACGGTGAGTGGCCGCGACTCGCCTGAACTGGACCACGAGGAGACGGGTTTGTTGACTGGTTTGACGGTGGTCAAGGAACCCCACTAGTGAGTTATAGAGTGAAATATTTGGATATACAATGACTGATTGATTGACAATGCAGCATACGGATTCCGTTCACAATGCGCCTGAGCCGTTCAACGCTTTACGCTGCGCAGGTTTTCCTCTCATTCTTCCTGATGCTTGTCTTCATGACGTACAATGTGAGTTTCTCCACCTGTATACCATGCGTGATACTCATGTTTATATCACGCAGGCTTATCTCATCCTCGCTGTCGTCCTTGGAGCCGCGATCGGTCATTATTTGTTCAATCCCGCTATGAACGTAGACGCTGTATTGTCGGGTAGCTCAGCAGGCAAGGGCATGGCGTGCCACTGAGCGTATCGTTCGTTACTGCTACTACATCTAGCATCATTGCAGGCTTACACTGCACTTCTGGCATTGGCACCCTCTCAACAGATTCTTCCATTGTTTTGTGTAATTGTAGGATTTTCGGATGTATGTTCTGTGCTCTTACGTCGTATTGGATCATACGAGCTCTATTATCCTGGCCTGATCGTAGAGATCACTCTCAAGGTCGATGCGAGAGTAAAATAATGCCAAATCAGACAATACATGGCACGTAAAGGGAGGTATACACGCAAATAAGGATACAACGAGGATATCGGACACGGACCTTCCGTCTAGGTAGCATGTCAATTATACACGCTTTGGAGTGGCCTCCTCGCTCGGGACTCGCATAGTGCTGATCAAGCGGCACTGGGACGCTCTGCATCCGGCAAGAAGATATAAATTCGAGAATGGAACGTAGCAGCGAAATTTACTGACACAAGTCTGACAGCACAGTTTTGTCGTATAGGGTAATACACTATGTCGCTCATCGCCTGATTCCACGTGCAGCTGGAACGCCACGACCACGACGGGCTATAAGACGCATATGTAAGAAATTGGGCGTGTATATTAATAAAGTTGAGGGACATACCGTTTGCTGTAGAGAACAGTCAACATTAGCATGAGTGACTCGCTGAGATGGCTAAGGATGGACGTACCCCGCATGATAGTAGCCCTTCCACGAGCTGTACCGATACCCCTTCCCTTCATGGCATTTGGACCCACACGCTTGAACCTAAGACACAGATTCAACATCATCCACAAAATCAAAGAGGGACAATGGCATACATAGGCGCATTTTGCAGCATGTCGGGCACTATGAAGAAGCGGACCATGCTCCCCCGAATGTAGACTTGATCGAGCTGCGATACGCGTCCGTCACGACCCGTAACAGTAATATCCCTCAGTGCGATGTTCAGGTTGTCTTCAGCTGTGGTAGGGGATGATTAAATATGTTACTGCATGAACTTAGCACGAGGCGCACCTTCTGCGAGTTTTCCACGGTAAAGTTGGCCGGTCTTCAGCTCAACGGTAATGACATGTCCGAGAGACTCGTGAAGAAGCTTTACGGGAACACCGAGACCTGAGGTTGCCATGGCTGGAGGGAGGGCTGTCGTGCAAGTTGAGAGGAACGAGCTGAGGATTGCAGGCGCGCAATGAATACGACTAGGCTCTGGCTCAGCTCCCGTGTGATGGGATTGATGGCTGTCCAAAATTGGCTGTGACCCTCGTCGACCCGCGTCGCCGCGTCGGGCAGTCTCTGCGACCTGCTTTCGAGGACGACTTCTTTGATCCTCCCACACATCCATTCTTTCCGCTTATCATTATTCTAATCTTTGGACATACGATTTCCTCTTAGCATTGACATACTCGCAGATTTGCGGCCCGGGAGCAAGAACGGGTCAGAGGCAGCTGTAGGGCTGAGGCATCCGTACACGTCTTTACTCCGTGCCACTACGTCCCAGAAATTGACTGACATAATATATAGGTTGCGGTATCAGTTGTGCGGATACGCATTAAGACTGCAGAATGTCTAGTAAAGGCACCGCATTGAAACGGACGCGTTCAGTGGTCTCGGACTACCAGGTGGACGGCGCGCTCGCGGGTCCTCTCAGTGGACCCTCGGACACAACATGGCGTCGTCAACGCCTCCTCGGAATAGGTGCAGAACGTACAGAAGATACACTCGGCGAGAACTCTGCTCTGCACCCCGACGCGGCTGAGCACACGACCTACGGTACCCTGCCACCATCCTCGCGTGCCAAAAAGACGACGTCGAGACTGAGCCTCCGACGTGGTTTCCAGGCGCTGCAGAACATCACCATACCCAAATCTCTCGCATCGAACCCACCATCCACGGCTCCGGTCTCCCCAATGTCTTATGGCGAGCACCCGTCGCATTTCCGTCCGTCGCGCCCGATCTCTGCGTACGATAGGCCTGCATTCGTCTCAGAGAGCGAGCCTGCAGAGACGAATAGGGATATGAAGACGAACGGTATCCGTGTGTGGTATTCGTCCTTTACCTCAATCGACTGGTTGCACGACGCGATCAAGGATTCTGCACGCCGTGCGAGACTGCGCAAGCACAGATCCGTTCGGGGCAAGCTGCGGCGCCAGCTAGATCGCAGTATAGGATGGATCGTAGTGTCCATTGTCGGTTTCTTCACCGCCGTGGTCGCCTTCCTGATCGTACGCAGCGAACAATGGCTTTTCGACATCAAAGACGGCTATTGCAGTTACGCGTGGTACAAAGCAAAACGTTTCTGCTGTCCCAACGCGTATGACGACCTCGTCCAGCCGTCGTGGCTGTCTTTCTCTGACGATGAAACCTGCACACCCTGGCGAACGTGGTCAGAAGTATTCCTCCCCGTGATGAAAAACGGCAAATGGTTCATGATCGAGGCCGAGATGGTGGAATATCTGTCCTATACTGTTATAGCCGTAAGCACCTTCATGTACGGTAGAACGGAACGAAAATTGAACCAGTGTGATTATAGCTCATTCTGGCCGCAGTATCGTGCATGCTCACTTTGAAGCTGACTGCTTCTACGTCGTTCGTTTCAAGCAAGGACTCCGGCGTGCTATCTCCAGCGTTTGCTGACAAGATAGACGAATCATCTCCACCTGAGGTCAAACGCAAAGTCATGTATTATGTACGTGCCACATGATCTTGAAACACAGCTGATATAATGATATGATATCATAGGCTGCCGGTAGCGGAATTCCAGAGGTCAAAACCATTCTTTCCGGTATGTATCTACGTATTATGTCAACTTCGACAGCCATCTCAAACAAACCAATCTGGTAGGTTTTGTCATACACGGGTACCTCGGCGGTCGTACCTTGTTCACGAAATCAGTCGGTCTTGCTCTGTCGGTAGCTTCGGGTCTATCGTTAGGTTCGTGGTTTCATCTTGTCTTTTGAAACCGTTATTGATTAGCGTACAGGAAAGGAGGGCCCTCTCGTCCATATTGCTTCCTGCGTGGGCAACATTGTTAGTCGGTAAGTCATGAAGGGCCCATGAACTCATGATGAGCACTAAATTCCGCTTTTCAGATTCTTCCAAAAATACGAGAACAACGAAGGTGTGTCCCAAGTCATGTAAACTGGACCACTTTACTTAGACCGAATTCCAGCTAAACGTCGCGAAATTCTGAGTGCTGCATGCGCAGCTGGAGTCGCTGTTGCCTTCGGTGCACCGATCGGTGGTGTGTTGTTCAGTTTGGAAGAGGTCTCGTATTTCTTCCCGGCCAAGGTCATGTGGAGAAGGTAATACCGCTTCAACGATGAACGCTTGCCTCGGGGTTACTCATGATTGCTTGCTTGTCAGTTTCTTCTGTGCCATGGTCGCAGCGATGACACTGAAGTTCCTCGATCCCTTTGGGAGCGGGAAGCTGGTGTTGTTCCAAGTGACTTATGATAGGGTACGCATATCATAAACACTACAGAAAGTCCTACGACTGACGAACCCCAGGACTGGCATGCGTACGAACTTGGATTTTTCCTGCTACTCGGAGTGTTCGGTGTGAGCTTTGTTTTTTTTTTGATGTTCTGAACATCATCCTAGCTTTTACTGACTTCGATCTCAGGGTGTTTGGGGAGCATGGTTCTCGAAACTCAATGTTCGCTGGACGCGTCACATACGAAACGGTACTTGGCTTAAACATCATCCCGTCGTCGAAGTGCTCCTGGTATGCGCTGGGCCTTATATTCAACTGCTCATGCTCATGCTCACGCTCATTCATTCTTCTACAGGTTACTCTCGTTACCAGCATTCTGTGCTTCGTTAACCCTTACACCCGCATGGGCGGTACCGAGCTTGTCTACAACCTCTTCGCTGAATGCCCTCCAGGACGCTCTCAGTCCGGGCTGTGTATAGTCAACCCTCCGAAACAGGCTGCAGGTGTTATTGGAGCTATCGCTATTGCTCTTATCATAAAAGCGGGGCTGACGATTGTTACCTTCGGCATCAAGCTTCCTGCGGGTATCTTCATACCCAGTCTTGGAGGTACGACTTTCTCTTGAACGACCGATAGAGATGCTAAGTGGATATTCTTAACTTAGTCGGCGCTTGCCTGGGCCGTATCATGGGCATTCTTGTGCAGTGGTTGCAGTACTCCCATCCCGACAGTCTGATTTTCCGTTCGTGCAACGGTGATCTCAACTGTGTCATCCCTGGTTTGTATGCTATGGTCGGCGCTGCAGCTAGTCTTTCTGGTGTTACGGTATGTGTCGACAAAACTCTCATCTTGACTGGCTCACCGATATTTTATAGCGTACTACTGTCTCGCTCGCCGTCATTATGTTCGAGCTCACGGACACGTTGACGTATGCTGTCCCTGTGATGTTGTCTGTGCTGGTTGCGAAGACGGTCGCAGACACTTTAGAGCCGAAAGGGATCTATGACCTGGTCATTGAGTCAGTAGTACCTCTCACTCCTACAACGCAATCTGACCTTTTGTTTTGCAGGGTAGCTCAGCTTCCGTATCTTGACGCGAAATTAAACTATGCTTGGGGTCACCTTCAAATCAGCGAAGTCGTATGTCCCAATTTTAGCGTCGATTCAAGCGACTTGGTGCTCATTTGAGTTCGTACAGGCGGACCGTGACGTCGAAGCCATCAAGATGGAGGACCACAACACAGTCAAGAGTCTGCGCGACAAACTCCAAGCGCTGATGCTTGCTGGTGGCGAGGACAGCGGATTCCCTATCTTGCGCGAGGACGACGCCGGGCCTCGGTTGGTCGGATATATTGGCGCGAGTGAGCTCGAGCATGCATTGGGTACGTATAGACAGCCGAGTATTCCTTTATTCGTTTGCTAACATTTTATGCAGCTATCGTCGCCGATGACGCAAATGAGCCGGTCAAGTTCCACGCAACAATGCCGTACCAGCAAGGAAGGGCGATGTCGGCTTCTTTCTCTTCTACTGTGGACGAAACGGAATCTCTGCTGGCTCATGGCGGAGAAATCGATCCATTTGATTTCAGCTATTACATGGATCAGGTGAGTCTTGTGTCGTCGTCGATTCGTGACCGGACTGGCTGATGTGCTGTAGGCGCCATTGACCGTACAATCGAACAGTCCGCTGGAGTTGGTTCAGCAGCTGTTCACCAAGCTCGGCGCGAGATATGTTATTGTCCACGACACAGACGGCTACTGTACGTGCTATACGTTATCTTTCATATGGACAAGCGTGTTGACACGTTGGATCATGCAGACGAAGGTGTCATCGACAAGAAGACTTGGTTAGCCTTCCTTGGTCAGCTAGAGGAACAGCAAAAATAATAGTATTTTCATGAGCCGTTACGACATTTTATGACCGTGATACCCCACAACAGCCAGGATTCACCCATTCTCACTAACAGCATCTGCATTCTATGAACCCTAATTCCACATCTCATTGCGCTTTTCAATTGATCAATGTACTGTTCTGATTTCAATAGTGTCACCTCTGTCACCTTCGCTCTATCGATCCAATGCACTACCTATCGCATAAGGGTACATGTCGTGATTGGGACTTGGAAGGTTACAGGCTTAACTCGGTATTAGGCGAAGAACTCCGACAGCTTGTCGGCGACTTTGTCTGCGGCGCCCACCTCCATTACGAAGAAGTGAGACGCACCCTCGATGGGAAGAAGTTCGGCTTGGGGTATGATCTTCTGGATTCTGTGGGCATTTTCAAACGGAATGGCCTGGTCGGCAGTACCCTACAGTACATTGCGAGCGGTCAGTGAAAGATGCTTGAAGATATCGGAAGGAGCATCGTACGTGGAGGATCAGGAACTTCTTGTCCGTCTTCGCAAGGGTATCGTACGCCCATCCAGTCTGTCTGAGAGGGCCGCTCATGCACGCTTTGACGACTTCAGCAAACCCCGGAAGGCTTCCCGCCTGTAGCTTTTCGAACTGGTACCGCGATTAGAGAAAACGGACGAACGGCTAGTTTTGATCATACGTACCTCCCTGGCATCCGAAATGCCGGATATCAATTCAAATTTGGTTGCAGGGGGCTTCGTCTGCGTTTGCGACTCCTGTCGTATATTCAGTTGTACATAACAGGTTCGATGAATTCTGTGGAGACCTCACATTAGCAAACCTAGGATCCTAAATAGCATGGTAAATCAGCACAAAAGATGTTCGAAGGAGCTCGCTTTGACGTACGTCCATCAGACCTGCCGCAGCCAGGAAAGCTATCCTTTCATCAATGAGATGAGGAAACCAGGCGCCGAATGCTGCTGCGATGGAACCACCCTGAGGGCACTCAAGATCCGGGTTACTTTACGACGCAACAAGGGGCCGTACCATAGAGTAGCCAACCACATTGACCTTGTTCCAACCGATGTACTGCAAAAGCATAGCGAGCTGGATTGCGTACATAGTTGGCTCTGGTGTAAGTTTGGGGGACTCGCTGTAGCCTCTACCATAGATATCTGCACGGATTAAGATTATTTGATGCCTCTATTGCTCATTGAGTACGACAATGCACGTACCATAGACGAGAACATGAAAAGCTTTGTCTACGAGCCTAGGCGCAATGTGCTTGAAGGTCATGGCTCCAGGCATAGTGCGACCATGAATCAAAACAATCTGTTTGACCTAGATTGAGACACAAAACAGTCGAGATATGAATAATCGTACTTTCTTGCCAGTTGTGGGTCCGAGAATCCAGTACCTTGTGCGCCCCCAAGGAGACGCGTAGTAATTGCCTAGAGGCAATAACGTCAGCCGACCATTGTTATCCAGGTTTTTCCGATTACCATTAGGGAAGAAGTCCTCTGGGTATGTTTGGCGTACTGCGGACGTCGTGCCGACAGTCTCCAAAGAAGGATGCACGGGTATTGGGAACTGCGAAAATATGTCAGCACGAGAGGATGGTGCGTGTGGAACCTGACTTCAACCTCAGCCATGGCTATCGGAGTGACCGTACGTGAGAGAGACTCGTGGGCTCTCGTGGGCATACACTCAGAGCCACAGCTGCTTATATATGTTGTCGATACCATTGACCCGGCTCATTGACCAGTTCTCACACGGTGTCTGTTATAGTATAAATCTTAAGCATGAGAGTTTATATATTTCGCTGAGAATACCGGCAGTCTTAGATTCTATATATATATATATATATGTTGTTAAGACATCAGAGGGTAGAATAATGGTACTGACTATATGTAGCATGAGGACCGTCCGACCTGCTAGGTTTGATCTCGATTATTGAATCTGAGAGCTTTTTCTAGCACTGTCGAAATTGTTGTATTTACTCTTTCAACCTGATAGATTGCTCATAAATGAGGGATAAGCGACAGTGCCCAGCAAATAACCGTTTGCTCAAGCAAAGAACTCGCACAGCTTCTTGGTGACTACTTCTGCAGCGTATACTTCCGTGACGAGATAATGAGTCGCGTCCTCGACAGGAACCAGTTCCGCGTGTGGTATGGCCTTCTGAATCCTGTTGGCGTTCTCAAAAGGAACGGTTTGGTCGGCGGTGCCCTGCAGTACGTGGCGGAGGATGAGCGAACGGATATCCATGGGATGTTTAAGAGGTAACATACGTGGATGATGAGGAACTTCTTGTCAGTCTTGCCGACGGTCTCGTAGGCCCACCGCGTGCCTGTTATACAGCCATCCTTTACACAGGATCTTAATATCCCAACGAATCCTGGAAGAGCCTGCGCTTGCAACTCGCGCAGCTGGTGAAATGATCAGTAATTAGTGAGGGAAACGATATCGCTGATGTAGCACGTGTACCTGAACAGGATCAGGGGCACCTGGAATAACGTCTTTCGCTGTGTTGGGAGGAAGCCTAGCCTAGAGGAAGTGTGCCATTACCCATGAGTTTCATTTTATGTGAAAGTAGATGTCATGTTTGCCTTGCTGGGATCGACCTTGACCTCCTTAAATATTCCAGTAAGTATGAGATGAAAGTGCGACGGGCCTGAACATACATCCATCATTCCTGCGGCGGCTAAGAAAGCTACACTCTCGTTGATGAGGTGAGGGAACAATGCCGAAAACGCTGCTGCGATGGAGCCACCCTGAATATGATCAGCGCAAGACAACATTTGCGTCATTGACTTCATGAGCGCACCATTGAAAAGCCGACTACATTGACCTTGGTCCAACCGATGTACTGTAGGAGCATAGAAAGCTGGATTGCGTAGATGGTTGGTTCTTGGGTGATCTTCGGTGCTTCACTATAGCCTCTGCCGTACGTATCTTAGTGAAGAAGGGAAACGTAGGTGTCAGCTGTACGACACGGCATACGGCGGCTGATCGCACCATAGAGCAACACTTGGAATCCGTTTTGTGCGAGAACGGGCGCGACGTGTTTGAACACAATGGATGGTGCAGATATACCGTGTACAAAGACAATCTAGCCGCCACTAGATGTCAGAATTATTCAGTTAAGACATGTTAGGTGGGTGATCCTACTTTCTTGCCAATCTCTGGCCCGAGAATCCAGTATCTCGTGCGACCCCAGGGGGAGGGATAGTAGTTGCCTGCAACAGTAGGACGTCGTCAATACAGTCAGTCAGGGATCATACACCGCATTACCGTTAGGATAAATATCATCTGGATACATTTGACGAAGCGGTGACGATACGTCCATAGTCTCCATTGAAGGATGCACCGGGATGGGAAACTAGGGGCACCGATTAGAAGTCGTCAGCGTCGAGCGGAGGGCACAGGACTTACTTGAATTGCTGCTCCAGCCATGAGTGCGAGTACGAGTCTACGCGAGGAGAGTTCTTGGTCGTGCTAGGAAGATCTACAGGCTATATACCCAGTGAAACGCATCCGGTCCGAGGTCATCCAGTCTGGATTTCACACAGAATGCGATACCGGAACGCCGTCATATGACTGCCTGTCCCAGAGCAATACCATTTTGGTAGGTCTGCTGAGTTCCAAGAAGATCACGGAGGAGTGTCAGCTGTAACACAATGGGCATCTCGGCGTACGATACAGTTTGCAAAGTCAGGGTACGAAGATACCGTTCGGGGGTGTCTGGCGCCAGCGGGATGGCGTTTGTAGCCACGTGGTTCTAAATTTCCGAGACGCCCATAATCCGTACCCGCAATCTCATGGTCTACTCGTCCTGCCATCCCTTGAAGTATCAACCTTGAATCTACATCCGTATATAAGGGGGTTTCACAGGAGTTAGAAAGGCTACGATAGAATGGTTCAATCTTCATTCCATCATCGGCCTACGCTCAAGCAGGTACGCTTGAAGTTATCACACGTTTCCGAGTTGGTTAACAAGATTATCATTGTAGCAAGACAAGTCTTTCAAGTCGAAACATGCAACGAAGGGCTCCTTGAAGGAAGCTGCAAAAGGCCGCCTGACTCGTCCCTCGTCCAAGTCTTCCGCGGCGGCGAATGCGGCACAATTACGCTTAAATAGAAAGAATCAAGCGAAACAGTTACAGCAACAAAAACGACAGGCATTAGTCGAAGCGACTCGTTTGTTTAGTGGCGTAGACGGAGCTCCTCGGATTGTCGCAATCGTTCCCCTCACTACAGATGTTGATTCTCGAGAGGTCGCTCGTGCGCTGAGCGAGTCAATAGACGGGGGAGATAGTAAATTTGCCCACGGAGAGCTGCACAAACTAAGGTACGCTTCAACAGCCATATCGTACAGAAATAAACTCATCGCTCTACCCTTTATACGTGTGCCGATCCGTAGAGCAGAACGATTCAAGACATCTCTTCATTTCATCCCTCTTCCCTATAAACGACTGTATGCCTCGCTCGATGCGTGCAAAGTCGCCGACTACGTCGTTTTTGCCCTCTCATCTGATGTCGAGGTCGAGGGCTGGGGCGATACTCTGCTACGTGCACTCCAGGCGCAGGGCCTTCCGCAAGTAATCACCGTGGTAGCGTCCCCTACATCAATGGAGCCTAAAGCGAAGACCGGCATCATGAAATCCCTGCTGTCTTTCATACAGTACTTCGCACCAAGCCAAACCCGAGTGTTCGACATGCATACTAGTGCTGACAGGCTGAGCACACTACGCGCGCTGTGTGAGGGTAAACCAGAAGCTGTGAAGTGGAGAGAAGGACGTCCTTATATGTTGGCGGAGGACGTGCAATGGTCGGAAGGTGTATTGGCCGTCACAGGTGTCGTACGCGGGGCATCGTTGTCCGCAGATAGACTCGTACACCTACCAAATCACGGTGACTTCCAGGTGGAAAAGGTGTGTTCCCCAAAGCTCTAAAATACTGTAATTCACGGACTCTACTATAGATCATGTCTGCACCACTACCAAAACAATCAAAAACGGGACATGGCAATTCCATGGACGTAGAGTCTACAGTACTGGCGGAACCCAGTGTGGACGATGCGGATTCCCTGGTATCGAGCAACGAGCCCGATGACCTGGCCAACGAACAGACCTGGCCGACGGAAGAAGAGATGCAGGGGGCGAACGGTCTCGGAGCGGACGGCGCTATTCCTGATGCACACAATGGAACCACACCCAAACGAGTAAAAAAGGTGCCCAAGGGGACAAGCGAGTATCAAGCTGCATGGATCGTTGATGATGATGAGGACGACGAGGGAGAGGAGGTTGAGGGGTACGACAACGAGAATGGACAAGACGAAGAGGAGATGGTCGAAGAAGAGGAGGAGATGGTTGAGATGCCCGAAGAGGATATGGAGACCGATGGTCGAAAGAGTGTAGCGTTCGAGGACCTCGATATGGAAGAGGAGAACAAGCAGTAAGCATTTACGCTTTCACCTTCCCGTACTTTTGGGACGCTTATCGATGGCACAAACAGGCTGAAAGATTGGCGTGGTCGTAAGCGGGAAGAGGAAGACGACTTGCAGTTCCCTGACGAGATTGACACGCCAATGGACGTCCCTGCACGGACACGCTTCCAGCGGTACCGTGGTCTGCGCTCGTTCCGTACAAGCCCATGGGATCCTTACGAGAACCTCCCACGAGACTACGCTCGCATCTTCCAGTTCGAAGACTTCAAACGTACCGAGCGCGCAGTCAAACGGCGATCAGAAGAAGATCCCGCAGCAGTCTCTGTGAGTACTTTCATATGCTGTCTTCTGTATATTTTGCTGACCGTATTGGGTCTTGTTGTCCAGGCTGGTACTCGGGTGACGGTCTACTTGAAAGATGTCCCACAAGAGGCCAGTCAACATCTCCAATTTCCGTTCGCTATCTTCGGCCTTCTACAGCACGAGCACAAGAAGACTGTATTAAACTTCACAGTCCAGCGCAATACCGAGTACGAAGGATCTGTGCGGTCTAAGGTCAGGCTTCTCACTTCCGATGCCCACTGTTTGATCTCAAATGCTTCGTACTAGGATCCACTACTGTTGTTTGTGGGGCCTCGCCGGTTGCGGGTGAACCCGATCTACAGCCAACATACCCGCGGAGGCGGCAAAGGCGCGAACAATGTGCATAAGTTCGAGAGATACCTACGACATGGTGTCACAAATGTCGCAACAGTCTATGGACCAGTACTTTTCGGATCACAGCCATGCATGCTCCTGAAAGAAACAGAGGATCCCCAGGGTACGTATCTGAGGCTTTGCTCTATTCTGCTGCAGACGATTGATCGGATGGAATGCTGTAGCACCCGAGCTTGTCGCCATGGGAAGCTTCCTGAACACAGATACGACACGTATCATCGCAAAGCGTATCGTACTCAGCGGTCATCCGTTCAAGGTACACCGCAAGACAGCGACAGTCCGATACATGTTCTTCAACTCAGGTATGTCTTACATGTTGTTCCGCCTGTATCATGATATCTTACGCGGATATGTCTCCTACTCAAAGACGACATCCAGTACTTCAAGCCAATTCAACTGCACACGAAACACGGGCGTGCAGGACACATCAAGGAGTCTCTCGGCACGCACGGTTATTTCAAAGCACACTTCGATGGACAGATCACACAGATGGATACGGTGTGTATGTCGCTGTACAAGCGTACATATCCACGGTGGAGCGAGGTTTGGAAGGAAGATGCAACAACTGCATCTGGAACAATTGAAGAGGATGATCGCATGGAGGAATGAGCATTGCGGGATGTTGTTTGAAGTTTAGATTTCTTTTGTGTAATGCTCTACCACCTACGCACAGACAACGAAGGTATTGCGGTGACACCGGAGAGCCGCTACTACGCGGCAGCTATAGTTGTATACAGAGCCCTACGCAATGGCCATGAACCCTGCTGTCTTGATGGAAGACTCTGCACCCATGCGACACAAGAACGCCTTCAGCTGGTAATTGCACTGGGCGCTAAGGTGGGCGCGGGTCGCGGGTCGCGGCTCTTAAACACCAGATTGTCACATATGAGACCATGTGCGTGCCACAAGGCAGCCTTGTCCATCATAGTATATTTATGGCTGAGGAGCGAAGGACGTACCGTAACCTGAAATCTATCCGACCGCTTTTTAAGTTAAGCTTACCATCACTGATGCATTGATGCGCAAATAAAGCGCGCGTTCACCCTTTAAAGCGCCCATTTAGAGTTCAAAGTCACGGTCGCTTCCCCATGATGTCCATATCGATGTCGGCTAATAGCCAATCTTCGCGGCAATCGCGGTGCCAATCTACGCACTTGCGTAGATTGTTCAATTCCGTCAGCGTCATCGGTAGCATTATAGCGTACCACCTCCTTACAACGATTGTTCTCCTCCGACTACCGTCAGCTGACAATATCAAGACGTCGATTGAATCCCTCAAAACAGCAGAAGATGCAGATCTTCTCGAACAGTACGGAGTCGAGGGCAGGTCGACGTTCTTCTTGTCCAAGATGATGGTCTTCTGCGGAACCCTCACAATGTACGTGTAAAGCCTAGTTTTCAGTGTCCCTCATGCGACAACAAATGCACAGCCTCTCGATCGGAATGTTGCAGATTGGGTCATTCTCAAGTGGCTCCGTGACGACTTTGCTTCTTCTACTTGCTATCGTTGTCTCCTTTAAATCTTTCGTCACGAGCCTCATTTATTGCTGGTACTCGTACAATACAAGAATCTCAAAGGATCTTGCAGCCTGGCGACAGGTCCGTACTCAGACCTCAATTCGAATTTTTCCTCAGTATTGATCACGCTAATTGCAGCTTGTCTCCGAAATTGGTGACACCACCACGGCCATCATGGTATCGCTTCCTCTTGCAGATCTCTTGTGGTAGGCACCCCCCTGCTAGGCGGGGCATAGGTGCTCATCTCTTTTACTGACAGGGCGGTACTCTTATTGTGCCTGTCCTTCGTTACAGCTTACACATGCCCCACCGTGGTGTGTGTGAGCTTCAGCGAGATTTCTCCTCGTATGGCTCTGATTGGACCTCCCTTACTTGGGATTCTGGTCATTGCCTGGTATATCATGCATGCATGTGCTGTAGGGTATGTCTTGAGACGCTACCATGCTTTGCGTCTGCATTCGTAAGTTGCGCCACATATATCCAAGTCGTTTGCGAAATCGCTGCTTCACTCATTTCGTAGCCCACAATCCGCAGAATCCCCGGCACTGGACGCGTAACGACGTCCTCTATCCTATGCATCCCTGCAGTACCATCATCGTCCCTGATACGGTCGCCACAGCCATAGGAAACGTAATATACCTTGATACCTGATCATAGATACATTTCTTGGAATATAAGGACTGCAAGCACATATGTAGTATACCTGGAAGCTAGAACTCCCACATACCGTGATCGATTAGCCTGGTACTTTAACCCCCGCCTGGAAATCCCTGCACCATGCCATGTTCTACTAGTTAACTATCGAGTAAAAATGATATTACCTGTCTGATTAACTGCTAAACAGCACCGTTTACGCGAGTAGGAGGGCAGGCGTGGCTATAAAGGACTGTTGTGGCTCGTCGGCGGTCGCCGTGGGCAACGACGACAAAACGCAAACAGCGCCGTTCACTCTGTGAGACGTCGTGTACCCGATATCAGCTATCACTAGGAGTATTTTGGTGAAATAATTGTGTAAAATGATGGAGAGGAAGCCTCTATAGCAGGGAGGAGGGAGGGAGACAGCGAGCAGAGGCCTTAGAGCAGCGCCGACGCAGGGCGGGCACTCTAGCGCCGTTGGGAGAGGGTGAGAAGACTCAACGCCCGCCTCGGGGCCTGATATTGCGAGGCAGGGGCTCAATGTGGATCATAGCGCAATTCATACGCTCTCTTGCCCCTCCCGCCCTCTTCTCACCGGCGCCAAAGGGCCCGCCGTGCGTCGGCGTCGGCGTCGCCCTAATAAGCCTCTTGCTCGTTGTCTGCATCCCACCTCCTTGGCTATAGAGGCTTTGCTCCTCATCTCTTCACAGTTTGACTCCTACTCACGGCTGCTATCAGATGTATTATAATTCATAGGAGTACACGCGCCGTCGCCGCTGCTCGCGGCGGCGAGCCAGGTTACCACTAGACTACCATGGCGTTTCTCATCACAATGTCAGAACGACTCAATCCGCGATACTGTACCTCATGACCATGATCTATCGAACTGAACTCGACCTTCGAACGTGTCTTTGCGGGAGACTACATAAAGCGACTTAGTTCACGGTCGTCGGTAGTAGTGCTATTGGCACAGTACGCCAAAGTTCGCTCGCGATGCGCCATCTCACTCCTTCATGGGCACTATTACTATCTACACGAGCTTTCTCTGCAGTTGTTTCTACGGAGTTATTCTGGATTGCCTTTGCAGAACGACCTCCCTCCACTTCTCTGCATGCGGCAGTCAACTGGACAGTCAACCTAAGTGTGCGTATCCCTACAGTGTATATCACAATTTCCTTCCACTCCATCTAACTTGTCCTCCGGACCTCTGGCCAAGTTACATCGCTAGGTTCAGTAGGCTAGGTATCAACGATACACTTCCGGGAATCGTACGCTAGGCTGAAGACGACAATCTCTATCTATCGGAAGACGATGAATGGTCGTACGAGAGAGGTCCCAGGCCACATGGATATCCCAACTACCTCCCTGCAGGACATAAATCAGGCGAATGTACAACACAGGGCCCGACCTTGCTCTTGGGCGAGCCGCAATCGCCCTGTGCTCTGGGCACGGACGTCGAGCTTTGGTGAGGAATACGAACTTACCTGGGACTTCCTGGGACGGAGGGTATTTTGCGGTATGCTGGGGAGACTAACCTGGTACGTTCATCTTGGCGATCTTGGCGATCTCAAAACTGTTGGCTTATGACGATTCATTCCTTTTTGGCGACCATTCTGCGTAGGTTGTTCAAAAGGGAGATCCTCGCGATGTATTCCGTAACTGTACGCCTGTCCGACTTCTCTCTCCATCTTCAATGGGGCATATGCCAGACCCCGAAATCCCTGAGCCACACAATCTCCTCGCCGTAACATACCGGCTACTTCGCAGTTGCAGGCTCGACACCTTGTGGGTCTTGTATCGCGCCTATAGCAGACGATGTAGACGTGTATATCGGCGTTTGGCACCCACTGAACATGATCGCTGAAAATGCTGATCTAAGGTGAGTGGGTCCGAGGTGGTACGTTCCGGACTGAGACTGGGATAACTTATCTACTATCTCCGTATCAAGGTTCCGCTACACCATAGCATGACATCTCACGTCATGACAAGTCGAACCTAGGACACAGCACCTGCACAAACGATGCCACCATCGTTCACGAAACGGCCTATCAAACCTACTCTGACTTGCCAACGTGCTCACTTGCACTGGTGCCGGAGACTACAAAACCATGGGCTTATCTCTTCATTGCTGAAGCTGTTGCTAGGTGCTCCCCCATCCCACGCAACACCCAGGATGCGCCTCCTCACTTACCCCATATTGTTTACCTTCTTAATCCGCTTTGTCCATGCAGATCAATCAATATTCACACCTCTGTACGCCATAGCCAATGATAGCATCGACCTCGGCGTACGCACACCCCTCATTTTGCAATCTCAGATGCATCTCAAACTTCTCTTACTGTAGCTGGTCTACGCGAACGAACGGAGCATGTCCCTCCGCCCCGCACCCCCGCTTTCCGCATTCCATGTCGTCGACGGCATGCTCTACGACAATCGCACCTGGCCCTCCGCATCCGCGGCCTCGCCCGATATCCCTCGGCCGCATGGATACGTCGCCCTCTTGCCCGCGGGTTACGCAACCGAGGACTGCACCACCAGCGGTCCGATCGTCTTCCACTTCCAGCCGCTGACGCGCTGGCGGCGCTGCGCGCTCTGGACGGGGTTCCGGATGGAGGAAGTGTCTGTGGGCGAGGTGAGAACGCATGAGCTGACGTGGGACCTCGGCTTTTTTGCGGTCTGCAGTGGGGTTACGTTGGTGAGTTCAGGCACTTAGGGAGAGTTTGGTTCGTTCACGCGAAGCACTATTATGCAGGTTGCCCAGAAGGGTGATATCAACAAGACGGCTACGTACGCCGGCTGCACGCCCGTGCGGCTCCTTGCTCCGTCTCATAATACTGGAACCAGTCCTTCAGATCTAGGACTACAGCTCCCTATCACCATGACGTAGAAAACGCATTCATACGCCAGGAGACAAGTAAGCTGAGTCTACTCAAGTTATGATTGTCCGCTGTGACTTGGATGGCTATCAGTTGATGTCCCGCCTTTATTATTCGAGTGAGTCGGATATATACACATGATATGTAGGAAATTAATGAGGTATCATAAGCGTACTAGGGTTCGGGAACAGCACTACTCTTGGCGGTGGTTCAGCAAAGAGTCAGCGCGTCATCTGCATCACCATGACCTTCATGATAGTTTAACGAGCATCGCGATCATATTTGCATTGCATACGATGATACCATTGGCATAAGTTGTGGATTGCCTACGCTATCTATCGAGTATCTGTGATGTTAATCACCTCAGCGCGTTGGAATTTTAAGGTTCAAATAAGTGTTTAAGACGTGTGCTGGTTTCGTCGCAGAAAGCGACGGCTACTCGTGTCGAAGGCCACGAAGAGGACCACGCCCGGACTGCCACCGACATTGCCGGTAGCTGCCCGCCTTCGATGAATGAAAAACCATCTAGTCACTGATCGAAGGTATGAAACCACGGTCCTCTTCCTTCCAGAGTGCAACCCAGGAAGCCGAATTGGTTGCGTCACGACAACTAGACTGGCTGGCGGTGAAGGGGAAAAGCGTAACCAACATGCAGATTGAGTGCTCACTACCAGCGCGGCGACGCAAGTGATTGCCCGGTAGATACGTTCTCAGCCTGGCATCGCGCGGATTGGAGAGGAGGTGCTGCATAGCATATAAGCTGATCGCGTAAAAGCGCAAGTTAGTGGAGTCACTGATGGAGAAGATTTCGCTTGCTAACACCTGGAGAGACTATGTTAGACCGTGGTTTCCTTGGGTTACGAGTGACCGGATAATCAGCCAGCAAGGTAAGTCAATGGAATCGACGTACGGTTCAGCTAGTCGCCATTGCGTCGACCTCGCATGCGCCACCGCCTAATTGCCCCACGAATATCTTGGTCACTTTCGTGGTGTGTTTCGGGAAAGGAGACTGTTTAATATGCCCATCAGGTACGCATTATACTAGTAGGCGTAAGCTTACCATGAATGCATGCTTGAAGCACCCACACGTAAGGCGAGTGTTCGCTGTAGGATGCGTTACTAAGCTCTCATACTGATGAAAGAGAGAGATGCTGAAGTGCACCGTTCCATCACCAAGGACAAGCGTTGACCTCAGGGGCAGGTCACCAGAGATACTTCGGGCAGAATAGCACGTGTTTGATGCCGCAGGAGGAGGTTGTGGCTGTGGTTGTGGGAGGTGTGTACGAGCTGAGGACAAGTTAGAGGACCAATCACCGGTGGATAAAGAATTGATACATACGATCTGGGGTGCATGAAGTCGCATTGGCTTGAAGGTTAGAGAGGGAAAGGAAAAAGAGCGGGCGGGCGTTTACTGTCGTCAGAGAAGTTGGACTTGCACACGAAAGGCAGAGGAACGTACACGTTATAGGAGGGTAGAGCGCATTGGCACAAGGCCGCAAACAGGGATGACGGTGAGATAGGTAGTCTTCAAGACCTGATGGCTTGTTGAGGACATCGACGACGGGAATAAGGTCGAGAAAAAGACTGTTGACGTTTGAGCTGTCAGCCGGCGATCAAAAGGCTTCATGTTTCCAAATAACAAACATACTGGTTGAGAAACAGAAGGTCGCATCGGCCAAAGGCCATTCAAGCGAACGATGTTGCTGGAGGTGCGCAAGGCGTGCTGTGAAGAAGTATGTTCAGCTCTTATGAACGCAGAGGAGGATGACCTTGAACATACTTGATGTATCCCAGGAGAAAATTCGAAGAGAGGACTCCGAGATAGAGAACAGTGGGAAGAAGAGAAAGTGGTGGTTCGAGGATCCAACGTCGGCGAGTGGCATATTTATATACATTGGGGATCGAGAAGATGCTTTTGAAGCTGTAGAGACTGAGATCACTGTTAAGCAAGGTCACATGTTCGGAGGAAGATGAGGCAGACTTCTTGAACTTCTCGGACGTGTCTTCGCGTCGCGGGGTTATGTATGTCAAGACGAACATAGATACTTATCTCTTTTGTGCTTGGACCTAGACACTCCTAACTGTATTCCTTGCCGTTGGAGCATTTCATGATGCAGTAATGTTTGGATACATCCTACAAGGCTTGATCACACGGTCCCAATGATCAAGTGTTCTCCTCTGACTTGACCTGGTGGGCGAGACGATTGCTGCACGAGCGTTTGCGTACCATGAGCAGGGTCTGTAATTGACAGCAACGGGATGATTTACGCATGGAATCGAGCAGACAAGGGTAAATGTGGATCGTCGGACGTTGATAGTCTTACTATAAATCCACCAGCACACCGGCGCTAACATGGCTGCGCATGTGTTTGGCATTATTTGTACAAAGGCAGTCGCCACATCTTTGATCTGAACTTTGATTTCTTACCACTACCATGGCGTTTCTCATCACGTCAAGACAGCTCAGTCCACGATACTATACCTCATGACCATGGTCCCAGCTTGGCCTTCGCAAATGTTTGTGTAGAAGACTGCATAAAGCAACTCAACTTACGGTCGTCGGTTTGCAGGGCCATCATAGTTCGCCCAAGCTCGCGATGCGCTTTTCACTCCTATATAGGCACTATCACTGCACCACTTCTCGGTGGATCTCACTTCGGGCTGCCCTTGTGTTCTTTTTGAACGATCTCTCCTCACTTCTCTGCATACGGTAGCCAACGCGACGGTCAACCTAAGCGTGCGTACCCTTACAAGTCATATCGCTATCCTCCTTCCACACCATCTAACTTGTCATCCAAACCTTCAGTCAAGCTACATTGTTAGGCTTCTAAGCTCATGCGCTAGCCATACACTTCTGCGAATCGTGCGCTACGTTGAAGCCGGCATTCCCTCTGAAATGGATGACGATAAAGGGTCCTACGAGAGAGGCTTTAGGCTCTACACCGGGTACATATAGCGTCCTTATACAGGATATAATTCAGCCTAATTTATATCACAGGGCTTGGTCATGTTTTTGGGCGAGCTGCAATCGTTCTGTGCTCTGGGCACGGGCTTCAAGCTCGAGTAGCTTCAACTAGGCCTCGGTGGAGAGCATGACCTCACCTGAGACGGAGGTCATTTTCTGTATGTTACGGGACTCACCTCGTACGTTTATCTTGGCGATCTTAATAGCATTGGCTTATGATGTTTGACCACCCTTCCGATAACCATTCTGCACGGCAGATCGTTCAGCAGTGAGACCCTCACAATGTATTCCGTAAATGTACGCCTGTGAGGCTTTTCTCAATGAATCAAATGCCGAACCCTGCAATTCCTAGGAAACGATTTTCTTTGGAGACGCCATAGTATGTATAACAGTCATCAATCTCGCAGCTATCATACTCTCGACATCTTGCAAGCTGAGCCCGGTACGAAACGCCCGTACGACAGATCACATGATCACCATCGTTGACAACCACCGCAACACAACCGCCTCTTCCAGATTGGCATCCGCTGACATCTATCATTCTTGTATTGATAGGATGGATAAGTTGATACTTCACTTGATGTGAGTATATCCACTGTTTTTCTCTATCAAATAGAGCTAACTCAGAACTTACTGCTGGGAGACGGCTGTCAAGATGATCAGACGATGCAAAGGGGATAAATAAGTATTTACTCAGTATCACTTAGTTCTGCTCGCCGAATTAGCTCATATCCGTATCCGCGGCACTGACAGAATAGCATCTCATGCCAGATCCAGGTCCCAGGATGGATGGCTGTAATCATTGATAAAAACATGCCATCGATCTTCTTTCCTGACAGTCTCTCATCGCCGCCCAGCACGATTGAGGCTCAATACGGATCTTGCCCTTCCTATCTGCGACACGGATTTGGACTGATATAACATCGTTCGGATGGCTGGCATAGCAGCAGATTTTATAAGTGATACAGAACAAAGTAAGGAGTTGTGGCTGTCCGACTTTATGGCTGGAAAAAGTACTTCCATACAGTGATTTGACGGTGAGCATCCTATCGGACTATCTAGGTGAAGGGCTAATCATGTATAAATACACTAGCAATGAGGTAACCTCCGATTTCGCTACACTCTTTTAACCCTGGCGGTTTATTCGGTCAACATAATGAAGACTTATGCGCTCATCATCATTCCCCTGCACGTAATCCTCGTGCTTCTTCATGTCATTGTTTTTGTGTTTTATCAAGCTAGATTCTTTGAAAGTCCACTTCGTTTCTCTGAGAACGTTGCTCGCACAAGTGTTACATTTGGCGCTCAGGCATTCACGATAGTACGCATATCATACTCTTAGGTCGTAAACCATTCATACTGACTCATAGCCAGACATATTGTGCTGCCCTTGTATTCTTTACACAGCGCTTGGGCCTGCACGAGATTGTCGTTGGACGGCAGACCCTTTCTGCTATGCACGACAAATCTTCTGCATGGTCAGGACTTGTGTCTTCGTTGATGGTACTATTCGATCAGAGGAATGTCGCTACCGATCTCCTAGGCATCTTGATCATCACTTCATATCTCATGTGTATCCTTGTGGTACATACTACGCTCCCTTCAACCTTCAGCGTGGCGACTATCAACGTGACAATCGACACGCCTTATAACACTATTCTTGCGCAACAACATGATACCCTGTACGTCGACTTATGTGTCACACAATAAGACTATCCTAATTCATATTGTTGACCAAACAGTAAATCTTTTGGAATTTTGGACATATACGGTGGCCTAAACATAACGACTGTTGGCCTACAAGATAATGTAATCTATGACATCATTCCCGCAGTCAGCAATGCTGCCAATTCCGGGGTCAAAGTCAACACGACAGCGATATATGTCGACTGTAGCCCGCTTGCTGATGCGGTTCAGACAAAATTCGCGTTCACTGAAGAGCACGATCGAATCGGATTATACGAGTTCGCCTTCAACCAGAACGCAAGTATAATTAACACTAGACCACCTTGTGCGGTAATTTATCATTAAAGCCATTGCTGTGTCTCATCTGCTTTTTTGTTACGTACAGCACCACTCCACGTCATGGAATCTGAAGAACACAACCACACAATTTTTGTATCCGTCGTCGGAGGTCTCATAGGTACATCGTCTGTACCGCAAGTCGCCATTGATCCACCCTTGGATGAGAGCGCTCAGAAGGACCAGCTCAGTGAAGAATTTAACGGTAACTTTTTCAACAAACGTAAGTCCTGTGTGATCGCTCTCCATTCATGATGGTACTCACTTTCCTGGGCGACAAGTCGATTTCGACTTTTCGCATGTCACCAGCGTTTCCCTCTTTGGGTGCAACTTTGCAACAGAAGCATTGATCGCAGACGTAAACGCACAAACCCGCGAACTCATGAACTATGTACCGAAGTCGATGCCCGTTACTGATAATTACTGGGTCAACCCAGGCAATATGTCAGATGCTTTCCTGCAATTGGTAAGTGAGCTGTCTGCCTGCGAACGGTAGAGAGACTTACTCTTTTACACATAGTCTCTTAGAGATTTTGCCTTCAAGCCCCCAGTTTACCGACCTTCCACAGCTGCACCGAGCAATAATGAGCGAGGAAGATTCACGACAGACTTTACTCTACTCGATGCGTGAGTCACGCTCCGCTGAGGTCAGGATGGACTAAAACACCTCACCGCACCTAGCTTCGTGTCTCTCGACGTTACAGCTCCCTCACCCTCCAATAATCCTTCCGATTTTACTGTAGAAGGCCTCAATCGTAGTCTCGCGAAAGCATTTGCCGCTGTACTTTGGTATAGTACGTCCGTGTGGCCGACTTGGCTTCAGATGCTAGTACTGATATCATGTAGACAACGTAATAAATCCTCATTACATCAAGCGCATGTCAGAGCGGCAGCAAGGTGAAGCTCTTATCCCTGTCATGTCCTTTCAAGTGTGCGTAGTGGTATGTCACAGTATCCCAACGCCTTGAATTGTTACTCAAATGCACCACTTTGTAGATCAACATGTTCTCGGTGGGAATTTATCTCCAACTTGGCTGATAGCCTGCCACTAACTGTAGCGCAGCTCTACGTCGGTTTTGGAACATCTTGCATCCTCCTCTTCCTAGTCATCGCCCTACTCTTCCGGACCCGGCACTCGAGGCGAGAGCCTACCATGGTCAACTCCACCGGCTTGTTACCTATGGTCTGGCTACTCGGGAACGAACCCAATCTAATGGACGTACAAGAGCCGAACATGAGCGCGCTTCGCGTAGCAGGAATGTACGAAGTCAGCACCATAAAACGACGGAAGCGTCCCGACTCTTCGAAGTGGCAGAAGCGAGACACGCTCCTGGCCCCCGATTATTCTGAGCATTACGTCCCCTTGGCTCCGGCTCCCAGCTACGAGGCGGGTTCATATTCTCGATTGATCAATGAGGCTCTGTGATATTACGTTCGCTGTCAGGCATAAAGTGGTCTACGTGCAAGAGCTTCATTAGCCCCGATTGGACTTCTATGCGTAGTATTTTTGCGTCACTGGCATGATGATCTAGGTTCGTTAATTAGTATATGGGCACTTGGACAGTCGGACATATTTGACATTATATCGTGTTACACATGTCGTGGATGGCACTTCGCAGAACTGCGATTAGAATCTGTATGGTCGGGTGATACTGATCCGGCGGACTCAGCTGCGTGAGATCATAGCTAAATCTCTATTGCGAATATGAGGGTATCTACAAGGGGGGAACTGCTTGGTCAAAGCGATGGAACTCGAAAAAATTGGAACAAGGGTTTAAGGCGTGTGTTGGTTTCGTCGGCGCAGAATGCGGCGACTATTCGTCTCGAAGACCACGAAGAGGTCCACGCCCGGACAGCTGCCGACGACGTCGGCAGCCGCCCGCCTTCAAGAAATAAACAATATAGTTCCAATGCTGGTCCGAGGCAGCACACCAAGCTCCTCATTCCAAGACAGAGCCTGAATCATGGTGCCATAATCAGTTGGCTGTGAAAGGGAAAGGGGTCGATTCACGTACAGAACAAATGACCCTCAGCGCGTTGACCTCGCGTGGGTCACCCAGTGATTGCCCGTTGGGCACGTTCTCAGTCTTGAGCCGGGAACCGGAGAGGACGCTCTGTACAATACACCATGATTTGTGCGCATAGAACGAAAGTAAAAGGACTCACCAGCGAAGCGTGCGTTGCATGCCATCAAACAGAGCGCCGCGTGTCTGACTTATAGCTTTTTATGACTACGTACGACCGGGAAGTCAGCCGAGAAAGTAAATCAATATGGTCCACGTACCAGTCAGCCGACTGTCATTGCGTCGACCTCGCGTGGGTCACCCAGTGATTGCCCTGTAGGCACGTTCTCGGTCTTGAGTCGCGGGTAATGGAGAATGGGCGGTGGATAATACATGGGTCAAGTGAAGACGGTTTCAGGCGTCATCTAGATAAAGCGTGTTGGAATTGTAATGTTCATTGGACTATGAACGGCCGGATGTTTAGCTGATAACGGATAGGTAACGTACCGGCAGATCGGCCGCCATCGCATCGACCTCGCGTGGGTCACCCAGTGATTGCCCGGTGGGCACGTTCTGGGTCTTGAATCGGGGCCGGAAGGAGCACATACTGTACAATGCATCAGTCCACTGCGCAGAGCCTCAAGCAGAAGACTCACCGATCAAGAGCGTTTCGCATGCTATCACCCGAAGGGTTATGCATTGAAGTTACGGCTGTCGGTGGACTATATACGGCCAACGGTCAGCCATGAAGGAAGATGGACGTGGCTTGCGTACCAGTTAGCCGACCGCCATCGCGTCGACCTCGCGTGGGTCACCCAGTGCTTGCCCGGCGGGCACGTTCTCGGTCTTGAGTCGTGGAAATGGAGAAGAGGCGGCGGATAATACAAAGATGGTTTTCATACGTCATCTAGAGAAAGCGTGCTGGAGTTTTAACGTTGATTAGACTATGAACGGCCGAGTGATTAGCTGAGACGACGGGTAAGTACCCACAACGTACCGGTAGATTGACCGCCATCGCGTCGACCTCGCGTGGGTCACCCAGTGATTGCCCGGTGGGCACGTTCTGAGTCTTGAGTCGCCGATCGGAGGAGGGAGATCTGTATCGCATGTCAGCCAACCGCGCAGAGATGTAAGTCGGCGGACTTACCGGTTAAATGCATCTCGTCTGCCATCACCAAGTGTGTCTCCACGGCTCGGGAATCTGGAAGCCTACCTGATGCTGTCAACCAACAGCGCAACATACTGATGGAACACGAGCTTACAAGCAAAGCACAGCTGGAACGTGTGGAAGCCCAAGGCAGATGCCTCAGCCCGGAAAGCGAACGATCGCTGAGAAGAATACTTGAGTCAGTGTCACGAGAAGAATAAACATATCGGCGTACCTCTCCATAGCCAAGGACAAGCGTTGACCTCGGGGGCAGGTCACCAGAGATACCTCGGGCTGGGCAGCCGTTGTTTATCGTCGCAGAAAGTGGTTGTGGTTGTGATTGTGGGAGGGCTGTATGAAACGAGCACGAGCTAGAGGGCCAAGCACCAGTGGATAAAGGTACTACGTACAGGTTGGAAGCCTCAAGGGCGCGTTGGCTTAAAGCCACTACAAGCTTAGGAAAGGGAGAGGAGCGTAGAGACCTTTGCCGTCGTCAGAGAAGTCGAACATATATGCGAGAGACAAAGAAACGTACGGTATGCAAGAGGGTAGATCGCATCGGCACGAGGCCACAAGTGTGGATGGTGGCGAGGTAGGTGGTGTTTAGGACTTGCTTGCTGAGGCTGAGGATGATGACGACGAATACATGTTGAAAAGACTGCCATCGTCCGAGTTGTCAGTGGGAGACAGAAGAGATTGCGGGTTGGAAAGGCGCGGCGTACCAGTTGCGAGACTCGAGGTCGCGTTGGCTCAAGGCCACTAAGACGAATGATGTTGACGGAGGGGTCGCGAAGGATGTGCAAGGAATGCTGTAGGAAAGTATGTTCAGCTATCATGGGCGTAGAGGAAGATGAGCTTGAACTTACCTGTTGTACCTCGAGAGTACAGCTGAGGAAAGACTGAGATACAGAGAGCGAAGGAGAGGGGAGAAGATGGTGGTTCGAGGTCAAGATAGGTGAGGAACCAACATCGGATCGAGGAGGGTTTATATACACCAGGGATCGAGGAGGTGCTTCTGCGGCTGGAGAGGCTGGGATCGCTGTTAAACAAAGTCACATGTTCTGAAGAAGACGAGACAGATTAAGACTAGTACTTCTTGAGCTTCGAAAACATGTCTTCGCGACGCGAGGCGGTGCGCGTCAAGACGAACGTAGACACCTGCCTCTTTTGGACTGACACCTGGTCAGGCACTCGTGCCTTCCTTCTGTCTCGCCACCCACTGCATTCCGCGATGTGGCGATGCGTCAACGCATTCCTTCCAGGTGTGGCTCGGACGTACCAAACGGTCTGAGTCAAGCGTTCTGCCTTAGAGCAGCCGTGACGAGGCAAAAAAGCTCAAATCATCGTATTCCGTTCAGGCTCGTGGTAGCGGTATAGATATCGTTCAACGGGAAGGCTGACGCAGGTACGAATGCCATGGACGTTGGGGCTGACTTGGACGCATAACGCAAGCCAACGACAGACGCTGGAATAGATCCAGTTCCGTTCGGGACCCGGGCCGGTGCGCTTTGACATGGATCGAAGTCGAGCTGGATCACTGTAGGTGGCTCGAATCGAACTGAGGTGTTTGATGCTGTCCGGTGCTGCTCTATGCTGTCTCGTCCCGCCATCTGGCGAGGAAATGATGTCGATACATTCACTCTTCTGTGATCCATGGAACGCCAATCTTGCTGCGATTGATGCGTAGACTGCCGGCGTCCCGGAGGTGCGTCGGTCAGGTCTTGCAGTTCTATATAGTGATACGTCGCACCCAACCTGGAAAATTGTCGACAAGGACTCGAGCTCCAGTCGGCTCGTACGATATGTTTTAGGGGAGCTTGTGGTGCGTTCGTGGTGTGTTCCTAGCAATCTATCAGCAGGGATAGGAGTTGTTGACTCGCCATCACCTGGGATCGATCACCTGTGCATGCGTCTATCGTCGAGATTCCTCACATTCGATATGCAATGCCCACAGGTTCGCAGTGAGTTAAATAGCGAGGATGTGAATATGTCTGCGAGACACACGAGGGAGAGGCGGCGAAATGTGTCGAGCATGGGAGTCGAACCTGGAAAATGCCGTATCAGGCCACATCCACGAAGCGCCAAAAATTGATGCGCTTGTTTACGACGACGACCCCGCGGATGACGACCCTCGAAAATGTCTCAAAGTCAAGCAATGCACAGGGTAAGCGTTACATAAATTCTCGACAAGGATATATGACATCGACGCACCGCACCGCAGGCTGCAAGACCCATTTTCCAGGAAAACCACGCCTGTAGACAAATTGACACATCCTGCGCCGGGCCAATCAGATGACCGGGAGAGGCAGCACACGCCTTCGGATGTGTGCGCTCCGAATGCAGACTCGTGCACGCGGAGGACGAGGGGGGTGACTGACCCGCGACGGCACGGTCAGCGGCCGGCGAGAGAACTCAGCAGACTGGTTCAGAGACAGTGCCGGGCGTGGGGGACGGGGAGAAGACGCCTCGGCGCAATGAGCAGCAAGCCCCTGTGTGGGCTACGCAGAGACGGACGGACGGCGTTGGCCGTGTCGGGGACGGCGCAGGCGACGGGGAGGACGCTGGCTAATTCCGATCGTAGCGAGATGATCGGCCAGCTCGCGGCCTGCAGTCGCCTTTCTCCCCTTATATTTCAACCCTATCCGTCCTCCCTCCCTCGCCCCGTCCCTCCCGCCGCCCTCGACGCGTCCGCCGTCCTCCTCCTCGACCGACAGCCTACTCCGGCGACTGTCCGTCCCCCACGGTCTTTACCACTCTCTTCGTCCTCCAGCCCCGCTTTCTCGGCCCGCCCTCGGCTCTCGTCTCCGCGTCGTCTCTCACGCTGAATTCGCCTCGCAAAAGCTCAAAACACACAAAAATGCCTCTCGCCAACGCGTACCGTCGCGCCGCCGCGTCCCTCCTCGCAGTCGCAGGCGTCGTCGCCGCGCAGTCGTCGACACAGAGCGCGCCGGGCCAGCCCAGCCGCACCGACGCCCCCTTGGGCCAGTTTGAGATCGTGGGCGAGAGTCTCGCGAGCGCACAGCAGGTGAGCATTTGTCTTGTAGCCACGCTCTCCATTGTTGCGACGTCCTCCATCGCCGCGTTGCATGAGCACAAGACCGGAAGGGGAGGATCTACCGTGGCTGGAAAGGGCGTACTGAACCCGTGCGCACATATGTCGGAGCGTCGGACCTTGGACTGCGCGCCCCCATCAAAGTTGTGTGATCCCCTCGGTCCTCGTGTGTCTTCCCCACATTTGATGGTCTTGGCACGCTTGTTCGCTTCCTTCCATCCCGGCAGCGACGATGTCGCTGTGTCTATGTCGCGGACCGAGCCGAACTCGACTGACGTCTCGCACAGATGTTCCTCGGCACACTCGACAAAGTCTACATCGTCGACAAGGTCGAGAACAACCCGACGCAAATCAACGGGCATCCAACATGGGGCGCCGAATACTCTGTCAGCGAGGACAAGGCGCGCGCCATGGACGTTATCACGAACTCGTTCTGCGCGGTGAGTGTGCATCTTCGCGCTCTCTTGTCGTAGTACCGACGAAAGACGCGTGTCGCGTTTAGGGCGGCGGCGTTCTGGGCAACGGAACGTGGGTCAACGCTGGTGGTAATCAAGCGGTCACCTATGGTGGGCTTGCTGCTAAAAGCCAAACTGGAGGTGGCCCGTACGACGATCCTGATGGCGGCAAAAGGTACGCTGTCATTAACTGAGTTCGAGAATCATCGCTGATCGTCCCTTTAAAGTTTACGGTATGTTTAGGTCTATATATGCGCTTTGATTATGTTTATGCATGGGTATACAAGATTGCTGGACCCTTGCGATGACGGCGACTGCAACTGGCGGCTGACCCAAAGTATGCCAACACGGCGATGGTACCCTACGCTGTACGTATCGAACAGATACTGTATTTTTCGTCGTTAATTCTGACTCTAGCGAAACGCTCGAGGATGGACGACTCTTCATCGTAAGTACATCTGCGTATAGCCGTCCATCGCTCATAATCAATACAACCCTAGTACGGCGGCTGTGACTGGGGTGGATTCGTTTCGGACGCAACACAAACTAACCCCACTTACGAATTCTTCCCTCCGGACTCCGACCCCACACCCGTCACCTCCCCGCTCCTCCAACGCACCCTTCCCGCCAACCTCTACCCCATCACCTACCTCCTTCCCTCCGGCCTCCTCTTTGCGCAATCCAACTGGGGCACCGCGCTCATCGACTACAAGAACCAGACCGAGTACACCCTCCCCGACGTGCCCGACGCCGTGCGCACGTACCCCGCGAGCGCAGGCACGGCTATGCTCCCGCTCACGCCCGCGAACAACTGGACGGCAACCATCCTGCTCTGCGGCGGGTCGAACATCAGCGACTGGAGCACGGACTGGGACATCGCCGCGCACCCCGCCGCGACGTCGTGCGTGCGCATCACGCCCGACGTGAGCACCGACTACGAGGAGGACGACGCGCTGCCCGAGGGGCGCTCGATGGGCAACCTCGTGCTCCTCCCCGACTCGACGATCCTGTGCCTGAACGGCGCAGGGCTGGGCGTCGCGGGCTACGGAAACGACTCGTGGGCGATCGGGCAGTCGTACGCGGACAGCCCGGTGCTCGCCCCCGTGCTCTTCGACCCGAGCGCGCCGAGCGGGCAGCGCTGGTCGCGCGACGGGCTGGGCAGCAGCACGGTCCCAAGGATGTACCACTCGAGCGCGCTGCTCCTCCCCGACGGCGCGGTGCTCGTCGCGGGCTCGAACCCGAACGCGGACTACAACGTCGGCGCGGGCGTGAAGTACCCGACGGAGTACCGCGTCGAGAAGTTCTACCCGAAGTACTACAACGAGCGGCGCCCGCAGCCGGGGGGCCTGCCCACGAGCCTCGGGTACGGCGGCGCGTACTTCAACGTGACGCTCAGCGTGGCGGACGACCTGGGCGGCGACGCGGGGCGGGCGGTGAACGCGAGCGTGATGCTCATCCGCACGGGCTTCTCGACGCACGCGATGCAGATGGGACACCGGCTGCTCGTGCTCGAGAACACGTACACCGTCGACTCTGCCTCCTCCACTGCGACGCTGCACGTGAGCCAGGTGCCGCCGAACGCGGCGCTCTTCGCGCCCGGGCCCGCGCTGCTGTTCGTCGTGGTCGACGGCGTGCCGAGCGTCGGCGTGCAGGTGATGGTCGGCTCGGGGCAGATCGGCAGCCAGCCCGTTGCGCAGGTGCAGGCGCTGCCTGCGTCGCGGATCTTGAGCGCGTCGAATGGGACGAGCGATGGTGGGAGCAAGCAGACGGCGGGGAACAGCACGCAAGGGCAGGGACAAGGACAGGACCAGACGCAGAAGAGCGCGGCGAGCAGGGTGTGGTGGGGCGCGGATGTAAGATGGGTGTCGGCGGTGGGCGCGGCGGTGGGCGTGTTGGCGGCGATACTGTAGTCCCCGTCGCCCTGTCCTCAGTCCTAACTTATTCGTACTACCCGCCTCTCGCCTCTCGCCACTTGCACCTCGAGAACGGACATGGACTCCACGTACATACTTTATATTATCCCTCACCTTACATTGCATTCACACGGACTTGTACGCAGACCCTGACTCTGCCTCTAGCGTTGACATTGTTGTAGGACTTTCTACGTCTCTTACTCTTACTTCTTTCTTTCACTTCTAGCTCTCCTTCTTCCCGACGTCCGCCTGACTTTCTACACTGTCGCTGACACTGACACTGTTGCCGTTGTGATTGGTACGGTTACTGTAGATAGCCCCAGACTCTAGTGTACGTATATGTTGTACGACACGTCGCCTGTAGTCACTGTACGCGCGCCGATCTACTTGTAGTCTCAGCATTATCAGATACCCGCTGTGTTCCTACATGTAATCCCTCGTGCTCCGGACTCGTTCGACTCGCTCGTACATACTCGCGAGTCGCGTTTACAAGGGCTATAAATTGTATCCGCACAGTTAGCTACATTCGTACTCCACGGCTACCGGTGCTCCCTCAACAGACTGATACTGACCCAAACCGTTATTCTACGGTCTCATCCTTTGAGAGGCTGACGGAAGTTCATGAGTTTCCCTGTCAGCCAGGATCGAACTTCTGGGAGAGTTCAAACTCGTCTTTTGAGCGCCCATGTGGCGGGCTGAAGTATTGATCCGGCGCGTGAGACCGAACCGAACGCTCTCTGCATCTGGCGCCATTCCCACCGCACCCTGCACCGGATTTCTGCTTCGTATAAATCCGATAAGAAACCTGTATATTTACTCTGGGTTCGTGCTGCAAGAAACCTGATAAAGTCTTGTGAGAAAATAGAAAATGTTGAGCTTCCTATGCACAGGTCGGGTGGTGCAATGGTTTGCGTTGTGCCAGTGCTCGATAGCACCGTCAATCATTATCGCTGTACATCTGACTGCAGCTGGATTATATTTCTGTCACAAAGTAAGCTGAGACCGGAGGTACAAAATAAGACAACGAGACTGAGACTGAGACTTAGACTGAGGATGAGAATGACGTGTCATGGCGGTACAACCGGTCCGTGCTATACTCAGCGGTTCAGAACGCACGCGTGAGGTACGGACGATTCCGTTTTTCCAGATTTCCAGATTTGAGTAACTCCGCGCCAACCGCATCACCGATTGAATGACAAGATGAATGCTGCTTGCTGATTGTAAGTCGGCATGACCGTGGGATTCTTAGAGCGCCTTGGTAAGTCATCTAAGTCAAAAAGTCGCCCAAGGAGGGTACCACTCACTTCAGGAGATTTTACTTAGAAAGTCCGCTAAGTGAGGCTAAGACAGGTCGCGTAAGTAGCCGTAAGACGTCGCGGTGGGTTGCATTTTAGGTCTCAAAGACATCACGCTCCTGTAACATACTTCAGTATTGGCGCACGAAATATATTTGGATTTTTCCAATTTACATAAACAAATCCAACTAACTACCTACTACTAGATTAAGAGACCCGAGTTAGCACCCACATTGTTCTCAGGTATACCTCCTGAGGTGTAAAACGCGTGTGCTTCCCATCCTGCCCGCAACCTCTCGCAGTCTCCCATTATGACGACCGATCCTCCTCTTCTGATAATGAGCGATGGGCACGTATGTTGCAATCGAGGACAAACGAAACAAATGTCTGTACAAGAATTTTAGAGTAGGAATAGTAAGACTCGAGTCAAACTCACCGCAAAGCCTGATCGTCGGCGTCGTCCATCACCGACGACCGATGATGCCTCGATTATACCCTCACGACTAGCCTCACACCAGCACCTCGGACACAATGAGAGGCATAAGCAGATGATCAGAGGACTGTAATCTCCACGCACCTGATACACGGATTTCCTATCATGTAGAGCACTCACAGAAGGACTGGTCTTGTATATGGAGGATGAGACGCCGAGTGAAGAGTCGGGACGTTGTGGCAAGGGGGAGTTAAGGCTTGCACAAGGCGCGCGGAGCTTGCCGGCTCCGCGGAAAGCAGCTTCCGGATTCCGCAGATGAAGCTGATTGGATGGAGCGCGCCTTGCTCTCCCCCTCCCGAACCTTTCCACGTGGCAACAACACACCGCGAGTTCGATTCCGGACTGGTACAGTAGTGCGCAAAATGTAACGAGATACTTTATATGAATAAATCAACTGTACGTCACTAATAACTAGGATCATAAGCGTACTAGATGTGTAAGGGCGGTTCGTGTTGCCTTGGTACATCTGTGAAGGTGTCTCGCGGCCTCGTAGACACACAAAGAGAAGGCGCGAGCCGCGCAGAATGCGGACTTGTTGTTATGAGCGGTTTTGATTTGCACAGCGGCGTTGCGGGCGTCGGAGACGTCGACATTCGCGCTGTCGGTAGTACCGGAGCGGACGTACGAGCGCGAGCCTGTACCCATTGCTGTAGTGCGCAAGATGCACGCTCATTAACGGCTGGCAGGAATTCAGAGCTCGTACGGCGTGTTCGTGCCAAATGCATCAGAACTCAAATGTTCGTGCCAAATGCATCAGAACTCAAATGAACGTCTTCAATACCTACTGTATTACCGACCGTGCTTACGGATGCGGTACGTTAAAGAAAAGAAAATAGAGGAAAATCATATCAATAACTAGTATTCGAACCCGCGAGGTCGCACAGTATGCGCGACGCTGCTACCGATAGTCTACAGCGACATTAGTAACACAAGGTCAGAGCTGCGACTGATCTTCACACAAGCGCCAGCGCACAGTGTAAGAGACGTAAGTACTCTAAGTTACTTAGGGAGTGAAAAGCTAAGTCACTCTAAGTCCGTAAGCTAGCTAAGTAAATTTGCGTTTTGCTGATGTCTTCGAGGCCTTCAAGCTCCTTATGGGTTTGCACGAACATGAGGCAGCCACGAAAAGAGTTTAACTACGCATATTATAACACGCATGATCAACGAGCTCGGCTGCTCTGTGCACGACTCGGACGTCATTCGACCTGCATGTTTGCCTCGGGATTTCTTTAACATCGCAATCTAGCAGTCGCACTCAGTTTAAGGTACGTTTCTGGTCGATTTCGTGTACCTAACTTGGGTGAGGTCAGCGCCGCCGCCGCCCCCCAGCCTCGCGTCAATGTAGCGGTCGTAGGCGAGGACTAGACATTGGATTGAGGATGCCTTTACGTGCAGTACTACATATATGCGTCCTGGGAACGCTGTCTTGTAGGTACTACGGTCACCCTCCCTCATACCATCCTAGTACCCTTGCAACGCATACAGCTGCTATCTAGACAGACAACACGCCCAAGCTGATGCCTACCGGTCAATCATTGTGGCAGCCGTGGTTCAGATTAGGCGCCGATCACTACAAGAAATATCTTCGCATCGTCGGAGATATTAGTTGTGCTATGATGTACTACCTCTTCACGACGATCATTCTCCTCACGATACCATCAACCAGTGGTGTAAAACTTTCGATTACTTTCCTCAAAACAGCAGAAGACGCAGCTATTCTCAGACAATGTGGACTCAAGGGCAGGTGGACGTTCTTCTGGGCCAAGATTGTGGTCTTCGGTTGGACATTTACAGCGTACGTACAAAGCCTCATTTCGATATCCTTATGTGACGACAAGTGCATAGACTCTCGGTGGAACTGCTGCAGGTTGCTTCGTTTTCACGTGGTTCCGTGGCTACTTTGCTCCTTCTGCTCGCCATCGTGGTCGCCTTCAAATCCCTCGCGACGAGCCTGATATACTGTTGGTATTTGTACAACACGAGGCTTGCAAACGACCTTGCAGCCTGGAAGGAGGTACGTCTTCTAATCTTGATTCGAGTCGAGGTCTTTATCGATCATGTTCACACAGCTTATCGATGTAATCGGTGATGCCACCGTGGCTATCATGATCTCACTTCCTCTTGCGGATCTCCTGTGGTAAGCATCTCGGCACCGGGCGGAGACGTAGGTGCTCACCTGTAACACTATGTAGGGCGGTGTTTCTCTTGTGCCTTTCTTTCGCTGCATCTTACGCATGTCCCACTGCGGTGTGCGTGAGCTTCAGCGACGTCTCTCCTCGCATAGCTCTCATCGGACCTCCCTCACTTGGGCTTCTGGTCTTTGCATGCTATGTCGCGCATGCTTGGACGGTTGTCAATGTCTTGCGACGTTATAACGCTTTACGTCTGAATCAGTAAGTTTTGTTACACATATCACAAGTCTTGGCTCCAATCACTTATTCACTGCACGTAACTTGCAATTCGCAGAACGTCAGAATCTTGAATTATGAGTCTAGCTCCTTGTTTGCCCCAGACGTCTTTGAACGCCGGATAGTCTTGTCGAAGCCTCCACTCGTGTTTATTCCTGGTTGGACTTATAGTAGTAGACGTAGCGGCAGTGTTTTCAGCCATTAGCACTCGCTACTGCACGTCTGTGACAGTGTACACCGCCATTCACAGGAGACCGGGCAATTTTCTGCAGAGATAGTATAGAGCGCAGCGTATATGAGTCAATATGTAAGATAACGAAGGTTTCAGACGTCTCACGTCACATTTATTCATACGATGGGCGACGAATGGGCAGTTCGCAGAGGTGTGTGTGCATGAGGAAGTGAACCTCCGGGTCTACACTACCAGAGATACGGACAGTCTTGTGAGAACGCGGTGGCGGAGAGGGCATTTCAGGAGCGATTGCCAAGGGGTACTCCATAGAGTATGTCGAGCGCGGAGTCAGAGGGCATGCGTGGGCCGCCGCGGTCGGGGTACATGCCGTCGATGCTCGAGCAGAGACCGTTGACGTAGACTGACTACAAGGAGGAAAGAAATGGATTTAGACAAGGATGTACAAAGCAGAGTGAGGTAAACGTACCATGAGTTCGGCGCTACCATGTACAGCGGTATGGAGAGGCGTGGGGATCATCCGGGCAAGCACCAGGTCGGTGAGCTGTTAGAGTTTGAGGTAGGTTCATGGCAAGCTGTACCATTGCATCGTGAGGTGGCGCGCAACGACAGCTCAGAGTAGCTGTTATTCGAATCTCAAGCCTTTTCCAGCTACAGACTCAGTGTCCGGCGTAGCTTTGGAGTCGGTCCGCAGGGATCGATGGTGGGATGGTGAGAGCTCCGCTCGCATCGTTGACGAGGCTGTTCCGGTGAATCGAGAAGTTGATCCAGACTCAGGATCAACTTGAGCAAAGCGGACCGGCCCGAATTATCGAACCGAACGTTCTCCAGCGCTTGTTTCTTGCGTTACGCGTTCGCATTCGAGTCAACCCCAACGTCCCTGTTCATCCCTACCTTCGTCAGTTTACGTCGCTATTGTCAGTAAATGGAATGCATTCATCTATATTCCCAACGCCACAACTTGTTGTGAACGCAAACTTGGCCTTTCGATATTTCCGATATTCCAAAATCCGTTCGAATACCGCCACATCGCGGATCCCAGAACTCCGCGAGGAAGAGGAAAGACATGAGTGCCTAAGTGTCAGTCTAAAAGAGGCAGGTATCTACGTTTGTCTTGACGCGCACCGCCCCGCTCTGCGAAGCCGTATTCAAGAAGTTTAAGAAGCTCGCGACGTCCTTCTTCAGAACATGTGACTTTGTTTAACAGCGATCCCAGCCTCTCCAGCCTCAGAAGCATCTTCTCGAGCCCTGGTGTATATAAACCCTCCTCCTTCGTATGTGGGTTCCGTATCTCTCTTGACCTCGAACCCCCGTCTTCTCCCTTTCCTTCCCCTCCGCTCTTTCTACCTTACTTTCTCTTCAGCTGTCCTCTCGAGGTACAATGTCAGTTACAGCTCATCTTACGCTGCGCTAACAGCCACTGAACATACTTCTCCACAGCACACCTTGCACGCCCTTTGAGACCCCGTGTTAGCATCGGACGCTTTTGTGGCCTTGAGCCAACGAGACCTCGGGTCTTTCAACTCGTACGTCCTTCCTTCCGAACCCTCAAGCTTTCCTCTCTCCGGCTGACAACTCGAACGTCAACAGTCTCCCTCTCGATCTCATGCTCGTCGTCGATATCCTCAACAAGCCAACGTGTCCTGGACACCACCTACCTCACCATCATCCCCATTTGTGGCCTTGTGCTAATGCGCTCTACCCTCCTGTAATTTGTACGTTTCTCTGCGTCTGTGGAAATGTTCGACTTCTCTAATAAAGATAAAGGTCCTCAAGTACGCCTTCTGGTTCGACCACTTCTAGTGGCCCTGAGGCAACGCGGTTTTGTGTCCTCCGACTTGTACGTAGTACCTCGATTGCCTGGTTCTTGATATTTGAGCTTCTAGCTTATGTCCTTTTATCTCAGCTCTTCCACAACCGCAACCGCAACCTCTACATCAAACGCCGGCTGCCCTACTCGAGGTATTTCTGGTGACCTGCCTCTGAGGTCAACACTTGTCCCTGGCCATGGAGAGGTACGCCAACATGTCTATTTACTCCCGCACACCGGCTCATAAATTCGTCTCTCAGCGATCGTCTGCCTTCCGGGCCAGGGCATCTGCCTTAGGCTTCCACACATCCCAGCTGTGCATTGCCTGTAAGCTCATGTTTCCACCACTGTGTTGGGATGTTGATTGACACATCAGGCAGGCTTCCAGGTTCTCGAGCCGTGAGAAAAACTTGGTTATGGCGGACGAGATGCATTTAACCGGTCAGTCTGCCGACTTACATCTCTGCGCGGTTGGCTGACATGTGATACAGATCTCCCTCCTCCGATCGGCGACTCAAGACTCAGAACGTGCCCACCGGGCAATCGCTGGGTGACCCACGCGAGGTCGACGCGATGACGCTCTTCAAACTGGTACGCTAGCCACGTCCATCCTCCCTTCATGGCTGACCGCTAGACGTATACAGCTCGCCGACAAACACAACTCCGACATATAAGTCTCTGGGTGGTGGCGTGCGAAGCGCTCCTCATCGGTGAGTCTCTTACTTGTGCCTCTGCATAGTAGACTGATGCATCCTACAGCATGTGGTCCTCCCGGCCCCGATTCAAGACTCAGAACGTGCCCACCGGGCAATCACTGGGTGACCCACGCGAGGTCGACGCGATGGCGGCCCATTTATTGGTACGTCGGAGCTACTTATGTGGGTTTCCTCAGTACAAACGACTGATTGTCCCACTGTAACAATCCAGAAGCCACTTCAAACTCCATCTTAAAAGGAAGAGGGCTTACCTTCAGACCAGTGAACGAATTATCTTTTTATCTCTCGAAGGCGGGTGGCTGCCGACGTTGTCGGCGGCTGTCCGGGCGTGGACCTCTTCGTGGTCTTCGAGACGAGTAGTCGTCGCTTTTTGTGACGATGAAACCAACTCACGCCTTAACCATCTATGGTCCTATGATGTAAAGCCGACAATTTGTTCTGAAGTATATGCATATACTCACTCAACCGTAAAATCCTTGCAAAGGCTATGATCGATGAATGCATTCGCACGTGCAAGGCCTCGATCTTATACACAAAGGTACTTCTAACAACGTAGAAGGACTCGGAGCAGCCTACCGTATACATGAAAGCAAAGCCGTCATTTCACTGGCCTTGAGAAAGAGTCGCCGATGCCCACGCCTCCGGCTCCGCGCTCATATCGAAAACCAGTCTCCCCCCACTGACAATCTCTTTGTGCTGTATAATAGGATTCTGAGTAGCTTTGCCATTTACAGTCAGCGATTTGATGTAGGGATTATTTGCAGCGCCCTGTGAGCTGATAATTAGTGGTGTATCCTTCCCCGGTAGATTGATTGTGATCGAGTCGAAGAACGGGCTGACAGATTATCGTTTGCGTCAAAAGTGGTCGTAAAATACACCTGTGACAGGAATACGTACGTTCCAACGACGTAGGTCCCGGATACAGGATTCACGGGGTAGAATCCGAGAGCACTGAATATATACCAAGCGCTCATCTGCCCACAATCTTCGTTCTATATGAGAGCATGTCAACGGAAGGCGCGTAGGAAGGACAATAAGAGACTAAGAGAGCACTTACACCGGAGAGACCATTGATGGACGAGTTGTAGTTAACCTGAGCTATTTGCCTAACTCGTTCTTGAGTTTTTGAGGCAGCGCCAGCGAGGGAGTAGAGGTAAGGGATGTGATGTGACGGCTATAATCGGAGTATGAGCACCATCTGACGCTTCGATTTGCATACGCGTACCTCGTTCCTATGATCGTTGTGGCCTTGAGTTGTGACTCGGTTGAGATGTACCTCTATGGCACACACAAATCACTCACCGCCATCGAAGTGCTCGTCCAGAAATTCGACGAAACTCGCATTCCCGCCCCGATGTTGAATAAGCCCAGGAATATCATGCACGACATCAAAGGTATACGCCCACATGTCGCCTTCGGTCCAGCCAGCGTTCGGGCCTGCCCACTCGCCACTAGCATTTTTAGCCTCCATGAAGCCAGTCTCGTTGTTGAAAATGGTGAACGGTGCGGTGAGTGCCCGTGTCTTAAAGAATGCTGCGTCGTCGGACATATTCAACAGCGCGGCTAGCGTTCCTACTGCGTAATCATCATCTGGTAAATGGTCAGACATAGCCTAAAGTTGTATATGGTCGTACTGACAAGCATAGTCAAGCGTGCGCGAGCCTGCTTCCGAGTGGATGTCGGATGCTACCCAGCCTTTGATGTCGTATACCGAGGATAAACCCGCACGAACTTCGTAGCCCACTCCCTAACATGAACATGAGCTATGTGAAGATTATTCAAGTCTTGTACACACTTGCTGACGGTCGGAGTACCTGCACATGGGAATGGCATCAGTATCCGTTCATTGATTGAACGACAGCACGCACACAATGTCCCAATCGTCAACTGGAGGAACCGTCGCATCTTTGTGCACCGCCTCATACGCCAATTGGGCATCGAAACCACCCATTCCCTTGAGAACAGCCTCCGCGATTAGAGAATCTGCGTGAGTGCCAACCTGCGTGACCAATGTGAGCAAGCAAGCAGTAGCGATTAGATCATCCAGCGGCAGACCATGATGTTGGTTTCTGAAGCGGAAGGCGATAAGAATGGTAGTCAGGCTCACGAGTTGTGTTACTCACCAACTATGTTCTTCCACATGGGCAGCCATCCACCCTAGACATATTTACTGACTTAGCCGCCGATTCGTCAGTTCAGAACACTGGCAAACCTCAGTGTAGTCGTTCAACATGCTCTGTACCATTCCTGGGATGCGCTCAGGTGCCATGAGAATGAGCCATGCCCATTCTGCACGGTATACATCCTGTTCCGGCGTGCCTCCAATCAGCTATAGAACAAGCCGCGTCTACAAACATACTCACCCAGATCGAATACCCCGTGTATGATTCACCGTCATGAACAGCGTCGTCATATCCTGAATAATACCTGCTACTTTCGCTTTGCTCATAGGGATACTACGAAATCTCAATGAGAAGGGTATAATGGGTAGAAAAGACCACGTACTTGCAATGAATGAAACACGGAAGTGTAGAAGACAGTTTCCTGGTCAACAGTTGCGCCCGTGACATTAATCCTATCGAGCTTCTCCGCCCAAACTTCCCGAGTTATCTGGGCTGTTTGTTCTAGGGTAGTACCGTCAGGTATCTCCAAGTCCAGATTCTCCCTTGCTTGATCAGCGGATATGAACGACACACCGATCCGGACATTGACCGAGCGAATCGACGGACTAAAGCGAACGTACGCCGAAAGCTGGGTCCCGTTTTTAGACATCTCCCCAGGATAGAGCTTGCCGTCCGCATTCGATGCTACGCCCCACTCCACTATCGGTTCTGAGAACCGAGCGCAGAAGTACCCGGCAAATGACGGCGCGGCATTGGGGCCGATGATAAAATCCTGGCGCTCTTGGTTGTGTCCTGTGATCTCCCCACGAGGTATGTCGACCTTGACCGAGCTGAGAGGATACGTCACGTTTGTGGGGTCGGCGGATCCCATGACGGAGGCTCGGGAGGCCTCTACCAGTACGTACGGCCTCTCCGTCTCGTTGAAAGTAAAGCGGAGATGACCAACGCGCGAGGCTGTTCGCCCGTTAGCTGAGGTATACTGTCGATCAAAGATGTACATACTCGCCGTTTGTTCCGCATGAATTGTACCGAACCCGGCTTCCAGCTCAACGCTATAGTAACTCGGTGACAAGACTTCGGTGTCGTGACTAAATGCCAAGCCGCGGTCATCGAAAGTACTCTTGATGTCGCCGGAGCCAGGAACGACGATCACTGGTCCACTTTCACCCATCCAGATCGCAGGTTGATGCGTGCCTTGAAATCCATGTATTGTAGTCTGTGTGTTGTTATAGGGCGAGACAGAAACATAGTTTTGGCGTGTTTGTGCGACCCAGCGAGTCATAGCGAATGGGGGTGCTGTCGAGGGTATCATCCCCCCTGATCCACCGCCAGTCGAATAGCCACCATTGCCGATCAGCCTGCGAGAATGTCAACATCGTCAACAAGCGCTGCGTCTACAATGAACAGATGTCGCCACATACGGATCAACAGCGTCAACTGCGCGACTAGGGGGCTGTCTGAAAGCGTCTGGCGCAGTCTTTCGTGCTAAAGACTGTGGGGCGGACAAAAGACCTAGCACTAGTGACCAAAGCAAGCATTCAGAGATGGGGATCATTGGAAATAGTAGCGAACAGCGGATGTCAAGCCACCAAGACCGCATGGTACTATAACGGTGCACTCACCTCAAGCGCCCCCATAAACCTTGACCGCTTCGTTCTTCCATCCGCCCTTCCAATTGTCTTGAACAGCCTTCTTGGTCTGCTGACTCTCATATCTAACTCAGTCTCCGCATTGAATCGTACACTGAGATTTTGAGTCTAGCATGCTAGAGGACTTACTGAACGTCTTCAAGAGACTTCCATTGTAGTTCAATTAGTGAACATCCGCCGTAGGGATAAGTCACTCACAGTATGGCCGTTTGTAGATAAATATTTTAGCGACTTGGACACCGGCGGAGTTGACGCGATGAGAGTAAACTTGGCTACGGATGAAACCAGCTTGAACAGCCTTCTTTGCACGTTCGCGGTACCAAATCATAAATCCACAGGATCACCAGGTGTATCCCATGACCGATCGTCCGACCTGTATGGAGTTTCTCATCGTCAGCACGGCATGATGTTCGATATGACGAAGCATCTTACCGACGTTTTCCACATGATTTATCTCCCTGGCATGTCTAGCCGTGTGTAGACCGCTCTCCTCTTTGAAGCTTCACTAAGTCTATCCGACACGTTTGCTCAGTAGAGTTAAGCTGGTGTTGAGCATCATTCAATCTAGGTTCGATGAGAACCTAAGAAAACAAAATCTAGAGCATGCTAAGCATTTAGTGATCGGTTCCTATGACTGTACGACACAATAAGGGCAATCCCCATAGAGCTTATAAGATTGTTGTGAGTTACTATAGCTGCAAAGATATGGATTGAAGTATGTGAACATACCTTACCTACATTTGCAACCTAATCGTATTCATTCAGATCAGTATATACAATCCAGCATGATTGCACCGCGTTGCGATCGGGACTCTCGGTCTGAAGTTTACATACCGGCACAAAAGAATTGTTGGTTTCTTCTGAAAGGCAATTTAGACGATACTATATATGCTTCCAGTCGGCTAGATAGACGAGGCCTGGTATGGAGCGGACGAAGTCAGATTGAGCGGAGATAGGCGCAAGCGATGAACAAGATGAAAAGGAGACATGCCGTGAAAACAATGCTATACCAGTCTAACACCCTCCTACGCAAGCATCAGGCCCCGTACAAATCAACAAGTAGCTCACGGCTCAGATGAAGATTTCTCAATGGGAGAGTCTCGCCCCATAGCGCCCTCCTCTCCTACAACAGGATCGGCTCTCGCGACCCTTGCATCTGCCTCTTCAGCTTTTAGACGTTTTCCAACGATTTTAAATACTGCCGCCATCTTCAGAAGCAGACAGTCTGACATGGCCTTGTGGAGAATACATTTGAGTGGGCTCGAATATTGCAGATGCTCTTCCGTGTCTTGCACATAGCGGAGCTGAGATGGTACGCTCCAGGCCAAGGCACACAGACCCACAACGCCTGCAGGCCATAGAACCCAAGGCGTCGTGAAGATGAATCCTGCAAAGATGGAGCTGTTGACGATACCATCGGTTATACGCGTGGTCTTCGCGAATGTCTGTTCATAAGTGTGCGCGTACAGGAGCTCAGTTCTAGGTTATATCACGTATTACGGCAGACTTACCTCATACGTCCAGTCCGATTCGAGTAAATTGGCGAAAAGCATACTACATCGACCAATATCCTCATCGGAGAACGTGTCTTTGGGCAACACCGGGAGCAACAAACGCTCTAACTCCGCCCTGCATTCTGCTGAAGACCATAGCCTGCGCCACTCATATCCTATGCGGTCGTTCAGCTCTATACAGGGAGAAGTCAACAATCATTGTACGGGAGCATGAGCTCTCTACTTCAGTTTTCGCCGATAAGGCTACGAATGCGTACCAAGTTCACTACGCCGCCGGCTATCCCGTTCTCTGTAAACAGCCAGAGCCTGCGAGCTTCCGTCAACCAGATGGACAACCTTGCGAATCAGTTTCCTCCACGCCAGCATATCCCCACTCTCACGTGGAAGGCTATACATGTCGCACGGGTACACATTCCATATATCTTGCCACAACAAGAATGCCTCTGTCCCGCTGTACCCATTCTCAATGAGGTCGGTTATCGTCACGTCGTAGAGGCCCCGTCCATGAGGCCATTTTCTGTTGTCCATTGCGTCTTGCATTCGTAACATCCTATCTGCCCTGATCGCCGTATGTGTCAGAACGTACTGAGACCACCCTCTGTACGCAGTGAAGATACCGAGGACAGCCGCGTGCCTTCTGATCAAGGCAGGTGGACTCAAAGAGCGTATACATAGGGAGCCAATGAGAAGGGTTGTCGCCATTGGGAACCATGGTGAAGTACTATATGAGCTGGGTATATCCTGTGGAATGATTGCTTGGATCAGCGCATTTGCTCATAACAGCTTGAAGTTGATTCTGGTATGTGAAAACTCGCCTCGTGCCATTGCCGCTTCGTACCCGTGGTATCCACCAACAGCCGCGCCGGTTCATGTTCGAATAGATCCTCGCTGACAGAGGAGTCGGAGACATCCTCAGCGGACATCGGTCTTCCACTTCTGAAGACGTAAAAGTCAGGATAGCCCATGTCTAACGAGACACCATCAATGCTAACGTACATCGCTTTGATGCGACAAAGTAGCTGTCTATGTAGAAGCCAGCTTAAAACAGCAAGTGGAAGCGGGTGTACGTCGAGTATTTATGCGGTCATGGCTCGAGGTGGTTAACATCGGCAAAGGAACGCGTACATCAGACGGCTCCGGCCCCAATTGCGGGTTGTCGGACCGTTCGAACTTCAAGGCGACCTATCGAGCGCTGATCAGTGCGCTATCCGGAAAACATGAAATACCATCATCATAACATCGTACTTTGCCCCGGTTTGCACAGGTTGCTGATACTCATTTTGTACGTGAGGATCGCCCAGCCGATGTGTCAATAAGCTGAACTGCGACTCTAGTGTCTAGGATTGCATGGCTAAGTGAATATGTCGGGATAATAATATTAGCTCAGTCATGCATCTAATAAGAGCAAAAAATAGAGGTGAAAACCGGACAAAATTTGTAGTACGTACCATGCACAGTGGTCAACGATGATAGGAGCTTAGGGCATGGACGAAAGAACACGTTTGCTCGTCAGGCCGTGGGAGACACATGATTGGCGCTCGTATTCGTCCCGAAATGGGATGTGTTTATGTTCGTAAATTCGCTCCGCCACTGCAGCTTTGATGATTAATTTACGAAGATGCACAACAAGACTGCCTGTTCGCAAAACCGTAGTTCAAGTACAAAGAGAAACAGTTATTTGACATTCATTCACTGGAAACGAGGCTTTTGACAACTTCCACTGCGGCTTATCATACAATGTTGGGGAACACATTCAGTTCTTTCCGTCGTCTTTCTTGTGCAGGTTCTGCGCCCATTCGGGTGGTTCATCTTTACCTTCTTCTTCCAGGCGTTCTCCTTCCTCCAAGGACGAGTGAACAGTGTCAGCCTTGTGCTCCGCGGGTGCATAGACCTATAGCGTCAAACGTGTCAGTACCATATTGTGATGGCAGTGCTATGAAGAGCAGAGAAAGTCCCGAACAACGTGATACGGCTAAGCCTCGAAGGTCAGATATCTCGAACTTGACCTGTCACATGTCATATCAACTTAAAATTGCCCAAATGCGTTCGTCACATGGATAGAGTGTTCACAGACCACGCCACGCCACGCATCGGCTGCGCGGCTGAACCATAAAACTCTCGGAAGTGCAGAAAACAACTCAGCCGCGATAAAGTTGGCAATACGTACGGTCGATAGAATAAGGGGTGTCTGTCCTTTATTGACGAACTGAGCGCATATATGCGTCTGATTAGAGACGAACATATATGTACTTGAGTTGAATAAAGCTTACGTTGTGCTTGGCGCCAGCGGGTACGATGACAACATCCCCAGGACCAACGCGTTCCTGCGGGTGAATCAAGATCGAGGATCAGCAAGTTTCTATATGCCCTTCAAACATACAGTTTTCCCGTTCACTATGGCGTCAGCACTGCCGGAGTGGAAGCTCAGGTGCTGATCCACGGTGTGTATTTCCTGTTCATGATAAAACATCAACATCTGGTGGCTCAAACGGGGTATATGCGTATTAGACTTGCCTCCCCTATCTCGCCACCCACTGGAATGGTCATAATAACGAGCTGCGGAATCAAGCACCAGTTTAAGACATTGAAGTTCAACGTTACGGGAAAACACACCTGACTGTTGCGACCAGTCCACAGAACACGTCTAAATTTCTCGCTGCTCGAGGCGACACTGACGATGTTCTTGAAGACCGTCATATCCTTGGGAGGCTCAGTGTTAGGTTTGTATGGGAACGACATGGCTGTTCTGGCTAAGACGATATTCGCTGGTACAAAATTGTTGAGCCGAAGGGTGTGGTTGAGCTGTACGAGTGACCTGGTCAAAGTCAGAGAGCGTACGAACATGGCGTGTCGGCGAAGGATGGGGAAGGTGGGACTGTTTGGATCTGTTGATGCTCCAGACGCGACTCAAGGACCTTTCTGGATCGCCAAACGTTGATAATGCTGGATTTTCAGCCATAAGCCTTACCTCGCCATAGATAAGAGACTGATCCATGACGTCATCGTCGTGCCACCGAAAGGGCAACGACGTCACCTTTTATGGTAAGTATCTTTTACAGAATACTCATTCTAAACTGTGGTAAGATTCGCGCTAATGAGCTAGTAAGACTTACAAATTAAATTTCAATAATGTTCGAACCTCGTCAAAATATCTAAATCCACAAAACTTCCAAGTAGTAGATCTCTCAGCTCTGCAAGAGACGTATCAGATAGTCGTGTCTTGCGGTTTCAAAGCGGCTGACGACATCAATCAAAATTCCAGAATTCAGGAAGAGACGAAGTAATATGTCTCACATATTTGAATTTATGTCTAGCCGCCAGATGCACGGTAGTAAGGTTTGTTTCTCGTGTACCGCCGACCGGCGGGGACAGACGAATCCTGGATGGACGGCGCGGTTAAATGCAGCGTGATGAAATTTCATTGTAAGCCACTGCACGTCGTATGCAAGTGATAGAACAGTTTCAAGAACGGGAGTAATAGTTGGTGCTGAAGCGCAGCTCCCTGGACCCCCACAAGAACGGTGACTTGTAAGGCGGTGGTGGTAGCATCCTGTGTTAGCTATTGAAATACTCCAGCGAGCATGTCGATGTGCAAGTGTAAGCGATGGTCACCTGACAGGATAAGCTGCTTTTGTAGAAATGACGCAGGGGTCAGTAGATTTAGCTGAGGAATGGAAGGATCTTCCTGGATCCTGCTAGACCTCGGATGAGTTAGTTTAATCAGTCCATCTCTGGATATAGTAGATCTTCTTACCACGGCGTTAGTCACGGTGTCTTGCTTTTATGAACAGCATAGAGTTTTGTCTCACAATCGTTGGAGCTTGAACTAAGGGAGTGCGAGAAAAAGACGGGACCAAGGTGCGTCCGAGGGCGGACTGATCACATTACTCTACGAATTCCGTAGAATGCCCGAGAATGCTTCTACTGGATTCTCCTTTGCACAGCGCAATACTGCGGTCGTTGGTGTGGGGCGTCTTCCTACGACAAAGAGAACGAAGCATGGGGCCATCAGGAAAGGGTCCTCGGTCGCAGCGCACGTACACCGCCAGTGTGGAAGACGATGCACTGCACCAAGCCTGTCTTACGCGTCGCGCGGCAGCAAGGTTCGTAGAGTCGAAATAATATTGGGCGGAATGCAACGTCATGGAGACGAATCGTCGACCTAGGGTACACTGGCCGCAAAATGAATGAGGGAGGATAGCCTTGTAGAGAGGGCATACGAGGATGGCGTTCGCCCGACCCGCCAGTGCAAACGTCGGGATGCTGTTCATGGCAGTGTACCGCCCGACTAAGAGACGCTCTCAGTGCACTTTCCCAGGATTATACTCAGATTATTTATTTGCCTTGTATATCCACTTGCCTGACGAGTGACAATCGGGAGGTAGCGGGGACGTGCAATGGAAAATCTAGATGTTTCTGATGAATATTACTTGGACCAGTAAGTCACCACAGGGCAGAGTATAGAACAATAAAAGAACCTACAAGAAGCCAGGCGCCAGTCGGTCGGGAATGGACCTGTCAAACAGGGCCGAAGCGCTGCATAGCCCACGAGGCTGCGGTGGTCATTCGGGGCTGGGTTGCAAGTTCTTAGGTGGCAGAGAAGCCCTGGTCAGGGCATATAAGACGTGGGGACACTGTACAAGCCTCAGAGGACAAGGCATACCTCACTTGCTATCACACAGCACTGTACATTTCTCCCACCACAGCCAAGCACACTAGCCAAATGTCGTACCCCAACACAAGTTGGCCTCCTCGCAGCGTTGTACCGCTTCCAGCATGGAGTGTGGCCTACCCTTGGGTCAGACCACCCAACCCGGTTGCGCCCACACCCGCCCCGCGTATGTCACAATTTCCTCTTCGTTCTTTGGGCATGGAAACTCATCGCGCCAACAGAACCTGCACCGCCAGGCCGCTTGTATCCCGGCATCGACGCCGGGCACTCGCCCGTGAAGTTCGACATGCGCAAGGAGCCGCGTAAATCGAACAAAGACGCCTACAAGCAGCACTGCAACTACAGCATCCTCGGGCAGGCCCTAAGGAATGTGCGGCTCGTCTGCAAAGACTTTCCGTGGCCCATCGAGATCAAAGAGGAGTGGGTGACATGCGGTGCGGTCTGGCAGAGTGTGTACACTGCACTGCAGCAGCCGATCACGGAAAGCGAATGGGCGATGGCGAGCGAGAAGCAGCGGGATAGGATCAGGAGAGCCGTAAGACATCGCGAGGCGGAGTCGGGCAACAATGATATGAAGCCCAGAAGGATTGACTGGTTGGGTGATGCGACGGTATTCGCAGGCTTGGTCAGAGATGATGCTTTCGTGAAGCAGGTGACGATGCCGGGGCGCAAAGATTCAGCAGACACTTGGGTCATCCAGCTGGCTGCAAGACGCCCCTCATTACGGTAGCTCTGATTAGAAACGATAAAATTTAGGGACGTATAGCCTTCTGACGGAGTATTATACGCACGTAATAATAGGATACCATAATATCATGATACCAGTGCTACCTCCACTGTTTGCGGGGGGGACCGCGCTTAACGGGTGACTTGTCTAGACCGCTTCATGAAGAGAGCAGTCCAAAAGAGATAAAGTCCACTGCAATTGTCCATGGTTTCTGGACGTGTACGGAAACAATCCACGCAATCTGGGGTTGTTCTGACCGTAACCGCAGTCAGCGTTATTTGTGCAAGCAAAATGTCCGATGAAGAGTCCCTCCACCTGAGTTCGGTCAGAAAGACCATGCTTCGCGGGGCTTGCAATACGGACGACTGAGCCAGGGTACATATGAGCGAAAGGTGATTGGTTGGAAGCCAGACATATTCTTCTGGTTATCATGATCCTCAAGGGTCCACTCGGCGTCCAGTGTGGTCCTTACACCTATGGAACGAGTAATGCAGGCCGAAGCATTCGCCGGAAGTATCCTTAGAATATAACTTCCGCGCAGAGACGGTGCCTGGCAGTGTTGAGGGTTGTAGCAAGTGATCACATCACTATTTCCAACTACCGTTGAGCGGTGTTAGGGCTGATACAGGTTGGCTGAATCAGCGACGAATGTTGCACATCTGCGAAGAGGTCCATACCAGGATCAGAGTGAAGACAAGCTTCGACCGCAACATAGATACATGCGGAATCCACTTGCATCGTTTCCGACGTGAGAAGGCTGTGGGTTCGGGTATGTCCGCAACTGATCCAGCGGGAACTCGTACAGGTGCGGGCGGAAAAATACTACTGCTGCCTGTATGCCCTATGCCACATAGTCCAAGCTAGCCCCAAAGGGGAAGGTGCGGGTGGAAACGAGGCGTGGTCGTCGGGGTGGAATCGAAGCATAGACGAGACAGTGGACGACACTGAGGGCACTGTCAGAGAGGAGTCCACTTGACGGCACCGCGAACAGTGCGTGTGTTGAATAGCATCGTGTATGGTCCGCGTCGGCCTAAGTGAACGTCATAGACTAGCTGCATTGGTTGACATTAGCCGTTATTTGATCGTGGCGGTGTTCCCGACGATAGAAGCGCCCATGTCACTACGGTCCCTGGCCTGAAGTGTCAACCCTCACCGCAATGATATGGTCATGTAGTATGTGTACGACCTCGCGTACACTATGTAGAATTCATAGTTATGGAGGTAAGCGGCTGATGCGCCGCATCAAAGACCGCAATGCTCCGGGAAGGGAAATCCGATGCAGGGGATATTAGGAGGGAATTGCGGTTGCCGAGGTGGCAGTCAAAGGGCGGGATCCTGTATAGGAAATGACGGGAGGGGCGCAGGCACAGCTTCAAACCTTAGCTGAACGCCCGTGGCAGGGAAGAAATAATGACAAGCACCGACGGTATATAAGAGTACCTAGGATTCCAGTCGAGCTGTTCAGTAACAAACAATTCGCTCAGCTCACAATTACATACCTTTCGCACTCTTCTTATATCCTATAAGCGTTCCTCGAATCCCTCTTACATCGTATTTGGAAACCAAGCAATGGATCCATATAAACGCTTCAGCTATGGTTGGCCGCCAGCACCACCACATCCGACACAACCTCTGCCCCAGTCGAGGCCAAGGAGTAGTAGTCATCCACCTCCTATCGCCCCTATGCAAGGCACGCCTCCTAGATATCCGTGGATTATGAATGCCGTACCAGCGCGGGCTATAGCACGTAAGATTGGCCTTCCTCCCATCGGGGACGGCGTCGATAACGCCGTGTTTTCCGTAGAGCCTGCACCGGAGGGCGCTATCTACCCATACATCGCGGCGAACGGCGCACCCGTTCGGCTCGATCTCCGCAAGAATCCACGCAGAGCGAACCAGGTTGATTTTCAGCGGCACTCCGGCTACAGCTTGTTTTCTCGGCCAGTCAAAGAGCTGCGGTTGGTATGCAAGGAATTTCCGTGGCCTATGGAAATTGAGGAAGAATGGGTCATCTGCGGAGCTGTGTGGTCGAGGCTCTATGACACCCTCCAGGAATATCTCACGGACAGTGAATGGGCATTGGCCAGCGAGTCGCGTCGGAAGAAGATAGATAGGGCGGTGAGACTGCGGGAGGCCGAAACCGGAAACAGTAATTTGAAGGCACGAAGGATAGATTGGCTCGGAGAGAAGACTGTGTTTGCAGGGTTGGAGAGAGATGACAACTTCGTTCAGGAAATTGCTCTGCCGGAGCGTCAGGACAACATGGACACTTGGGTTATTCGCATGATACGTCGATGATGCTTTTGTACAATGCTATGTCGCGATATATTCGTTACTGTAGATTCAAATTAATGTACTGTGCGCATAATGCAGAAAAGGGTAATATGTGACTTGCCTCCGCGAGAAAATTGAACACGAGTTCTGAGAATCTGACTTTCACAAAACCGCTTCAGCTATCAAAGAGTATGTAGCCCCTGTACATGCGGAGATTATACAAATTTCTAAGCGTGGGTTACAAGAATTAGCTAGCTTGCCGCTTGTATCCAGGAAGTCGTGATACTTACTGGCTAACAACATTGATGATCCGTGCCTATTTCCTGCGACCGAAGGGAGGTTTCTTCTACACTTTGAATCAAGGATGTGCAAATGATGCCTCGTAAATGCAATGTGAACGTGACGATCAACTGTCTCGCGACCGTTGCTCGTCGCGGAGCAGAAGAGCCGGCAAACACCGAGACGAATTGCACGTGGCAATAATTTTGGTAGACGCCAGAGGTCGCTTTCGCAGGAGGATGAGCTCTCAAAACCGACAGATACCTTTCGTTTCCCTACTACTGTGCCCTTGACAAAATCACCTGAGGGAGCTTCCCAGATGGTCTCATTTCAGTAAGTACGACCTTGGCTCTTCAATTTACACACAGCTAACATGTCCTAATAAGATGCGAGGGTACGCCGTCGGCACCGCATTCATATTACAGCTATTTCACTGTAATTTATTTCCTTACTTTTAGGATGCGGCGATGTTGTCAAGAAGCCTAAGCTAGACAGACACGGACAGCAGTGCCACTCGTCCTTTACCTGCATAGACTGTAGCAAGACGTTCCAAGGACCAGCACAGTGGAAGAGCCATACTTCATGTATCAGCGAGGCAGAAAAGTATCAAGGGAACTTGTACAAAGGGCCGAAAGGCGTACGTTTTAGCTTGTTGATTACGTTTACTTGCAACTGATATGAACGGGTGAACGCAGCAACAAAACGGCGGACCCCGCAACAACGGGTATACGAAGAACGTTGGACGGAACGGTAATGGGCCTGCGGGTAAGTATCAGCAATGGGGCCGTAATGGCGGATCCCAAGGTACTCGACCCGCTTGGGGCACACCATATAACCGTTACGAGGCGACTGGTGCTAACGACACTCCTTTGGGCACTCCGGTTCGGATGTCGCCTGCGACCACTCCCCCAGCATCTGATGTAGAGTCTAAGAACGAAACTTCCGCCATTCCCCCCAAAACTGTTTCTACTGTGCCAGCAGTTCTGACAAAGGTCGCGACGGACGGAGAGACAGACAAGAGAGATAAGAAGTGTAAGAAGGACAAAAAGCGGAAAGCGTCCGAGGACGAGGTGTGTCTATTAGTGTTTCTTTGCATTCAGTTTTGATATGTGGCCGAACAGACCTCGGCAAACCCTCAGAGCAGCGAGGAGCCGCGCAAAAAGAAGGCGAAAACGGCCGATGAACCTTCTTCGTCGCACAGCACAGAAGATGTGGTGTCTTCTAAACCAGACAAGAAACACAAGAAGTCGAAGAACAAGAAAGCATCTGCGAGCGACGACATAGCGCAGCCAGACACGAAGGGGAGCACAGAGGTGGCGGAGAAGGTCAAGAAACGGGATAAGAAGGACAAGAAGAAGAAAACGAAGGAGGTGGACGCAAACGCAGATACGGTAGTGGCTCAGGACGAACCTCAGGATGCGGCGGTAGAAACTGCGGAGCCGAAGAAGAAAAAGAAGTCGAAGCACGCCAAAAACGTAGAGGTCGACGCGACAGAGATTGACGTAGCTACCGTCCAAGCCACGGAGGTGAAGGAAAAGGGGAAGAAAGACAAGAAGGAGAAGAAGCACAAAAAGTCCAAGTCAGATGTTGAAGCATCGTGATGGTCAACGTTTCCGAGCTTTCGCCCCGCCTTCGATCTCTTCCTTTATCTACGTGTCATCTATGTTTTCTCGCTTTCGCAGTCTGCTATCGGATTTGTTACACTTCATCGCTGCATTTCACCGGGTTTCTTGCAACTTGTTCTACATATACACTGTTTCCTTCAAGGGCGTCTTATAACTGTACAGATGTCGGGGTAAAAGGTCAAGGAGCGTAAGCAAATGCGACGAAACGCAAAGAAAAGAGCCTGGTATATGTCTATCATATTCGTAACTCGCCACCAGTCTGGCCCAACGGCTGACAGAGGCAGAAACAGCAACGAAGAGCAGCAAGGATAGCATGTCAAATGAAGGTAGGAAAAGTACTGGTATTCCCATATTCCACGTAAATCAGAAAGCAGTTGTTGAATCGACTTCGATCGTTGGGACAATTGAGGCAATAAACTTGAGGAAGACCACAAGGTAGAAATCGACGCGCATCCCTTCGACATCCTCGTCGCCATTGGTGCTCGAGTCCGTCTTACCATTGCCGCTCGTGCGACGGAAGAGCCATTTCTTTTGCTTGTCCTTCGGCGTGGACGTCCCTGACCCAGTGGATTTCCGTTGAGCCTGCTGCTCTTCGATGACACCCTGGTTCATACGCTCGATGACCTTCTTCATAACACTAGCGTGTTTGCAAGGGTGTACAGAGGCAGCCTGCAGCGTTGCGGAGTGCGGGAAGGGCTCAATGGTTACGGTCTTGAACGCGTGATCAGCAGACACGTCTTGGAAGATTTGGGGGGGTGTGAGAGGCGTCCGATTCTAAGCGTGAAAATCCAGCGCAAGCAATTCATTTGTTACGAGACCAGCGTACCTCATCGTAGCCAATAAGCCAAATACGGGGTGTCTGGTAGTATTTGTCGTAGGTGATCATCACGTCGTATGTTCGCACCTGGAGTAGATTGCCCTTCGCGATCTCGACTTGACTGTCACACGACATCAGAATGGGCAAAGGATACCGCCAATAATACGTACCTAACGTCGATTACTCCCGCCGCCGGCGCTGCAGCCTTTGGCGCCGCAACCGCAGCTTCGTCGTCGCCCTCCAAATCCTCTTCCTCCATATCAGGTATGTCATCCATATCAGGGATCTCAGCTCCTGCGTCGGTCCCTGATGATAAGGACATCCCACCCATACCCCTCGCCATGCTGTCATCAAGATGGTCGTCGACGTCGACGTCGGGGATCTCGTCGATGTCGCCTGCGACCGCGGCGGAATTGCTACCAGCGGCGCGCCCCGTATGTGTTTCAACCCATTCGTCTTCAGCCTTGCCTGTTGCAGAGAGGTCTCCGAAAGATAGTAGTCGCTCGGCATCTTCATCCTCGTCGGTGTACGCGAGCGCGGTCGCGCGTCGCAGACAGGGTACACCGCGTGTCATGAGATATTGCTTGTCAGCAGGGAGGTAGTCTCGTGCCTTGGAAGTGTCGCCCTTTTCCCTGCGCCGTGCAAATTGTTCAGGAGAACAGACGAGGGGAGTGCGGATGAAAGACATACCAGGTCCATACCGGAAACTTGTAAGCTAAGAAGTCGCCCGCAGCGACAAACTCCTCTGTACTACCGGTCAGCAATAATGCAGATTGTGTAAGTTTAGGGGACGCACCAGGTGTTATCCGACCATGTTCCTTAAATTTGCTCTCCTTCAAGACCTACAAACACGTATCTTCAGCCTCAAGCTCTCCAACCGATAGTGACGCGAAGCGTACTGGGCTGAGATAGTCCCGCACCGCCCAGTATTGTTGCTGTCCAATAACAACCATAAGCACTCGAAAATAAATTTGAATAATTGAACACGAACCTGAATGGCATGCATGATGGCAGTTCGAAGTGAAGAGCAGTATCCATCGATCCTCGAGGATGTCGACGTGCCAAAATTGGAAGGTTCTCAATAGTTTTGCCGCCAACAATATCGCACAGCGGTGGCGGCAGAGCAACACAATACAGGATGACTCTGCTTTACAAAGCAGAGCGAGAGGTATCATGTCATGTAAGTCCAAGCCTTGTGCGGAAAGTAATTGCTACTACATGAATGCGGTATATGTCGTCACTAATTTCAAAAACCGCATCTGCTGCTACCTATTGACTATTCGTCTAGCTTCCATGCGTTGTCCTTTACCAGCCTCTCTCGTTCAAGTAGGTATTTCCCTGTCATATTGGTATGACTCTATGAATTACCAAGACAAAGTGCATACATCCTCACCTTCTTTATACTTCTGGGAACTATCCGAAGCCTTGACATAATACCAACCTAACCGTTCGTTGCACCCCTGGCAGAATACATCCGCGACAGTATGTACGCCGGTACTGGTCAATGATCAGTTCCAAGATCTTGCACGTGCGAGGACGCTTACAGTAAAGGGCGGTCTTCTCTCCTTCCCATTCTCAGATTCGTAGCTGAATGCATGAGACTATGGATGAATGTTAAGAGAACTCTGAAACGAAACTAGCTGAACCAATCCTACTATCCGCGACCATCTCTACCGGCGAACGCTTTGCTGATCATCTCGTCTTGTAATGCCTGAAGATCAGCTCAGCTCAGGCCCTGAGCACATGAAGAAGACACTTGTACGCACTATCGTCGCCGAGCATTTTGCACAGCAGAACTGAGGGTGATCATGGTAGGTCGAGATAACCTGCGCTTTGGTGTCAGGCTGCGACTGTGACATGATGTTGTGTGAGATGTCCGTGTGCGTTTGGCAGGAAGGAAATACGTGAGATTTCACTAGTAAGGGAGTTTAGACGGTCATCACACGAACGATGTAGTCAAGTATATCGATACAAGCGATGGCCTTCAAGGTACTCAAAGATGCCGCAGACTCGTCAAAGTCTCCGTAGAAGGAGTGGACAGTGAGAGTGATAACTACTGACGAAAGCAAGAGCACGATGCATTAGGAGATCGGTGGCATGTGATTCGTAGCGGGAGCGCCCGCAAACTCCCGTGTAGGGCTACTGTCGCGAGCTGGATTTGGGTGGGCCGCCATCGAGTCGTATACCAACTTGCTACTGGGGTGAACTACCAGCCTCAGGCATACTTGACAGGTCGTTGATAGCTTTTTGGACCTCAAGCCTTTCCAGGACCGCACGATGCAGACTGGATTTGACGTTTCGTCCGGACGCTTTGATCTTGGTTTTTGGTGTTGCGGCACCCGAGCCTGTCTGCAACTCATCTGGTGAGGGACCAGAAAGCGGGACGGGTATGCCTTGCTTGAAAATTTCCGGAGCATATAGGTTAGTAAGAAGGGACCGTCGTTCAAAGTGCGAGGGGTGAGAGGATGTAAGGTGTGACGGGACAATGATCGGCGTCGGACGAGGCGGAGGAGGCCACTGGAGTACAGACTGATAAGTTCCAGCCTTAATAAAAACGTCAGATGTACTTACACCTCGCTGTGGCTGATTGAAGTGAAGCGCCGCCCACGGCGGATACTCCCTCTCTAGCTGCACCAGATGGTCCTCGAGAAACTTCAGTCGATCAAGTAAAGATCGAGGCGGCGATGGTGCTAAGTAGCGTATGAGCGGTTGTACAAGAAATACACATTGTGAAGTATAACACACCATATCTGACGGCAACATGGGCTTCAATGTTTTCCAGCCGCTCCTCCAGCCCAGGATAACGATCGGCGGTAGGTTCGTCGCCATTCTTCGTAGCGCTATCCTTATGCTTGCTCGATGCTATACCGGAGGAAGACGCATTGTCTGAGGTTCTCATCGTCTTACGAAGTGGCCCGTCCTCGTTCTTCGCTATGTCATACTTCATCTGAAGGTCGCGGTTCTGAGTCTTGGCATCGGTTCGAGCACACGACGTGATTGGATCAGTGTCATCCTTTTGGAGGAGACCGCTTTCTTCCAGTTTGCGACGCTTTTCCGCTCTACTAAGAAGAAACTCCTGTTGATTGGACGCATCGTTACGTGCTCTGCTTTGGGCGAGGAAACGAGAAATAGATTTCGTGACCTGATGAAGGGAACTTGGGATTCCAGGTCTCAAAGATGACTGTCAGCGACTTACCGTCGTTGGTGTGCGAGGTTCCACACCCGGTGCAGCCGCTACATATTCAAGTTTCCGCTGATCAAGTGTCTCTTTGATTTCAGGAGGTTCGGTGGAGCTATCGGCCGTATCTTTACACAGTTTCTGCAGGATGTTCAACATGAAAGTAATCCAGAAGTGCAGCGAAACGTACAGATATATCATCAGCAAGGCGCGCAAGAGCCGCAGGAACTTTACTCTGCTCCCACTCAGAGTTCAACATGAGCATATCGGCTTCGAAGCCATGAAGTGTCTGAGTTAACTTCATTTCCTCGAAAAAAGACTTAATGATAACGTCCCAGTGTTTTCGAAACGGCGGTGGCGTTATTGGAGGTGCCGGTGCTGTTGGCGGCGTGAGTTGCTCTTGCGGCGAGCCGTAGTGCGCATACGCAGCTCCCTGCGCTGAATAATGCGAGGCAGATACGGTGGACGGCGCAGGACGGGAAGATGAAGACGATGTTGGTTGAGACGTAGAGTACGTCGTGTTAGGCGTATTCATTGCCTTTGGGGCAGTTTGCACTGTAGCTGTAGGATATTGTGGACGAGCCGCACCATCAGGCTGCGGGTAATTCAGCGATGCAGTAGTTGAATAAGCAGTTGGGGCTGATACGTTTGCCCATTGATACGGCCTATAGTGATTCCATGTGTATTGCGTAGGTTGCGTAGTATGCTGCTGAGTGTTCCACACATACGTTCCTGTTTGGTTATACTGGTACGTATATGGCACTTGGGGTCCGGAGGGTGCTGTAGCCTGTGATGAAACGTGGCTAACGCGCATCGGTCAAAAGAAGCAATTATACATGATTATACACACTTGAGGGGTGTTGGGGCAGGCTGAACACTCTGTATCTGTTGTTGTCCTTCGGATTGTGAACTAAATCCCCGAGTTAGCCAGTTCAAATAGGTAATGGTGCGAATCGCGCGACCTACATGTTTGTACCTGATGTACTTGCTTCGCTCGGAGGAGGCCCTTGCATACTCGCGATGTCAGAACCAATCAACAAGGAGGAGGGGTCGAGGTCAAAGGATAGAAGCAAGCCGCGGAAAAATAAGCGGAGCCTGTTAATTAACTGGAACACGTGACCGCTTTTATCACGCGTAGTCACTGGCGCTTGAAGCCAGAGTGCGACGACCAGGACTGTGAGATCGTCCGCGACCTCTACGCGCACAAGTTATCATAGTCGCCGCGAAGACTATGTCGAAGAGTCAAGATGCTCTGCCACATGAAGTAATACTTGCGATACAGAGGGCCCTGGAACTGCGTCCAGGCCCTGACGTTGACCCCATGGACGACCTCTCCGACGACTTCAATCCTGTCGGAATCATTAACGACCTTTTCCCTGATGGTCAGTTTATCGGAAACACTCTTCGCGACCTACGACTAAATCATCTGTCTAGAGGTTTCTCTGGGTAATTTCGAGGCAATCCAAGCTCGGCTCGTACAGAATGAACGCGACTTACAGAAAGAGATCGCATTGCTGGAAGTCGACTTGAAGAAGGAACAAGATTCTAGCAGAATGCAGGTCATTCAGGAAATGATTTCAGTGTGTATGAGACTTGCCATTTGCTATGGATCTCCGTTGACAATCTACGTTTAGGACCTCCTTGGACAGATGTCACGTATTCGCGAGAAAGCGACAGAGTCCGAAGCTGTCGTTAGGAACATCACAAAGGAAATCCAAGTATTAGACCTCGCGAAACGGAATCTAATACAAAGTATGACTACGCTCAAGAGGCTTCAAATGCTTGGTGCGTCCGTTACTCGTTTGAACACAGCTCGGTCTTATGAACGAGGTGTTATCGCAGTCAATGCCTTAAGTCAACTCGAGGATCAGGTTAAAGAAGACCAATACGCAGAAATTGCGCAGACATTAGGGGTACATCTTGTGTCATTTTTGCGCTATAATGTTGACCTGTATATTCCCAGGCTGTGAAACAGATAGCAGACACGTTCAAACCTTACAAATCAGTTCAGCGTATCTCGCAGATATGGAGACGCATACAAGAACTTCAGGGCGAGCTGCGAACGAAGATCGATGCTGACTGGGACAAATTGTAGGTGTATGGTATCGAGCATCCATCGCCGGCATCTCATTCGAACGATTAAGCTATGCTCAGGACCCTGCTAAACCTGTTAAGGCGTCGACAATGGCAGCTGCTTGTCAGGTCGTGGACGTTCTTGGGCAGGACATCCGTGCACAATTCGTGGATCGTTATGTCGCTCTGGAGCTGAAAGAGTATCGACGTATATTCAAAGCTACGGACGAGGCTGGACAGCTGGACAACGTCTCTACTCGATTTGCGTGGTTTAGGCGCCTCATACAGACCCATGAAACTGAGACAGGCAGAGTCTTCCCGGGTGATTGGCGTGTTGCGTGGCATCTGACCGCGAAATTTGTAGAAATCACGAGGTGATTTCTCTGTGTATGCCCATCCTGCCTTCTCGCTGATCAAGCTATCATAGAGATGATATGACGGCATTGCTATCCAAGGCCGGCTCTAGTCTAACTGTAAAGCAGTTGCTAGATACGCTACAAGAGGTCCTGGACTTTGAATCTTCGCTGGCGAAGAAGTACGCTACACCGGTGAGCCAAGTTGCTTGGGTTACTACGGCGGTTTGACTCAAGCACGATCAGATGGAGGACATCCTCAAAGCTACACAGCCTGCTGGAGCTTCTCGGCCAAGCAAAACGATATCATCAACCTTCGAGTCGCACATGGGAGTCTTTGTGTCGGCTCAAGACAAGTGAGTCTTCTTATTCCGCTCAGCAGAACAATGTTCATTTTAGATTACAGAGCTCTTTCGGATATGATGTCACAGTATCGCGGCTCCAAGTCACGGAGTTCGCTTGAGGCATCCACACCCCGAGCATCACAAGACGATGATGATGCTACTCGTGCCTCAGTACTGCCCAGTTCAACGGAATTGTTCTATTTCTATGCACAGAATTTAGACCAATGTGCAAAACTCTTCATCGGCCAGCCGTTATACGATCTATGCCAGTTACACAAGAAGTGGCTCCGCATATACGCTGGTGCGTCCGTCTTTTAACATGTGACGAATGCTTTCTCATCAAGAAACGAATATCCGTAGAAGATGTTCTGTTGTCTAGCATGAAACGGTAAGCTATCCATACATAGTCTGGTCATGACTAACGTCCAACTTAGTCCTGCGAGCCAGATCAGACGTTCAGTCGACAACCGTGTAGATATGAATGAGCTGAGGAGCGTATGCACGCTCATCAATACGGCAGACTATTGCCATTCTACAGCACAAGAGGTCTGTATCTGAACTCCTTTCTTCACAATTTCCTTATTCTGTTTTTAGCTAGAGGCCAAGATCAAAGAAAAGATCATGGACGACTTCAAGGAGAAGATTACATTCCAGGAGGAATGCGAACTGTTCATTAAGTATGCATTCACTGCTCCATCGAACTTCTTGATCCTTAACACAGCTCGTATAGCGTTGTATCTGCCGCGATCCTGACACTCCTTCATGAGCTGGAGAATGCCACCGACCCTGCTTTCTCCGCACTTTCCCGTACCGCATGGAGTACGATTAGTCTCGTCAGCGGGCAATCAGCCTATGTGGATGACTTAATTCGTGCCATTGAGAATGTGATGAAGACCACGAAACCGCTGATCGAGCAGAAACGATATCTGAGGAATTTCTTGGATAAGGCTTCGGGGTAGGTACTCGTATCGTGCAGTCATCTATATTCACTGACTGCTTGTAGGCTGATGTTTGTTAAGTTTACAAATGCACTAGTCAAGAGTCGCCCCCTGAAAGAAATCGGTGCCGAGCAGGTCTGCACGAATTAGTCGCATATATGAGTTCGATCTGACACGAGCTTCTACAGCTACTGATAGATCTCGGAATTCTAAAGTCTTGTCTGTTGCGCATTCCCGGGGACGAGCATACCACACCGAAGTAAGATATAATCTTCAGTACCATCTAGCTAAGTACTGACCCGACGGACTAGCTATACCCGCAATGTCACTAGGAATACTACGAGACTGGAGACCTTGCTCAAAGTGATCATGACGCCTGTCGTATGTGAATTGTTGACAATCGGTTTACAATGTTTAATAATCTCTTCTCAGGACCCAGTCGAAGGCTTTGTGCTCAATTATACCCTACTCATCGCGGATGCGTCCCTATCTAACTTTCAGAAAGTACGGTGTCCGCTGCTCATGTACAGCGCTATAAGATAACATCGGTTTCCAGATCCTGGACCTCAAAGGCACCCCTAGAACGGAGCAGAACGATCTCGTAGACTCTTTCCTTCAAATCACGAGTACCAAGACCGATCTCGACAGCACCTCTTTCCTGTCCTCCCTCGATATGGATCCAGGCACTACCATCCCGAACTTGCAGAGTCCTGGTGGCAGTCGAACCAACCTGACGGCAGGGGAAAGCCTCATCGCTGCGCTGTCCTCTCCGACGATTGCGATGGGCATCGATAGGTCGGAGACGCCGCCTCGTGCAGATACGTCCTCCAAATTCTCGGATTTGAGGCGCTTCGTGAGCTTTGCGGTTCGCAGAGACTCGGTGCAACCGTCCTGAACATGTGTATTAGACGAGATAATACACAACGGATATTCTGGGGCTGTCTAATGATCTACACTAGAGATCCCAATATCAATTCTGCATGATTCGCCTTAACATCAAGAACGGGCCAAGACATAGTTTAACGACATATGCTGCAAAAAGACAGGGTCGCCAGCGACTAGCGACTGGGACCATCAACCGGAAGTCTTTCTTACACTCAAGCACGTACGTGACTCTCGGGCACCAACGGGGCAGTCTCCTCCTTACCATCCCACATGATCTCAACTCCACGGTCTGCCCCAGCTGCCGTCAGGATATCGATGTCCTGTTGTGTAACATCATAACAGCGGATTATGTCGAGTGAGCGCAGATTTATCCGGCGCATCTTGAGATATGCCAGTAGCATAGTGGAGAATGTGCCCCCCATGGTGGCCGCTTGGAACTTGCAGCCAACTATACGCAAATGCTCGAGGATCGGGAAAGCGTTGAGCTCTCGGCGTGACGATGGATCGTCTTGATGGTTTCGAACGGGAGTGGCGAAGCGAAGAATGACAGGTAAACACATCTCTACATCCGACGTCTTTCTGTCTGCAAAGACGGAGAGGTACCGCACGTTCTGTGACAACACGGTGAAGAGATTGAACCAAGCTATCATGTGGTCTGCGCTGAACAGAGGCCAGCCATTGATAGACAGGTCCTCGACTTCTGCGAGCGGTAGGCTGGCCAAGAAAGCCTGGTGATCCATATGCCCGTGCCATAAGCCTGTAAGAGTGACTTGGGGATCGTCAACCGAGACATAGACGTCAAAGTCATTATTTTCACAAGGCCCTCTATCGTCTTCGATGCTTCGATTACAGTTGATGATAAGACAGGGCTTAAGATCACGATCGTTGAAAAGGATGTGGCATTTGCGTATTTTCCGTCCACCACCGAAAGTCTTATTCATTTGGATGGAGATAGGTGTGAGGATGTCGCGCAGGGTGATCGAAGTATCCCTGATACTGCAGTTTAAGGAAATGCGGGCTGAAACAGGGAAGACGATGTGTTTGAGAAGCGTAACGGTCTGCGCTGCCTCGCCTGACAAATGGAGAGAGGTAAGCCTTGGTAAATGAACAGCCTCTGAGCTCGACTTCGCAGTGAAATTGAATGCGCTCTGTAAGAATAAAGTTTCAAGTAGTGGTGCATTTGCCAAATTCTCCAGAACCGCTGCAAATGAGTGCGGTCGCATATTGGAACCAATGATGAAGGCGCTCCTCAATGATCCTGGGAAAAAGCTACGCCCCCACAGCATGGAAGCTCCCTCGAGATTCAAGGCAACTAGCTTGGGCATTGGGCTCAGTACGGAGAGCAAGTCGAAAGGGGGAGGACCGGACGGCACCGGTGCGATATCAAACCATAGTGTTTCCAGAATGTCAGCGCTGGACATTGGCCAGCGTAGTTGAGGCAGTAGCGTTTCAGGGAGGTGTATGTGCAATGACCGGACTTGGGCGAGGTGCTCCATAGCCATGTTGTATGCCTCGACTCTCTCCGCAAGTATCACCTCGTCGTCTTCGTCAAGATCTGGTAACCATATTTCTATGGTTAATGGCGCCCCCTGTGCACGCGAGAGCCATTCACGGAACATGCTTAGGTTCTCATCCCAGGATAGAATTGGGATACGAGACCAGAATTTAGCGGTGTTCAGCGCAACAGACCTCCAATAATGGGAGATATGGGTGACGGCAAGCCAGTCGTAAATCGACTGGTTCATTGACCACTGTTCATAGTGTGCTTCTAGTATTTTAGCGACTAGTTCCGGCGCAAACTTAGCGATGGGAAGGGTAGCATTATACTGCCGTTTACGCTCGATGGTCGTTAACTCGCCTAAGCCGAAGTGGTTGGTTTCGTTCACCAGTTCGGGTGACTGATTTAGCCGTTCTCCGGAGTTTCCAGGATTGACATGGTCCATTTCTTGTGCCAGATGCTACGAATCGTTATACACAAGTCAGTATCCGAGCTGAGCAATACCAGTAGCGTTGAGACCCACCTATCGGTAGAGCGGTTTTCAGGGAAGATATCGACTAACAAGAAGCCACAGCCTCAAGAAACAGGATGTCTAGATCTACTTAATGCGCGATTGAATCACTGAACAATAACCGGATGCTGAATGGCTAGACAGCGTGAGATGTGGTGTAAATGAGTTTGAAAGTATACTAGAGTAGCGAATATCAGATCGACGTACTTTCTTGAAGACAGGTTCACCAAGAATAATCAGTTGACTATAAAGCTCCAAGGGAGTAACGAGTCGTTCTGCCGAGGCTGTCGTGGTCACCAATCAACGAACAAATCGAACTTCAACCAGGTGTGCACCCCATTAGCGCTCGTAATCCTCGACCTGAACCTTGCCTGAACCACCATGATCCACTAATCCACGGCGATGATCTATGTCAAGCCCGTCGCCATGGCCCGCAGACGTTTGAAAGCTCAACATTCTGGGACAGTTTCACGCATGAAGATAGCTGAACGAGATTTCAAAAGGAGACCGCACAGAACTCAATTACGACTTTTCGCCATTTCACCCTCATCTTGCCCATTACGATCTCGCCACTACATGATGCACATGAAGGCCTATACACTGCCAAGTACATTCTCACGTCGAACCTAAACCGATACTCTTCCAAAAGGCTCGTTTCCTATCTCAATGACCACGGGAAAACTGATATGAAAGACTCGCACGTCTGTATACGTCTTAAAAATCACCGAGCATCCCGAGAATTTCACGTCACTCCACTCGATATCCATTCCTAACGACTTTTCGATGTTCAGCCAGGGCATGTACGACCAAAATAACGAAAACTGGCTCATGTCGCTTGTGCTGCTCGTGATCATCTGGAGCAGATGAACAGTAGGAGTTACAAGAAATTGGACCCGCAGACCAAGTATGAACCTTCTCTGTTTCTATCATTTCCTTCAAGAGACGGATCCTCTCATGGATGTCTCACACCGAGACTCGCACGCCCGCGTGGTAAGTCCATCACTATTAAGATATGCACCCGCTTATCCTCGACTACATATCGGTATATATAGGGTCTACGGTGTTATAGTCCCCAACCGGTCCTCTGCGAACAGCCGTGATGAAGGTGCTCGCTTCGGTCGCGTTTTTATCCGCTTTACTGGTAGGCTCTGTTTCGGGCGCAAAGTTTCCTCTTTCGAGCCTCAAAGGCGCGAAGACACTTCCAAACAATGTTGTGCCAAATCGGTTCGTCATCGAAGTAGATTCCCCGGCGAACATCCCCTCGAAAAGAGATGTTAGTTCGCGTGAGGTGAGTAGCATGTACTGTCTAGCAGCGTTTGACTTTATGGTCCTTAGCTGCACGAGACCTTGTACGGTGAATTGCGAAGCCGCGGGGTATCCTTTAGCGTAAACAAGGAATTCAATGCGCCCGGCCTTTTTGTCGGAGCATCCGTCACTCTCGCCGTAAGTCTTCAAGTAGAATTGTGCATGGTATGTCTGACTCATATCGGTTGCCTTAGAGCGCGAACGTGAGTCTTGAGTTAGAGAGCCGTGATCCTTCGTAGTAACTCTAGTACTCAGGACAGGAATGCAATTGCCCAGATGTCCGGTGTTAAGGCTGTCCGACCAGTGATCCAGGTCCCTGCTCCCAAGTAAGTAAGACTTTTTTTGAATTGAGTCAGTATTCTGAAGGGCTTGTTTTGTAGGCCTGTCAGCGCACGCGTTGTCACTGATGCGAATGACCCGACTTTGCCTGACACAGAATCAACTCACGTACTGACGGTCAGTCAGGAGTGTCCCGATCGCGAGAGTAAGATGAATGCTCAGCGTTGAACAGGGTGTCGACAAGCTGCATGCGCGGGGCATCATTGGCACGGGCACAACTGTAGCGATGTATGTGATCTTTTGAAGCGTCTGCGGCCGAGTCTAACAAACTTGTTGAATCAGCATCGATACTGGAGTTGGTATGGTACAAGCAACTGCTTGATCTGTCATTGGGCTAATGGTCTCAAGACTACACCCATCCCTTACTCGGCGGCGCTTTTGGCCCAGGTCACAAAGTCGAAGGTGGATTTGATTTCGTTGGTGATGCCTTCGACGGTGAGTATCTGAGTGCCACTACGTGTCAGGCAGGCGTTCATCTAGAGCCTATAGGCACAAACACCCCAATGCCTGATCCGGATCCTTTAGATCAGTGCAACGGTCATGGTACACATGTTGCTGTAGGTTCACGCTGTCTTGCGTAAGTTAAATCGACATCGATGATCGCTTTCTTAGGGCATCTTTGGCGCAAACCCCGGCAATGAATTCAACATAAGCGGCGTTGCGTTCGGTGCCAATATACGTGCCTACCGGATCTTTGGCTGTACAGGGAGCGTCACGGACGATAGTGGGTTGTTCTTTTGAAAATATTCACCTAAGTAACCACTGACAGACTCTTAGTTATCATCGAGGCGCTTCTTCAAGGCGTTAGCGATGGTGTAGACGTCCTTACAATGTCGCTCGGTGGTGCTGATGGATGGACGGAGAGTTCCAGCGCCGTAGTCTCCAGTCGCATCGCTGCGACAGGTAAAATTGTCACGATCGCTGCAGGTAGGTAACGCCTCCATCGCCTGCAAGCAGCTCTGATTAGTGGGTTAGGCAACGATGGAGCTGATGGAGGATTCTTCACATCCAGCCCAGGGACCGGTATCGACGCAATCTCAGTCGCGTCTCTGGATAACACGGTCATCCCTCTCCAGAATGCTACAGTACACGGTGTCACACACGATCCCATCACATACTTCGACACATTTCCGCTCCCAGTAAACGGCACTTTGCCGGTCTTTGCAACAAGCACGGACCCTACGGTTGTTGACGACGCATGCGATCCTCTTCCGGACAACACTCCTGATTTAAGCAATTTTGTGGTCGTCGTCAGAAGAGGCACTTGCACTTTCGTATGTCTGCCAAGATGATCTGCGTGTTTGTCAAGCTTGCATCTCATCGTATCACTATAGGTGCAGAAGCTGACCAATATCGCTGCCAAAGGCGGGCAGGTCTCTTTGATATATGAGTGCGTGTATCATAGCCTTCTGGCCAGCTATGCCGTTCGCTTATATCCGATGTCCACAGCAATGGCAGCGGGTTTGAGGACATCGATGTCGGCAACTTTACCGCAACCTTGATCCAAGCGGCTGACGGTGTATTCGTTAGTGCAGCATTCACCCAATGTATTTCGCGTCGCTCAGCCGCTTGCTTTCAGCTCGTCAGCGCAATTGCCGCTGGTCAGAATGTGTCGCTCTCCTTCCCTCAATCCGGTGCTCTCTTCCAATTTCCAGATACATCTGGTGGATTGATATCTTCTTTCACTTCCATCGGTCCTACGAATGATATGTTCTTCAAGCCCGCCATCGCGGCCCCTGGGGGTAATATTCTATCGACCTTCCCAGTCCCTCTGGGGAGCTTCGCTGTCCTATCTGGAACTTCTATGGCGACGCCCTTCATGGCTGGTGTATCTGCATTGCTCTTCGGCCTGAAAGGGAAGAGCGCTGAAGTCGGCACTACAGCCAGGACACTGTTTGAGACGACTGCACAGCTGGTTGGAAGTAGTCATACCGATGGAGACCCTTTGCAGACTGTTGCTCAGCAGGGAGCCGGTCTTGTTGACGCGTTCAAGGCCTTAACCACAGACATCATCGTCTCCCCGGGAGAACTGTTAACAAACGATACCGCTCATTTCGTCGGAGAGTAAGTGTGTTTGTTCCTTCACCGACGTTGACTGAATCCTGTCCAGACATACGTTTACGATCAAAAACATTGGCACTCAATCAAAGCAGTTCACTATTACTCACGTACCAGCTGGAACTATGCTAACTTTACAGCCTGTAAGTAGCCTCCTCTGATTTCTAAACAATAATGCCTTACTGTTAATCGTATACTAGGGTACTAGTTTCGCTGCGGATGGCCCTGTTCCTTTGTCGACCAACTTCGCGTCTGTCAAGTTCAGCGAAACATCGCTGACAGTACACCCCGGTCAGACTCAGCAGATTACAGCCCATATCACCCCGCCTAGCGGTGTTGACCCATCTATTCTTCCCGTATTCTCTGGTTTCATCCAGATAGCCAATCCAACCGAGAGCTTCCACGTTACGTATCTCGGTGTCGGGGCCGCACTGCGGAATGCGCAAGTGGTGGATAACACCGATGTTTTCTTTGGCTTCAATCTCCCTGCCCTGATTGACAGTGCAGGTAATCCTATCACGGGCCCGCAAAACTTCACATTCGTGGGCGATGACGTGCCGACGTTGTTGATGAGGCTCGACTTTGGGACACCGATGCTCCGAGCAGATCTTGTCGACTCAAGCATCCAGCTGAAGACTACACTGAACCAACGCAGCACACTCACATTCCCGCAAGATGTGAAGGGCGGGACCTTCGCTCAGGTACCTACGCTCGGCTCATTGTTCGAATTTGACTTCCTACCGCGTAATACGGACCAGAACGTAAGTTTAGTTGTATCATTATGTCTACGAAATAGAACTAACTCATGGTTAGGACGGAACTGGTTTCAACGAATTTACCCTAAGCAATTCTTTTGCCAACGGCACGGTCATCCCTAATGGGACGTTCAAGGTTCTTCTGCGGGTTCTGAAAGTTACCGGCAATCCGACGAATGAAGCGGACTTTGAGAGTTGGCTGAGCCCGGTAGTAGGAATACAGGCTCCTGGTGGTCCGTGAATAATTTGTCATCATATCCAACCCATATGACTGGCAACAATAGTTCTTTGATCAAGAGCATACGGCCAAGTCATTGGTCGTCGATGGAAAGGTAAGGTTTCGTCTCCGTCTTCTGGCTGCAATGGCTCAGTGTCAGTGCTATGACACGCTATGCCGACAGGCTACAGCGGCTATTTGACAAAAGGTGTATAAAACATCAAAGGTAAACGTTGACTGTCATAAACCCTAACAATCAACAGCGTCGTATGATCGTGAGGCTAAAGATGAGCGGTCGATCCAACGACAATGTAGTCACTGACAGTGTGCAGTCCAAGTTCATCTTACTTTATCGGAGGTAGTACGCAGGTTCGCAAAAATTAGGTCTTCCCTTCCCTTGTGGAAGCTGCGCTCACGGCTTTCAATCGCGGGTGAATCTAAATTTGAGAGAAGCCTCAAATCGGTGCGACATGTCTTTCGTACTCTTCGATATGTCGTTGCTCTCCGTTCCGCTCTCCCGTCTTACTCCCAGCGACCTTGGAAAGCCGGTGGTTTTTATGACAATGCATGCTACACATTGATCACATTATTTTCTCTGACAATATGTACCGCTGTTGCGGAGGCTTGTCACTAAGCCGTGGATAATTCCTGGAGGAAGGAAGGAGTGTCGGTAGCGTTGTGCCGATCGTGCTCAATTAGGCAGGAAGACACATTTGACGCCCAACACATGTCCGACGAACTCCGAGACGAACGACGCACGCTGCAAGGTCGAGGGATAGAACCACGGCTGTCAAACTGGAAAGAAGTGCATCTAATGCATAAGAGGTGTCTGGACCTCGAGGCTAATGTCTTTGTTGTTCGCCCCAAGCTGGGGTATAAACACGCCGCACACAGGGAAGACCATAACTTCCTGGCGGAAATTATCCGAGAAGGGAGAGTTGGAAGCTTATTGATTGGACAAAACGGTACACACACATGCTACAAGGCTATTGCAGAGTGTCAACGCGCAGGAGGGGTGAAAGAGTGCAGACAGGGTACCACGACACGACACTAGCAAGCAAAGATCGGACAGTAACACTACGGATCACCGAATCAAAAACACGCGAAATGTATTCCACAACGAAAAGATTTACGGATGAAGAACGAGGACAGAGGAGGCTGCGTACAAATAAAGAGGACCAACGGTAGAGACGACAAAGGGGAAGGTGAAGTTGTCGTTATTTACAAGAGTAGCGTATATTTAACCTGAAGAGATGGTGCGCTAATGCACAAAGAATATACAGCAGAAAGACCCGCCAGGAGTATCACTTGGAGAACGGTCTCATCGTGATGACTCTGGGAACACCGGCGGCGGACGAGGCGCCTGAGCTTCCTTGGGAGGCTTGATTCTGAACTCGGCAGCGATGGCAAAGTGACTAGCGAGTTTTGTCAGCGTGAAACATACGTTATATAGGGAATTTCCACTTACTCGGATGGGAAGTGTGCATTCGGGAACCCGACCACCTTGTCAATGTACTCCTTATCCACCTCTCCCAGAGTCGCGTTCACCGCCAGATTCGCTGTGCCGTACCAGATATAATCAAGCACACCACGGAAATTAGAAGTGAAGTTCGTCATCGGCAGCTCCCCGGTGGACGCATACGCGCTCTTCAAGCCCAAGCGATGCCGCATGCCCTCTTCGGTATACTTTCCGTAGTGGTGCGACATAAAGTCGGGATGGTCGGGAGGAACGGCGCCTGTGGACAAGAACTCGCAAACGCCGCTCGTTGGGCTGGAGTTGAAGTCGCCGCAGACGATGATGGGTATCTTCGACCCATCGGCGTAGACTGGAGGCGGTCGCGACGAGGCGTTGTTCTCCCCGGCGGACGTCCCGTTGACGGCGCCCGTTATTGAGGCGTTCGGTGGGCGAGGCGGGTACTTCGCGAAGTTGGCTGCGATCTTCTCAACCTCTTCCACCATCAGTGCGACCTGCACCAGCTTGACGTCGCAGAACTGAGGGTCCCAGTGGATGTGGGTGTTGGCGACGATGAGTCGTGTGCCGGAGTCTTTCTCCTCGAAACAGCATACGACGGCGATGTGATCCTTGCCCAACACACGGTTGAACATGTCGTCCGTCTTCTTGAAATCCTGGCGTTGCATGGCGACGGCACTGAACTCGACGAGCTGTTTCTCCACGAGAGTGTACCTAGAAAGGGGGAGCGCCAGAGCGATCGTCAGACATGAGATGCCAGACGATGGATTCTCACGCACCTTGATCTCTTGTAGAAAATAGCACAGCCATCAACCATCCGCCGATCAACCTCGTTCATGGTCTTATAGCGAGACTTCGGCCAATACACTCCATCGTAGCCTTCATCCGAGAGCTGCTCCATGAAGAACTCTTCGTATTGAGAGCTATCCACCTCCTGCAAGCAAACGACGTCCGCGCCATGGCTCTTGATCTCGTTCATGATGAGCTCTCTCCGGTACTTCCAAGCAAGGGCCCAAGAAGCAGTGTACCCGTACATCCTCTCGGTGGCAGCCTTCTCGCACAAGATGTTAAAGTCTAGCACCTTGAAGATCTCCACATCTGAATCGTGTCGCATACTGGCAAGTTCGCTTTCCGAAACAGCATTTCGCCAAGGACGAGGTGGAGGGGGAGCAGGGGGTTGGCAAGTGTCTCGTAGGTGAGCGATCAGGGCGGGAGTACCTTGCTCCTGAAGCATGAGCTTAAGCGTAGGGTCGAGTGGGTTTCCCTCGATGCCGAGAGTTTGCAGCTGATGTAGCGTGCCCAGCTCATTGGGGAGCGTAGAGAGGTGGTTGTCGAACAAGTAGAACTCTTTCAGGGACGTGAGCATCCCCATCTCTCCAGGAATCTCGGTCAAGTTGTTCCCGGAGAGATCCAAAAGCTCTAGATGACGAAGCTTGGTGATCTCAGGAGGTACGCGCGTCAAGGCATTGTGGTTAAGATAGAGGTTGAGGAGGAACGTGAATGAGAACAATCCAGAATTCGAAGGAATGTTCTTAATATTGACACCGCCCATATCCAAAGACGTCCATGTGTTTTCTGGAGGCTTGTTGGCGGTAGGCCTTGCTGCCTCTATAACGGGTGCGACGGTGGAAGATGGATGATTGGCTGTTGTAGAGAGAGCGCTAGGCGAGCCATTGACAGGAGCAGAAGATGCAGTCGAGGTCGCGGATTTCGGTGTGTCCGCTACACTCTCCCCCTCCTTACTAGAGCCGTTGGCTTCTGGCGGCTTCACAGCGTGAGGCTTCTGAATGGGAATTGCCGACTTCTGCACAGTTCTCGACGCCATGGCGCTTGCTCTTGCCCTGTGGTGTGGAGATCGCGACGCGCGAATCATCTAGTGGTAAAAATCTGAAAACCAGAAAACATACATAAAAGCTGTGCTACGTACCTCGCATTTCATCAGCTGATTCTGCCAATGAGGAGTCATAATCTGCGTAATGGCGCCGTTGACAGGAGAGCCATTGGGAACAAGTCCATTGTGCGCGCTAGGTATGCCGTTGCCGTTTGGAGGAGACTGATACTGGGCGTGTGACAAGGAGCCCTGATGATGGTGGTGTACCATGGGCCCCGGCATGTGAGGATGATGCTGGAGGGTCATGCCGCCACCCGCATGAGGGAAGAGGGGGTAACCCGGGGATGTCGGTGGCGGAACGTGGTTTGGAGGACCGAGGACGGCGTGGTGTCCTGCGCGAGACCAAGGTGAGCCATCGTGGAGCTGCCCCGGGTGTTGTGAGAGCTTCTGAGTAATCGCTGGGGACTGCTGAGGGTAGAACATCGCATTGGACGCCAAGCTCGTCAAGAGCGTTGACGACGACGAAAGCGCAGCGTCAAGCTGCTGGACGCAGAATGAAGGCTGGACGATCTGTCGAAGACGAAGATCTTCACCGGTAAAGCGTCTGGGTGGGGAACAACGACAAGAGACGGTGTGCTCGGTGGTGAATGACGGGTGTTATAATAAAGATAATGTAAGAAAGTAGGGAGCGCTGTGTGAGAAAGACGAGAGAAAGGAGGTGGTCGTCGTGGTAAACAGCGAAGAGAGGATGGTGGTCGACGTCCAAGACAGTGACGAATCGGAGACACAAAAGCGGGCTGTGCTCACGTAAGCATGATAATCTCGATGGATTAGGTAAGCGATGGGGAATGTTATGGGCGTCTGTGCCTCGGTCGGTAATTTTGGGAAGATCGTGCAAGGCCAGGTATCGAACCATACCCGAAATCGAGGGCAAGGCATATAAGCCAGCGGGAAAGAGGATATTCCATCGAGCTCTCCCCTTCGTTCCGTACCACTATCATGGCCATCTACCAAGCCACCGTCTCTGCCCCGGTCAACATCGCGTGCATCAAGTATGTCCACCATGCACCATCCGAGGGGGATAATCTCATCAACCAACAGGTACTGGGGAAAGCGCGACACGAAGCTTATCCTTCCCACAAACTCCTCGCTCTCGGTCACGCTTGACCAGGATCAGCTTCGCTCGACCACAACTGCACGCGCAGACGCCTCCTTCGGGAAGGACAGATTATGGCTCAATGGCGTAGAGGAGGAGATCAAGGAGGTCGGACGGCTCGCCACGTGTATACGGGAGATGAAGGCTCTCAGGCATGCTATTGAGGAAGCCAATCCCAGCGAGCCCAAGGTTCGTCCGCGGCACACGTATGCACGCTCGCGCTCACGCGTTACACGTAGCTCTCAGCCTGGGGCGTGCACATCTGCTCCCGCAACAACTTCCCGACAGCAGCCGGGCTCGCGTCGTCCGCGTCAGGCTTTGCTGCGCTTGTCGCGTCCCTGGCGGCGCTCTATAGTCTCAAGGAGTCGCCTTCAAAGCTTTCCCTGATCGCGCGACAGGGCTCCGGCTCGGCCTGCCGATCCTTGTTCGGCGGTTTTGTTGCGTGGGAGATGGGCTCTTCACTAGACGGCAGCGACTCTCTCGCCGTGGAAGTCGCCCCGCAATCGCATTGGCCAGAGATCAACGCACTCATCTGCGTCGTATCCGACGACAAGAAGGGGACCAGCTCAACGTCCGGCATGCAACGCACCGTGGAGACGTCCGAGCTCCTTCAGCACCGGATCAAGCACGTCGTCCCCGCGCGCATGGCGGCCATCAAGAAGGCCATCCTCGCGCGCGACTTCGACTCGTTCGCGCGGATCACGATGCAAGACTCGAACCAGTTTCACGCCGTTTGTCTCGACACGGACCCGCCCATCTTCTACATGAACGACGTCTCGCGCGCGATCATCGCGCTCGTGACGGAGTACAACCGCGTCTCGCTCGCGCAGGGCGGAGGATACAAGGCGGCATACACGTACGACGCGGGTCCGAACGCGGTCATCTACGCGCCGAAGGACAATATCAAGGAGATCGTGTCGATGATCGTCAAGTATTTCCCGCAGAGCGAGCAATTCAAGGATCCCTTTGGTATCTTGGGCGCACAAGGAGTGGTTGGTGGTGTAGTGGAAGGGTTCAACGAGGCTGTCGCCAAGCCCTTCTCTGTTGGAGCGGTCAAGGGACTGATCCATACCAAAGTGGGCGACGGGCCCAGGGTGCTCGGCGTAGAAGAATCTCTTCTAGCAGAGACCGGGCTGCCCAAAGTTCTCGCGTGATAGAGGAACATCGGTACTTGGATTTAGGATTATATAGATACTTGGGATATAGGTATTAGGAAACTGGAATATATAATCATGACATTACGTTACTTAGCCCTCCTGGGGACAACCTGACTTTCGAGCCAGCGAAGGGTCCGACAATATTGTCAACGCGGCATAGTGATAGTCCCCGTTACTGACCATAATTAGAGAAAGGATAGTCGTCCCCTTTTGCATAATGATATGGCAACCTTGTTCTCGCATAAGCCCCCCTGCAAGCATAGATACTTCACTTGCTACCCTTGCATCCGAACCTAATATAACCGGCTGTGGAACGGTATCAGCATGGCTGAGCGCATCGAGGAAAGCGAGAAAGTACCTTCGATGGTCATATCCGGATTGCACATACTTTGCACCGACAGAATCAAGTTGTCTGGCCCAGCCATATTCGTGCTATGCATCATGATGTGTACGCCGTCATAGCGAGTGTTTGAAGCGTGGCAGCTGCGATCACCTTGAGGCATGCAATGAGAATGGCCGGAGTATTGCAGCGGATCGTATACTCACCTATGCCGGGATGAGCGTCGACGTCCGGCTTGGTCTGGTGAGAGATTTCAGGATCGACGCTAGCCGAAGGTATGCTCGACGATATATCCTCTTCTTCGATACTCTCTTCCTCTTCGATGATAGTCACGTCGGGGGCATTACTTCTGGTCCCGGTCTGTGTTGGACGGCGCGGAGCCGTGTTAGTGATATGCTGAATCTGTGTCAGAGAACAAAATTAAAGGCGAATCGACGCTATACTCACGATTGTCCGAGACAGCGCCCTGCTTGCTGCGTCGTCGAAATGTCTTGCAATTCTCACGCGGCGGAAGTAACTACAGACGACATTACGTCGCCGCGCTTCTTCGTACTCATCTCGTATCGCAACCGCCCTAATTCAATAGTTACACCGGTCGTTAATTCCGTTGTAACGGTAGCTGATGGACGAGTACAATAGCTTACATGTCTCTGGCGGTGCGTATGTCGTCCATGAACTCCGGAACAATAACGTCTTGATACATATTGGACAGTTCCATGACCTTGTCTAGCTTCTTGTTGCCTCTCTGTATGTTCGAGCTGGGAAGCATGATGAACTAATAAAGAAAGGGTTCAGTCGTAGAGTATGTTAAGGAGCGGGTGCCAAAAATTTTCGTTGAAGGGATACATAGCTGTAAACCTGAGATGTTATATACACAAGAGGGACGATACGTTACGCAACTAAGTATAGTCACCGTTCCAGCCGTTGAGAGCGTCGAGAAAGCAGCGATCAACGCTAGGAGCTAGCATGTAGAGGAGCTTGAGCGAAGCATACAATGAAAGAGGCGCAATAGCCTCACCTTGTGTGCACGCTATGCTGTGTTGACAAGGGTTTCGCCTCTACGCACGCATAAGCGGACGTCATAGTCGTTCGCAAAATATGCTGGTCATATTCGGAGTCGAACTTGAGCTTGCCTATGGGCGCTCTAAACTAGGTTTGATCGATACGGCAATAACCGGATGTTGCCGCTCCAACCTTGGATGGCAACCTTAACCAAACTACCTGTCAATGTGGCGTAGCTAGTAGCTACTGCGCAAAGTCCAACGGAATCTGCATTCAACGTAGTGTGCAGTAAAAGCGTCTTAGCCCATGACTTCTGGTCCACTTTTCTATACGTCCGTTCTCACGAATGATTGAATTCGAAACGTTCACTGACCCGGGATCTCCCAGTTTCTGTGCAAATTTTCGTATCTGACCACCCATCAACGCTGCATCGGGCTTGAAACTTCATATATCCAGATTATGCCATTGGACGCCTTATCGCTGATACAGAGCGTATGTTTTACGGACACGCAACAGCAAGCTTCCCGTATTCGGCTCGATAGTTGCCACTCCTCTCAGTCCCAAATCTCAGCCGGTCATCCCGTAATGTCTACGCTCTTCAGTTGACTATGTATGGAATGACGGCAGACCTTACAGATACCCCTAGTTCTGTACCGATTCTGCAGTTCGTCTCACCTCTTTGGCTCGCTGGGAATGCTCCGCACTTCTATCTGAACCCCTCTACTTCATACAGCTCCAATTGGTACCGTTTCCGCGATTCAATTGGTTTGCTCGGCCAGAAGGTAGCATGCATGTTTGGACTCTCTCGGCACGACACTGCGCCCCCCTGCGAAGCGGTTTGTTCGTCACATCTTCTAGTCTCAAATACGTAAGGATCGGTACATACCCGCTGCTGTGTTGCTCATTCTTCTCTCTACGCAGTGTCTAAGTTTCAGGGAGGGCATATGGGACTGGGGAAATTCGTGATATTCGCTGACACCAGTCAGGAGTAAGCCAGAAAAGGACGATGATCGTTACGTTACGCGGAAGAATGGTGCTCAAGGTTTACCTCCTGACCGGATCAGACTAAGCGAGGAACACATTGTACAACGATTCTTGGACTCGTACGGTTTGTTGCTCTTTGCGAGTATTGATGTCTGGATGTAATATCCATAGGGCTCTCCCTCTTATTGAGGTTAGTGCTCCTCACGATGTTACGTGTTACATACAGGTTACATCAACGGACAAACGTATTACAGAAATATGGCGAACCTATCCCATTGGTTTTTTGCCCTCATCACCGCCTTATCACTGCGTCAGTAAGCTAGGTAAGACCATATTATGCGCTACAAGAACTCACGCTCTTACACCAATTCTAGGACGGCATACTATGGCAAATTCAAATGTGACAAAGGCCCCTCGGTCGGGTTCGGTGCCCGTCCAGCTTCGCGCGAAGTGACAGCTGCTTTGAACTATACCCTGCGAATAAACTCTCTCTCCCTTGGCGTGTTGGAACCTTGTTAATGAGTTCACTTACGGCACTTCTGGCTTACTCTCCCGCAAGACCCTGGTCATACCTTGTCACAGGAAGTTCGATGCTGAGTCACTTCAAACAGTGGCGCCGGGAAACCCATTCGCGTGCTTTTTGTACTGCAAACAGTACATTCAAGCAAGAAGTAGGCGTCTTAGCCTCTCGAAATTTCGTTGTACGTAAATGTGGCCATACCGACTCACCATACAGGTGGACCTTGTACTCTGGCTCCGCAGTTGCCTGTCAGTACATTTTTATCTTACGCTTACGCTACTTTGTAGCGTAAGACAAGCTGCTCCTTGGACTCGTCATTATCGAGAATATGGCCTCGACGAGAGTGTTCCTCTCATAACTTTCGTTCCATGTCTCGTCGGTGCTAATACCCAACAGAGACCTAAACTCCAGCGCCCAACTGCGCGTACACAGCGCTGGAATGAAGATGTGCACAGAAGACGAACATGTGTGGTACGGCCCCGGGCCCTTGATGCCGAGTGAACAGTAAGAAGACGATGCTTACACGAGGACAACCTAAATCAAACTCTCACACAATATCCGATCGATATCGATGATGGACAGATACGCACCGTCTGCGAAGCTCCAACCACGCCTGTGCCTGCTCTGACAAGAGATCTCAGAGTATATTACGCTTCTGAATCGGTGGGTGAAAGAACCCGAATTGCGCAGTTCATTTCAGTGAGACTCAAACTGAGTTCGGGATCGATCGAAACTCAGCCAGTGTAGCACGTCCACAGTGTTATAGATTTCTTTGTGAAGAGACGCATGGCGTCGTTCTAAATTACACGCAACGCTGCCTTGCCGCGAATCTTATGGTTCGTTTGTCAGTGTCGGAGCGAAGGCTCGATTGAGCCCGAAGCCAGCGGAAGACAACAATATACGAACATGTCAATGGGAACAGTGCAGTATGTCGAGGACCACGGCCATTTAGTAGAGCAGAGGAGATAGATAGAGTACAAATTCGGCGTCAGTGTAAAAGCACATCCTAGAGAGCCCTGCTCCTTCATACGACAAAGTAGTATCGAGATGGGTGATACGAGTTCCACTACGCTATGAGATGAAGTTCGGAGGCTTCGGGGTGATGTTGAGCTGCCCGTAAGATAGCTACAAAGAGGTCCGTCATAAGCCAGTACAGACTTAATCCTATGGAGCGAATGGGAGAATGAAGCTCTCAGTGACGAGCTCTGCCAAAACGTATGCAGTCCCCTGAGAGGACCAATTGCGTAAGAGAAATTAGTCCAGCGAGCAGCCTCGGCACGCACCTTCCACGGACAGCTCTGGGTTCGACATGTTTCGCAACTTCATCTCGACAATGCGTTTGTTGTCGCAGGTGGTGATCTTCAGCTCAACGGTCTCGTATTTTGCGGATTGTTCACCTGTTGTACTAGAGGACGCGGACTCGTCTTCACTCGCTGGATGTTAAATGCATGAGCAACTATAGGACGGCACGACGTCATTAGGACTTACGATGCTCATCTTGTTCGTCAGTGACTTTAAGAGAAGATTGGCCGTCGAGATGCGGATCTTCGTCCTCTGTGCTGGGTTTACGCGGCTCTTCTATAGCTTCAACGATTGGACCAGCCTTATCACGGCATGAAAATTCCTTGTGTTGTGGGGTTCGCAGCGCCATGTCAGTGATATGCTAGATGGCTTTGCGGTCATTGTACATGCAGAACGGAATAAGAATCAAATCTGACCTTAGTACGATCCAGTGCCTGGGTAGCAGCACGATTGAACCGTCTCGCAAGCTTAATGCGTGTGCCCATATTCAGCAGGAAATTGCCTTCCATAGCGGCCTCGTATTCCTCGCGAATAGCACTTGCACTAAATATCAAATAGTCAACGATTAATCAGCCACTATGATATTACCGTCCTTACAAGTCTTTGGCGACTTGGATATCACCATGAGACTCAGGAGTGATGACGTCCTTGTACATGATGGACATCTCTGTAACTCTACACAGTTTGAGCTCGCCCTTCGTGATATGAGCACTAGAAAACATCGTGTAGTGTTCTGTAATCAAGTACGTGTTCGTGAGCTGAGAGACTTCTACGTGAAAAAGAACCAGACCTATTGATGATGGGAAGTAGGCCGCGGTGAGGAGAGTATGGCAAGAGACGGTATCCCTTAGTGGGTTATATTGCGCGTCCAGGCGTCTCAAAGCCGCAAGTAACACACGAAACCCACCGAAAGTCATACGTGCTGGAATGCCGAGCTATAATACGCTGCTCTGAGTGATAACATGAGACAACATGATTGCGTGGTTTAGGTTCACAATCGTGACAACGAAACGTACACATGGAAATCCTCGTGTTATGCATGCGGAAGCATCATACGGCATATAGAGTCCATACTAGCCTCTACGGCTCCCATATTCCTTGTGTTCTGGGTAGCACCTGAAAGAACTCGGGATAAACGAGGAATAGCTAGCTCGAAAAGTTGATCATGAAGTTGCTGAACTTCGTTGATCTCCTGATCCGCATCGGCATCAGCCGACGTTTGATGCGCCTTACCCTGGTAGCACGTGGCGACGTTCCGATCGTTCTGCATGTGCACACAGCATATCCTTCTACCTGAGACTCACTCAAGTCCATGATATATCGATGTAAACAAACCAAGATGATACTAACACGCTGCGTCCTTGTCCCCCTTGCTGGTTTTGCTCGCTGATTTCTTCACATCCATGCAGTATTCAATGATATAATTTCTGCTCTCAATTCTAACGACGAACCTCTGGCTTCTATGCGGTGGTATTGAGTGCTATTGCGGTCTCGGGGTCGTGCCGCCACGATTCACGTGCAATAAGCACGGCAGCCCCGAACCGTGACACATGCACATCACCACGTTCTTTACTGCTCTGACATGGGTCCTTAGCTTCCATCAGTGATTTCTCCACAGCATTACGAGAGATTGAAGATCGCAGTATCGAGAACGGCTCCTGATGCTGCACTGAAGCGTCCCAAAAAACTTGAGCATAACCACAAGACGGATAGCGGTGCGACCCGCGCGATGGATGCATGTATCAGTCCCTCGGGAAGTCCAAAAAAAGTCTAGTAGCTGATGCACTGCCAATTCTGCTCGACAAATATGTTTTGGGTCTGAAATCATCATGCTTCCACCATCGAGACCTGGAGAACATATGAATGTATTCCGCTGTATGACATTAGGCTCGACAAAGCTCGTACACTGTACGAAGGAGAGCAGTAGTATACTTGGGAGTGCATAGCGCCAAAACTGATACCAGAAATGTCTTCGGTTATCTATTTCTCGGCGGCTTACATGCAATAGTTCGTAAGCTGATGCTTCTACTCAAATCCAATGTTGAGCATAACTCACGTGAGCGATGCGTGTTGGAATTCTGTCGTGTATGAACATTCACCGCGACACCCACACAGTTTTGAGCGTGAATATAGCATTCTTGATGAATGGCCTGGACGTTACGTCCTGTGGGAACTGCATGATGGTAGACAGCGATTTTCAACGGAAACGTATGCAGTATAGCGGCGTGGACTACTAACCATGGGTTCCATCGATGGGTAGGGATGGTAAAGCATCGGTCACAGGATCGGCAGCTAGAGGTTGCGCCACATCTTGTGCTGAGCTTCCGGGATCTTCATCGTGAGCCTTCGGATTGAAGCGTTCTTCGGCTCTCTGCTCTGCGACCACTCGCATAGCTAGACCTGTGACGTGCTAGTCCGGCATTCTTAGCTTGGTAGATGCCGAGTCATGACTTCAAAACGTACAACAGTACGATCCAGAGCACGGCGAGCCATTTTCTTGTATTCCCTTGCCAATAAGACGCGCTGTCCGACATTGAGAAAAGACATCTTCTCTTTGGCGGTTTCATACGCCTCTCGCACAGACGTTGCCCTTTGAAGGGTCAGTAGCGTTGAGCGAAGGCAGAGGCGGGCCTACAGATCTTGTGCCAGCAGAACGTCATCCAGTAAACCCTCGGGAATGTCGTCTTGATATTGACGGAGCAATTCCCCGGCTCTGTGCAGGTTAGTGTCGCCTTTTCTGACGTTCTCACTGGGCTTGATCGCCTTGACGAGACTCGCTATTTGATGTAGGGCAGCCAAGCCTTGCTGTACTTCCATGGACGGTGTCATAAGCGCGGACGTATCGAGTCGAGGATTTGTGAATGTTGTTGCTAGATGCGCAGGCGAGTCAACATTTCTGCGGACTAAACATGTCGGAGCAATATAAGGCAAGCCGTGTGGTTTTCCTGCATATCTACCCAAGACATGCTCCGGGTTCCTTGATCACGAGGAGATTGCATATATGGGTGGCTGACTTCGTACGCCTGCTCGTTCTAGCGCGATCAAGCAGCATGCAGCAAAGGCGTGTCAATCACGATGTATGGACATGACTAACAGCTCCGCCATGACCATTCAGTTCAGGCGACGAAGAGACATTGAGGGAAACTATACCAACATCCATACAAACATGAGGTCCAGCAACTATTGAGTTTGATGGAGGTTACGGCTCACTGGGAAGAGAATGCGACAGTTATGAGAAGCCACACTGCACCCTCAACTACATGTATAGCATGAAGGAGCATATCGACATGAGTTGGCATAGGGAAAATCGGTCAGAACCGGTAGCGGCAGATCTGCATCCTTGCACGATGTCAGAGATATGAAAGGATTCGTTAATGGCGACAGCAGCTCACTTTCATTGGGCCTCCATGCGACGCTAGAAGATGGGAAGCAACGTCCGGCCATAAATATAGCACATTCTTAACCCACTTGGCAGGATATCTCAGACGCAGTGCAGAGGCCTGTGTATCATAAGTGGACCGGCCCTCGGGTGTTTGTAATCAGGTATCAAGGAGTGTAGGACCGGGGACCCAGTAACGCTTCCAAAGCTATGTCGGCGTCGTGTAACCTCGCGCTTAAAGGAGTGTGTAGATTGAGATTGTCTATACTCATCCTACCTTAGCTTAACAGCTGCTTAACGAGACATCAAGACTCACCGTCAAATTTCGCTTCGTTAGGTCAGGTCCGCAATAGTTCGAGTCTGAAGCAGTCCCAGAGGCTGTCACGTTTACGACTTCTGACGTTGTCTTCGTAGCAAGAACTGCCGGAGGCGAACAGTCCATGTACGGACAGAGTGCTGCAAATCCCTGATGGGACCAAAAAGCTCGCCTTTCCGAGCCAGCCGCTTATTTAAAGTGAAAGGCGTTAGCCCGACAACACGAGCACGAAAGTGACTATGTACATCCGCCGCGGTGGGCCGCATTCCTGGATCCTGTTGAACCATGTCGTCGACCAAAGGTTTCAAGAAGTCCAGGCCCTTGTATCTCTAAGGGGTAGTGTATCAGACTCGAGTGCATTCAAAATCCGCGAAGCGAATACCTGCAACAGCTCCTCGCGAAACAGGTTGCCGACATAATAGACATCCGTAGGGAATGGGTTATGCGTTTCGTTAGAGCCTTGGAATTCCGGAACGGTCCTATCTCCACCAATATGTATTGGTACCGAGATACCCTCTCGTGAAGAGTACCTGCCAGAGATACCGAAATCGATAAAGTAGTATTTCACGGGTCGTTCGCTGCGAGTGAAGTGCTTAGCTTTCCCGGTGAGCGTGCGGTTCATATCGGGACTAATAGGATGAAACATCTCGGGGTATAGTGGGCCAGGGTCCATCATGACGTTCCCGCTATGGCAGTCTCTACTCATCATGAGATTGTGAGATGGGTAATAAAGGGATGAAAGAGACAGCTCACCTGTGAGCCACATTATGCTGATGCATGAAGTCCAGACCCTAGGCGAGCTTATCAGAAAGAGTGCTTGTGGATAAGCATGATAAGCACCTCGCATACTTGGCCGCAAAAGTCCAAAACTTCACCGAGGGTTCCAAAAGGAGGATTGTCGAAAGCGCGAAGAAGAGGGAGAACAAGCAGGACCGTCTCGCCATCTGGTAAATAGAGAACATCCAACACTGGTACGCAGTGGTTTTCTCTTTTCGTTGCTAGCGATTCCTCCGAAAAAAACTGACTGATCGAGACCTCGTCAGGAAATCTTGCGATGATGACTTTCTTCAGGGCAACTATGCGTTCGTCCCTCATTCTAACAGCGTCGATGAACTGAGAGTACTAGACGGTATATAGCAGGTAGATTAGCCACAGAGGCGCGCACATACAACATAATACGAGACACTCGCCACATTAGGTAGCCCATCCTCACACTTCCAAAATTGCTTCTTTGTGCCTTCCCACGAAGGTACCCAGCCCGGCTGATATCGTGGTCGTAGTTGATAACCGTGCTCTTTCAACCAACCTGCCTGGTCACTCCACCACAGCTCGTTGGGACCTAGTCTGCCGCGGAAACGAGGGGCGACAAAAGGTGGTGCTGCGTCTAGGGCGGGCGCTTTACCCGAGGCAGGTGCTATGCGTGAGACAGGTACAGCTATGACAGGGAGAGGCTCAGCGGTTTGGGGGGTTGACTCGGACATATCACTGCATGGGCGGGTATGAGAGGAACGATGTATGTGGTACGGACTTATGGTATCGCCCACGATTTCAAACAGGGAACTCAAATTACTCGCCCTCACTATTGCATCCGCACTGAACAGAGCCGGTTGAAACCTGTGACGGACATGAGACTCATTTCAAGATCGTGTTCTGAGAGACGTCCCGGATACGTGATCGGCCGCGCCAGATAGCTCGAGGGCAAAAGTTGCCGTCTTTAGGAAGCTTTCGACGCTATCCACGTTGTTCAGGCGCGGTGGAAGGTCAAGGACATCAGCCCCTCATAACCCTCTACATCTTTAAGGATCAAACACGGACTCACCAGGCACAAGCGCCGCGCAGAGAGTGAGATAGGGTCGTGATTTAGAAGGATAGCTGAGCTCGGGATGGAGCACTAGTACAGACTAGAACACTGGCGGATAGACATGGGGCCATCATACATATGAGCTGCTGAGTACTACGGGATATGAATATAGATGCATACTGACTGTCAGAATGTGACCACTTTCTTCGGCTGCTGCACTGCCTGCCCGAAAGATTTCACAACTCCGGAGTGTGCAGCAACACGCACATCAGCTTTCTTCTTCCTCCGTTCGTCTGCCTTCTCCTCGCGGACAACCTCTGCTGTCTTTCTTTTGAATGTATGGAAATCGTCTTCGTCGGCACCCGCTTCCTGTCCTATTCCCAGAAAGACAGCCTTCGCCGAGACATCTATAGGTCACGTCAGTAGCTATTTGCGTTATCTCAGAGGGTAGAGAAATCATACCGTTCTTACGAAGAGTACAATCCTTCGCCAAATGAGTCGTCTCGCCACATAGCTTGCAGCACCCGCCATTAGGGTAGATACCTTTCGACTTATTTTGGGGACATGATGAAGCCAAGTGACCCATAGCAGAGCATACGAAGCACGAGGAAAAGGGTAGAGGATTTTCAGGGTCAACCGGCTTTTTGCATCTGGAAAGAGTATGCTTTCTCGAACCACATCTGAGTAACAGGTCAAGAAAGCGTCTACTAACAGCTTATCGTTACGCACCTGTAGCAGAGACCGACAGCCTGTTTCCCAATCTTTTGATCCGTGCCAATAGCATCGGAAGAGATGGCCTTAGGGCAGTCTTTTGCGGCATGCCCCTTCTCTCTGCAGGCGAAACAGGTGGTATTCATATTTCTTTCACGCTGTCGCTGTAATCGTCTCCGCTCGGAAGCAAATTTGCGTGCATCTAATAAAAAGACGGCATTCAGCGATATACGTGCACATAAGGAGTAGATGACCTACCTTTTGGATTTCCCTTCGTCCTGCGTTTCTGGTTGCCCTTGCTGGCAATTTTACTACTAGTGGCCTCCGTTGATGGGTTCGCTTGTGGCGTGTTGTCTTCGGTTCCCGAGGTCTTGACAGGTTTTCGTCTTCTCCTTTTTTTCTTTTCAAGACCCGAGGTAACATCTACATCCTGCGCGAGCGTACTGTCCACTCCAGGGGCGCGTTGATATGCATGGCTCGAGGAGTCTACCGCTACCTCTTGAGCGTTATCGAAGCCAGCTTCCACGTAGGTACGCTTGATACCCACATTGGTGTACCGAGTCATCGCAATGCCTCAGTATTGCACGAAGACTTTTGACAAATGAGAAAGTGGTCGTCGTATCAGGACTGTAGCAACATTCGCCGTAGAGGACTCTTTCCCGCCGTACCAAGGCGCTTGTGGGGCGCCTCAGGCTCGGCTTTAGCCGAACAGGCGTGACTGTTCCGAATTCGTATTGTTACCTCCGTCTAGGATTGATCGCAGCAGCCTCAAGGCTGGTGCACCTTGACCAATCCGTTTGATCTGGTTGCGTCGCTATCCTGCCTATCGGTTTGTTAGTTATGGCTGACATGGCACCCCCGCGTTCTCCCCCTCATCTACCTACATACGAGGAACTCCAGACCGAACGTAGCCTGAAGGAGTCGTTCGCCCAACTTGCCCGAGATCACGAGGATATCCAGGGTCTGTTCAAGAATGTAGCCAAACATTTGGAGACTACCCCGGAAATTGGCGAGAATCATGAACTTAGCAAGGAGTGGGACCGTATGTTCAAGGTATAATTCATCTATGTCAGTCCCTCGACAACACTTACCTTGGCCAAAACTCAGAGACATCGAAAACTGTACAAAGATTCTCAGTTAAACGCGGATCAATGTGCGAGCTTTTTGAGCAGTAAGACTTTAGTATATTTCTGACGCGCTTAGAGACTGAAATTGGCGTTGAGACTACAGTACCATCCTTGTACCGCTCTCCCGTGGTACAATGACCAGACGTGAGAAGAGGCTGATGATCAGTAAATTCATCGAGGTAAGTTTAGCGTACTCATGCAACGCTTATATGCTTATGATAGTTATAGGCCATTCCTGTCCACCAAGAGGCTGCACGTCTCACGTCCGAGCGTTTCCACGAACTGCAGAAACAAGTGGAGGTCTTTCCCACGAAAGTTGCAAGTTACCTGCGACAAGAAGCCGACAAGCAGGGCTTTTGGTCTCATTTCTGGCTGGGGGTACAGGAGTTAGTTGATTGCATTGACGTCGTCTTATTTTACTGATTCGATATTTAGCGTCTTCATGGCGGTTTGGGAGGTGAGTAACTTCTCCCAAGGTAGCACTTCGATTCTGAAAAGTTGTCAGGCACTTGATACGGCTCTGAACATGCTGATCAGAGCATTTCGACTCATGCTCTCTCATATTCTCAAGATCCAATTCTCCTGCTGTAAGTTTGGTCTGGAAATCCTCGGCCAATATATTGAACAGAGTACCATACAGTCTCGGTGCTACGAGTTGATATTGAGCTTCGTGACTGTACGTAGCTATTTCTCTTGCCTAAGCTTTATCTCATCTGGCGTAATATCTAGGTTCCCAAACTTCGAAAACAACGCCGACTAAGTCTACCCTCAAACAAGCTACTCAAGATTGCGAAGACCTCGCCGAACGTCTTAACGGGTTTGAAGATGCTTGGCACATGGTCCGTGTGAGCTGCAACAGGCTGTTAGAGACCGTGGAGATGGCTACTATCTCCGTATGTGTATATGTTCACTCTAACGATCATATTGCTGACCATCACTTCCTCAGGACGTCGCGGTCTTTACTGAAGCCTATATGAAAGCCGCAGAAGCAGTCTACCGTCCATTGATCTACTGCTTGCGATCATATGCCTCGGGCAGAAGCCCGCTATAACGTTACACTTTTCGTACGTTCTGTAGATTGGTAGTATTACTGCATGTCGTTTTTATACCTTCACTGCGGCTCTCTCACCGTACCCCTTGACCTTGTATTGTCCCGATTACGCATTGTTTCATATTCTCTGTACCACCCTGTAGTACTACAATTCCCAGTTCTGTACACTTTCGTTTGTATACCTTGTACGCAATAGCTTCACTGTTTCTCGATGTTCACTTTCCCATTAGCCCAATCCGATATCAGCACGCCTGCCATAGCATTTCTTTGCGGGATCTTGAACGATGGTTCATCAACGGGTGCGGGCTGTTCTGCTTCCTCGGGGCGATCCTCGTTCCCAGAATCCCACTTGGGCAGCTGTTTTTCTGTCTTTATGCCCTCCATCTGGGCAAGGACAGAGAGCACCTCCTCACGAGTGTACCATCTGGCATCTGGGACAGACAATAATGTCATGGATTATTCCCAGGAGATAAGTGCCAGTGAACGTGCCTTCTAGCTCATTATCAAGGTCTGTGCGGACAGGTTCTGATGAGTCAGCAACGGCGTAGAAGCCTGCCATGATGTTAGCAGGGAAAGGCTGTTGCGAAGTATCAGCGGAAATATAGACGTGCGAGGTGCAAGTGGGGTACCCAAGGTTGTGTCGAGTGATATTTTATACCTAGAAGCTTAATGCCCGCTTCTTCCCATAATTCACGTTCGACCGCATCTTCGAAGGACTCTCCAGGCTCCAAGAAGCCCGCTAGTGCGGAGTAGAATTTCTTCGGCCAGTTGCGCTGTATATCCGCGGTCACCATGGTATGGGATGAGAACTTCGTAGGTACACTCACGTTCCTCCCTAGCAAGATTTTATCATTTGTCTGATCCACTGTCAAAATAATTGCGACGGGGTCTGATCGCGGGTGCAAGTAGTTGTTGAGGGCCTTGCTATTACATTTATCAACAGTTAAGAACTGAGCAAAGTTGGAGTATACAGTACCCAGTTGGGCAAGGTTTCTCTTTGGGCTCCTCCCATGGTAATAGGGATGAGCACGCGTGCTTCCAACCTGCCCAAAGGGTGTACACGGGAGATCCACACCCGGCGCAGAACTTCAGGACAAATTAGCCGTTTGATACGAGTGGGCCATAATATGACACATGCCTTATTTCTTGCACTCCAATCCACGAGTGATCTAGCCTCCGCAAATACGCTACTATCAAATTGGCTCAAGCTGCCCATGGCCGCTTGACCAATCATGAACTCCAGCTTGATGCCTTCGCGCCCCTGCGCAGATTGCTGTAGTGTTTCTTGCACCTGCTTCTCCCCAATATCGCTTACATCAAGCGAGAAATACGGCGTGCCATGCAGCTTGGCAACTACCGCAGACACATCCTGCTTTGCGCTGAAATCCGAGGAGGGCAGTGCGTGGGATGCACCCGTACTATCCTCGTGCTCGTGTAAACCTAAGAAAACGATAGGTGGGCCCCGAAACCGAGCAGCCTGCAAAGGCACGACTTCGCTGTCGGCCAGTGTGCCCTCCTGTTGTGTCTGTGAGAAGAATGGCTCCGAGCCCAGCAGCGGCCGCACATCGGTGGTCGTGAGACGCGCGAGGGTCGGACCGGTTCCGCCGGGCGTACCGGAGGCCATGAGGACCTTGCCCTCGTTGAAGAGCACCCAACGTGTCGTCGACGAGGCAACGACCGCGTTCAGGAAGGTCGGCGACGTCCGGAGCCATGCGAGCCTATTCAGGGGTGCACCTGCGAAGAAATTGGTGTGCCCTTTCCTACAAAGCAACGAGGCAGCTGCTGATGAGCACCTGTGCGAGCTGTGCCTTCCGAAGCGGAGGCAAATGGGAAACACTCACGGTGAACTGCTTGAGAATTGACGTAACTGCACTTGGAAGAGAGGCCGACGCAACATGGCGGTGTGCAGTGATATGAGCTGCGTGAGGAAGAGGTATCAGCAGCAACGCGACGGGCGCGGCTTTAGTACTCGGTCGTTGCGAAAGATGACCAAGGGCGTGGAAATTAGGGGACGGCTTCGAGGAGGCGCATGAGTATCATTCGTCAGCCGATAATCATGGGACCTGCAGTGCTATACACGGAACGCGGTGTGCGCGCCAGTCGTCAAAGTTTCCTTCCAACACGAAATACATGGATCCTAAAGAGCACAATATGCCACCAATCAGAAAGCGCAGCCAATTGCACTTGTCTAGGCGTGTGCGCTTCGAGCTCAATGTTGTGCTCGACTTCAGCTTCAATGATCTCACGTTCACCGCTAACATGGCCGTACAACGGGACCTGTGCACAGAATCAGGCGATCGTATGATTTACCCAGAAGCTACACGTGAGGGGGGCAGATGAACCGTCACTACATGTGCACACACATCCCTATAATTACGAAAGTTTCAGTCATCCTTGCTTGAACTTGAAACGAATTACTCACTACTCACGGAGTGGTGTGTTCTAATGAATAATTACAGATTTCCTCGCAAACTACGCGAGGGGTCGGTGCCTGTGATGACGACTTTGCGATGTGCCCAGTCGCTGATCAAAACGCCGGCTATCGCGCTTATTGGCGGAAGTCTGAACGGAGGTTCGTCAGAGTCAGGGTCTGCGATGGCTGCACCACCACTCTTCTGCGCATCGCCCGCTAGGTTGCCGGCGGTGCTCTCGGAGTCTGGTTTCCTCGGGTCACGATTGCCCATCCTCGTGCCGTGAGGATGAGCGAGCACCGCAAGAATCTCTTCACGGGTATACCACCGGGCATCTATACGCAGGCAGCTGAGTGTCTATATTCGGAGGAACCCAAAATTTCAATACCGCTCACCTTCAAGCTCATTGTCTAGGTCGGTCCGTGTTGGGAGATTCGGATCCGCTATTGCATAGAATCCCACCATGAGGTTTGATGGGAAAGGCTGTAAAATGACATGCTTAGGCCACGCAAAGCGTAACGAGGGAACATCCATACCCATGGCTGTGTAGAGTGGTACTGGATACCCCAGACCTTGAGCCCAGCCTCCTCCCAAAGTTCGCGTTTGACAGCATCTTCAAATGCCTCCCCGGGTTCTATGAACCCGGCTAAGGCGGAGTAGAATCTTCCCGGCCATTTGCGCTGAAGAGATATGTCAACATGCGAGCATCTAATAAGTCACTAGACACACGTTGCGACCTAGAAGAACCTTATCGTTCTCTTCATTGACTACAGCCATGATTACTACAGGGTCTGTCCGTGGGTGTGCCTGATTGTGTAAACCAACACTTCACAAAATCATATGAGCACTCGATCGAGAAGCCCGAAGCAGTAACGTACGCGGTAGGACACGGTTCCCGGCCAGAATTATCAGCCCAAGGGAGAAGCGACGAACAGGAAAGCTTCCATCCGGCCCATAGGGAGTACACAGGTGATCCGCATGACGCGCAGAACTGAAAGAGGGCGTAAGACAACGATCGCTGGCCATAACAAGTTCGAACGCACCTTATTTCGCGCGTTCCAGTCAACCATTGCTCTTGCCTCCGCGTAAATAGCAGCTACGAAATGATCCATGTAACCCATTGCCTGCCTTCCATCCATGAACGTTAAGCTCATGCCGGACTTCGCTGCTTCTGATGATTGTAACGTTTGGTCAAGCTGCATGCCGTCTACTTTGCTTACGTCTAACGAGAAGTACGCCGTGCCCTGAAGCTTAGATATAACTGATGCCGCATCGCTTTTAGCATTGAAATCCGAAGAAGGAAGAGCCCCTGCGTCATCCGAGTTCGACTCCTGCAATCCGAGGAACACAATGCCTGGGCCGTGAATTCTTGCTGATTCGAGTGTCCGCGCGTCGCTGCTACCAGAATCTCCTGGATGCTGACCCTGCTGGAAGTAAGGCTCCGGACCAAGTAAGCTGTGAACTTCAGCCGTTGAGAGCAACGCAAGCGACCTGTCCTTGCTATCGGGACGCGACGCAATTAGGGGTTGTCCACTCTTGAACAACATCCACTTCGTGCTCGAGCTCTCTACCATTGCACCGAGAAAATTTGGCGAAGTACGTAGCCATGATAGACGGTTTAGTGGTGAGCCTGAGAAGAAATTCACGGGCAAAGTCCTAAACTAGCTTTGAAATTTCTGCGGTTGTCGAAACTGCAACCACGTACCTATCGGTCATTCTTGTATGGACGCTTCGTGTTCTGGATACGTAGGAAAGTCTTCTTGAGATGTATGATGGTAAAGGAGATACCCTTGCGAATTTCCTCCCGTCGAGCTTTTCACTCGCGCTGGATGATGTGCTTCGTCAGCGGCTCGGTCGGAAACACACCGGTCGCGGCGATCCGAGGACTTTGCTCATGCGCTAACCTCCGAAATGCTGTATCCGACGCAGTCGAAATTTGGAGTGGAACGGTGGTGGCAACACACGTCGAAGACAAGCGTAAGCAGAAAAGCGACATAGCCGTATGTTGTAAACCCCGGAACGTATCCGAGACGCCGGTGCATTTCTCTTTCAGCCACCATCCTCCAGGCGTCCGCTGCAGCTCGTCAACGCACCTCGTGTTTGCCTCATTTTGCCCTATCAACCTGATTTATGCATTGAGCTACTTGGTACCGTATACCGGGCTCGTGAATACTGTATGCAGCTCAGAGAGGCCCTGGACCGATGCCGCTTCGGTAGTTTCACCATGTCGACTCTCGCGACAGTCCGAGTCGTGTCTGCATGCGAGTGGGAAGCTGTGACTGCGTTGCTATTGTGCACTAATGATATTCTTGCCAAAGACCTCTCTAGACGCATTTCTGTGCCACATAGTGAGCACATGCCCCGTGCCATCGCTGTCGAGCGTTCAGCAGCTGATGTCGTCGCGTCTCTCCTGCGAATCTACGGTGTCATATACATGCGTATGCCTCGCCATGATACATGCTGCATAGATACATCTGGCCGTAGTCATCCGGGTGAGAAGTTACTTGAATACACAGTCGCTCACAGCCCTCCACGCGTCCCACAGATTCTACCGCTCTACCTCTTCTGTGTCATTTTCGTGGCCGTTTCCTCGTGTTGTCCCATTGTCCTCTATCGAGCTCCAAGTTCCTGATACGTCGGTCCCCTGTGCTGTCCCCTTGTGATATAGAGAGACGTACGCTTTTTCTCTTCATGTATCCGAGTTTCGTGCCGTAACCCATCTCGCAGTCAGCTCTCGTGGGCTATTTATCCACAGACATCCGCTCCCAACGGCCGGCATCGAATCTTTCTCCGTTCTCAGTTCCTGATAGAGGCTTCGAATAATTCATTCAATCTCGAAACTCTTTTCTTCCGCACCAAGAGACCGCCTTTGACACTTCCATTTTGGGAAGGACAATGCGAGACAGGATGTATCTTTTGGGATGTTAGTATGTTCTCTCTTTGGTTTCTCTACCGTCATTTCCTGTCCTGTTACGCTCGTAAGCTTGGACAAGCTCCGAGAACTGTCCCTCCCCGTTGTCCCATCACGAAACAGCATCTTATATAAGAACCAACCTTGCAGATGCGGCTCTCACTCATGACCCCTTGACGACTCTCGTACGCGAATCTATTCCTTCCTAACCGTCGGTTCAAACTCAACTGTTCCAATTTAGATGGCATCAGACTCATCCGCGTACCCTCTTTCACACATCCTCGGCGGGAACGCCTCTCACATTCCGAAGAATATGTCTCCAGCCCAAGCTATCGCGGAGGCCTGGCAACAGGAGTCAGAAGAAAGCAAACAAAGATGGCGCGAAGCTGATGCCCGGAGACGACAACAATATTATGCTCCTCACCCGTGGTCCTCGACGGGAGGTAGGAAAGTCGGGCATAAGATGTAGAGCGCTGTCTGGAGCTTGATAGGAGCTTTTGAAGGTGTTTTTGGCGATGACTTTTATGCCGCCATGGGGTCTTCTTAATTATTCCATTCGTCAGTATCAACCGGTTATTTATCTTTCATGCGCCATTCAGCGTACCCACCACAATGTCGTCCACACTCGACGCTTGGGTGACATTCTCTTGGATTGGCGCCTATCATTATCTTATCTACACCTTCGTTCAAACCTCGGTAGATAACCTTTTAGCGCCAATAAATCGAACTTGACTCGTTTCATTCATTTCTTACAGAAAAAATCTGAGCCTCATTGTGACTCGGCGTGCCATCTTCCTTCCTCCCGCCACCTTGCAAGTTCCACGTTACTGAAGAGTAGACGTTGACCATGTCGAAAACAGCCCAGGATCTGATCGCAGGAACCGCAGGCGGTATCGCACAGGTGAAGTCCATCCAAGGACGGGCTTTAAGGCAATAAGGTTAAGCTGGTTCATATGCGCAGGTGTTGGTGGGACAGCCTTTTGATATAGTCAAAGTGGTACGCATACAGCCTTGTACACTACGATACACAAGCCTAAATGAGCGGACGTACCTTCAGCGAATGCAATCTGCGCCAAAAGGCTCATATTCAGGCATGCTCGGATGTGCAGGGGGTATCCTGAAGAATGAGGGACCTCTAGCATTCTACAAAGTACGTGTCTCGTATTTGTAGCAATTTACACGGCCATGTCTTGTAAATCTGGTACGGGACTGTTCGGTTACTGACAAATATCTCAGGGAACCCTGACCCCGCTCTTGGGTATCGGAGTCTGTGTGTCCATCCAATTCGGTGCTATGGAATATTCAAAACGGTTCTTCGCGTCAAGAAATATCGGAGACGGCATTGGTGGTCCGAATGGCGCTCTTCTAACAGGCCCACAACTCTTCGCGTCCGGTATATTCGCTGGGCTGGCTAACAGTGTCGTGTCAGGGCCTGTGGAACACATTCGTATACGTAAGCATCGCCAAATACTCTACGTTACTCTTACCGTGAACAAGGATTGTATATTAGGTCTGCAGATACAGACGGACAAGAACCGTGTCTTCTCGGGGCCTTGGGACGCCATAAAAAAGATCTACGCGAAGAAGGGTCTCGCAGGAATCTATAAGGGACAGGTCATCACCCTATGGCGTGAAGCATCAGGATACGGTATCTACTTTTGGGCCTACGAGAAGCTCATGCAGCGGGAAATGGCCAAGAAGGGCATCAAGCGTGATCAAATAAACCCATTGAACGCTGTGCTTTATGGCGCGGCTGCAGGATATGCGGTATGTTCTTTTTACAGGCCAGCTGCGGGCCAATGCTCATCGTTCATTCCAGCTATGGGCCATCATATACCCGATAGACATGATCAAGACTCGTATACAAACAGACGGTTTCACCCCTGCCGAGGGCCAAAAATACAAGTCTATACTGCATTGCCTAGGGACCGTATGGCGAACCGAAGGCCCTGCAGCATTCATCCGTGGCTTGACACCTACTCTCATCCGGTACGTGCATTCAATATGGTGTTATACAGCTTCTGACGATCCCCTGTATCAGTTCGCCATTTGCGAACGGTGCAACCTTCCTCGGATTCGAGTTGGCTAGTCGGTTCATGAACTCGCTAAAACACGAAGACCTAGAACTCTATCCCTAGACCTTGTCTCTCAGACACCGCCGCGCTTTCCACTAGATTGGGGATGTCTAGACGTATTTGTATATAATGGGGATCTCGTGATTATACCTTTCATTCTTAATACCTATTTCTGCCGCTATCTGCTGCCCTAATCTCGCGCCAACAGTTGCATGGAGATCGGTTACTTTAAATGGCGAACGACTGCATAGATTATCATATTGCATAGGGAGTGCATGAAGGAACGCCGTTCATATGCGCATGGGGTCCGTAAGACTATTCGATACTGTATTGCTTTCGGAACATGTGGCTGATACTGATAAGTTTCCGGTCGAGGAACAGAGGAACCAAATGTGGACTTCACGCCGCTGGCACTTGGGTACCCGTGCGCTTGTAGTAGTGTATGATCGGCCTCCTTCGACGGATTTGCGGATACGGCGTCTTTCTACGGTTCGACTGATGCCTCCGACTTTGCACCCTTGGTTCCGCAGACGCGCTAGAAGTCCTCAAGTTCAAAGACCTTGTGGAACTCGACGTTGTGTTAGAGCCCGTCATAGACTCAGGCTCTTCGGTGATGGGTCCGCCGAACACGCTGACAATCCGTCCGTCGTCATCAAACTGGACATGGGGGCTCTCCGATCGGACCGCTGACGCCGTCGCGCTGGTAGAGGTCATGGATGTCACAACGGTAAGTCGAGGAGGATTTCGCAATTGATAGAGATGGATGGCACACTGTGAAAAAGGTCAAAGCGTGTCTTAATGTAGTCGCACATCTGCATGAGTTCTGACTGACCTGTAGAGACTTGCGTAGCGATTTAGCTTTCCGCTGATATACCCAGGCTTTCACAATCGGGTTGTTGGTCACATGGCGGAATGGGTCAGGCGATCTCATCAACGTCTCGACATCTTGCCTCTGTTGAATCAGTCTACGGCAGGTTTAGCTCTCAAAGATGCAAAAAAACTGAGATTAGAACTGACCGATTGTACACCAGAACCTGGTCGGAAATACCTCCAAGGTCTCGATACTTCCAGATATCATCCGACATTTGCTCAAGGTACCCGTCGCCTTTCGCAAGGAGTTGATTGATGACAGAAGCCAGACGGCGCGTCAACGCAGATCCATGCTCGACTGTGCTTGATCTGTATGGTTTTCTCGAGCTAGCTGGTTCAGCCTGGCGTCGTCGGCGAGTATAAGCGGAAACACCCGTGCGACTGGCCGTAGACATGTCAATGAGCAGGATTTGACGAGCTAGAGATGAGTGGCAGCTGACGGAAAGCAATAAATCGTAGTGGCACGCTGGGTCGTCAAATAGAGCCCAAGATACGCATCTTATAAGTCGCATGTCTGGACGACGAGGACAAAGCAAGCTGCATTGCAAAAGTATGTATGTACAACTCTTATGATTGGGTACATCAGTAAGTAATGTCCGCCAATCACCTCGAGGAAGATATCAAAGGACAATGCCACTTGGCCCTGGGGACAGGTCAATTATGTTTCATAACCGAGTTCGTTGCGCGCACCATGATATGTCATTTGACTCAAGTCTAATGTGCCACTCGTATCTATGGCGCTCACAAAAAGAATCAGAAATACAATCAATGATCCATCGCTTGCTACATCGGCACTGCTAGGAAAGGATCTAGGCAGTATTGTTCGCGATTCTTGGGTCTGACTCGGATTGACGTCGACTTGGTGTATGTTGTTGTCATTCTTCCAGCACATGATTTTAGATTTCGACGACTCTATCGGTAGGTTGACATCGGGCTGGTCACGGCCAAAGATGCACAATATGGATTATACCGCAACCGCTACCAAGATGTTCACAATTGTCCGACTGAACAGGTTTCAGCACCTTCAGACTGGGTAGTCTTGATGTTGTCCACGTATTCATTCTTCACCACATCGATCTGGACCTGAGTAACAGATGAGTCCATGACAGATAAGAACGGTCTTGTCTATTACCGGGTGGAAGTTCTCATTCCCTTGTCGATCGCGATGTATACGAGATATGTGAATGGAGAGAGGCTCCCCTTCTTCGAAACCTGAACGCCGGAAGTATTCTCTGGAATTGAGGAATGCGAGGAGCGAGTTGTATACCACTAGCGCAGGCTGATTCAGTACTCATCGATTCATCAAATCCTGCGGCTCACATTTAGGTTGTAAAACAGCGAATATCGTGTATATGTATGTGCGCGGCGCAACCAATAGCTTGAAGATGTACAGATGAGGTTCGCATGATCCCCGTCAGACAGTCACTCACTGCAACGAAGGTGCCAATGACGGAAAGACTGTTGTTACGTTATTAGGTGAATGATGAAAAGTTGTCGTCGACCATACCTAGTCAAAGCACATGTGCTCATGCTATACAAAATGATTGTGCGAATCAAAGTCTCGGTCCTGCAACGATGCTTGAGCTTCAAGAGAGTAGTGCAGTGTCGGCATCTCACCTCTTTACGCCTGTCCTCATGCGGTTAAGGGTAATCCATAACGAAGTCGTAAGGCAGATATCTCCGATTAATTTCGCAGTAAAATCGATGATCATGAACCACTGTGTTTCTTCCGATCAGTTGAAGCCAAGCCCCCCTAGGTGCATACTTACCCGGTTATGGGTAATCGCTACAAACACTTCTTTACCCCAACTGGATATTACAGTTAGATGATCTCTGTGAGCAACTAGCAGAGCTACGACGTACCAAAGTCGTAAATACACTACATAAGGGTGTTATATTGTCATCATCTAATGCGTATATATGGATCAATACGTACCGGCGCCGGAAACTGTATTTGAAACTATCTCAGTATGGTTTATATCGACGCTCCCAATGTGTACGCACTCGTAGAGACCAGGATGCTTAAGACCTGAAACCAACAACGTGGGTGAATGTAGGGACACGATTTGATGGGAGTTGCATACCTGCACGGCTATTTGTGCGTATACGAACGTATTTCCCACTATAAATAGGAATGTCGGCATGTCGACGACTCGTATGCCATACAACTGGTCAACTCACGTCGCCATAGACGATAAGTGTAAACACTGCATTCCGTAAAGTTTAGGACTGCTGTACTGTTTAGAACTAATAAGACATACCCAACAACCAAAAAGTCACTGAGAAGCTAGGAATCATGCCTACAAGTTAGTTTGACAATGAGCTATCACAACGAAGGAACTTACGCTGATACCATAAACTGCCTGAGTCAGTGTAATAAGAAAAGGTCAGATCATCCCGGTAAGTATATACAAAGATTCAACGCTGTCTTACATAGAAAGTCCTGGAATTTTTGACGATTATCAAGTGAAGTAACGGTCTACAGTGGCGATGAACACGTACCAAGGCATCACTTGAAGAGCAAGTGGGTTTCCATAATTCGTCACACTAAAGTTGTAGAGTGTTTCTGCCCAAAACATAGGCTCCAAGGTATTGAGAATCCTAGAGAGATAATGTGTCAGAGTATTTATCGAGCGAGGAAATACTGCTACCATAAAAATATATCTAGACAAGCTCTGAGTCAACGCTGTTGCTACCAGTACAAGAACATACTAGGGCCTTCATCTTTCGGGGATCGTGCGCGCTGTGTTGTTGATATATGTATATTTGTACACATGTTATCCCATAGAACCTGTCGCTATGCTGTGAGCGGTCTGTGAACCATGAGTGAGGAATCCACAAACATAGTAATGACCACAGTCCCTATGTGCATTGAACATAGTCAGCTAGAGTACACGTAGACACGTGTACCTTGACATACCTATGAGGATTGCGCCAATGGTATCGCCTAGATCTGGCGAGGATGGTAGGTTTGCGAGAGTCTGAGTGGTGCCCATGATGCGAAAGGCTTACTGCAACACGGAAGAGCGAGAGGCAGCTATTAAATGGTATTTGTCCGCGGTAGCTATTCGACTTCCCAACTGCTGCTTGCGGATAGTCCAATTGTTGCTCTGTGATAGCGATGATTGTCGCCGGGACGGTAACAGGTCCATCGTCCCTAATTGAAACCCGACATATCAAGATTTGAGCTCAATTGAAAGATTCGCTCACATTCTGAACAGATGCAGCCTGCTTATACATAAAAAGGTAGCCATCTTCGTACGTGACATTATGGACAGTGTTGAGAGTACCTCGAATGGCGATGAACTACTGTGACAGAGATTTTTAGTATGTGCGTGCAGTTCCTTCCTGGCACGAAAGGAAGGCTCTACATCAGCAACATCACCGAAACAAATTATAGACGAGATGCGAACCTTCGGCGAAGGAGGCTCCTGTGTTCTGTTTCCTAAACAATCGCGGCCCAGACGATATCTGGCTGTGTTTCCCGGATGGCTTTATCATCAGATGGTCTTCCCAGCGTTGCCCAGCCACGTCGCCTTTTCCAAAGAGGTAACACTCAAGATCCACGCGTCATACTATCTCAAGAAACTAGTCGCAGCGAGCGGGCGTGTCGTATGTTGACGCACCGTGATGGTGGCACAGCCTATTTCCAGATGACCCAGAACCGAGGATGTAAAGCCAGGTATGTGTGCGCCAAGGAACAGAATCTGAATCATTGCGGGTAGCGTTGAGACGATATCACCAAAAGTAAGATGGAGAGAGAGCGAAGAAGCGCAGAAGCCGACATGCGACAGCGACGCAATCCACTAGACCACATCCCTACGGATGACCGAACACCGGTTACTGTCGTTAAAGGGGGGCCAACTGTACAAGGAGGTATTTCTTGCTGTTAGCGCACGGAGATTCGCTGCACTGCAAAGCGCATAGATGTCGACCGATCATCCACGCAGCGCAGGCTGACGTTGGGCCGATCAGAGCGTAGAGGACAAGAAGCACACGACCCGAAATTGTGACCATGGCCGCCGCAAAATTCATCTTTACGTATCGTCGTGTGACTATCTAGGAAAAAACTCAGTTGCGTGCAAATATGAACTGATGTAACACACCTCGAAAGATCCGGGCCGTATGTCTGCGCGCATTATTCGGGCGACAACATCCGAGGCAGTTGCAAGAGCTCTGAGAAAACAATGTCATGATTGTGAAACAAATCCATACAGTCCATGCTGAGGCGCAGGTGGTATAAATGACAGGCAACTACATCAGTCTCTCTTCAGTCCGCCTGCTACGCCTCCTGTCAATGTGCTGGGGAGGCTTTGAGCCCCGATAGTCGACAGCAGCGCTATCGAGCCACCGACAAGGAGAATGAGGACAACGACGGTTCCTGTCAGGAGGATGAAAGGCCTAGACAAGGTCAAGTTAGTCGAGTTGTTTTATCCCAGGTGGAAGCGTGACTCGCCCGCTGATGTCCTTCCTCTCGCACGCTTGACCCGCCCACTCTTCCTTTCTGCCCTTTTCGTCCAGACTAGCCGAGCAAGCGCATACGTAGCACGTCTTCCCTGCCTTGGTGGCACCGACGCATTCGCCGTGTCCACTGCACAAATCCGTGGCGTTGGAGCAAGCTTCTTCGGTCGTGAAGCAAGCGGATCCAATGGGCTCTGCAGGGTGCAGAATGGGCGGCAGCGGCGCTTGGGAGGGGTCGTCGTCGCGCTTGGAGAGCTGCGATTCAGGGGAGAATGTGACCACAGCCAGATGCAGATCGTCCCGAGAAAGAGCGCTTATGAGTACCGCTTGCAAGGTCGCGACCGCAGTCTTGTACGCTTCCGAGCTGGTGCCATACTGTTCAGCAAGCTCTTTGAGGCCGCTGAGTTCGAAGGCACCAAAGCTGTCGTATCCGGGCTCCTCGGTCGAGCTGGAAGATTGTCTGTCGAGGAAGTCAACCAGTCCTGCAGCGGATGCGAGGAAAGCCCTGTTGGCCTCAGTGGGTGCTGAGAATATGTTGACAAATTGCGAAGCTTCCAATTGTGGTGTTGAAGAGGCTGATGAAATTGTGTTGTATAGTCGCGGTGCGCGGTGCAAATATGTTTGAACAAGCGGAAGGAGAGTATCAACCGGTGGAGACGGAAGCTGGAACGTCGAACGAAGTGACTTTGGCAATATGGCTAGAGCGTAGCAATTAGTAGGCATAGCGTAATAGTGGACTCTTTTGCTCACCTCGCGCGTCGTCTTCGCTCATACTGACAAGCAGACTATCCCGTGGGGCACTTCCGATCAGCGCCTCGCTATCTGCTTCCACTTCTCCAAGCCATATACCATCCCCCTCGCCAATCTTTTCAAAACTCTCCAAGCCTAAGTGCCGCGCAAGCGCGAAACTTGCATGCGGTGCGTCAAGGTGGGCTGGGACCGAAGATGTGGGTGCCGGGTGCAGGTACACGCTCACTGCATAAGACGGTAGAGCATAGAGTGACCCAAAGCAAAGTATCAATGAGCTCCGAGAGTTATGAAGCCTCATTATGGTCAAAAAGCCGAGACAGCAGTGTAAAGCAACTTGGGTCGTGCTCGAAGGAGGTCGCTCGCAGCCAAGCGCGTATGCGCATCTACTATGTTTGCGCGTGTTTGCTTCTGATGCTGGTGGCGAGTGCGTACGTTGGGTTAGGTTTACAACGCATCATCTTCCAACCATCATCGTCGTCGAAGTGGGTCTATACGTTTACGCAGGGTTTCCTATAGTGTTCCAACAAACATTATATTCAGTGACGTGTATTCTCAGAACCAAGTCACGCGTAGTGTGCTTACACAGTACACCCTCAAATACAGTCATGACGCATTGACACGCGGTGAAGACGATACCATTCGGAGCCTCGCGGGAAACCGCAACGAATGACGACATTGCCCTGCAAACAGAGTACACTGATCGACATCCGCGTCCTCGCCTTCCCTTCTGATTGGTATGGTACCCTTGCGGTTGCCTGTCTTTCATGGAAACCATTCCGATCCGTCGGGAATCCGTCGACTTTCGGTTCAAAGCCTCGGCCCAATCCAAGTCGAACCAGTAATTCTCGCAGCTACTCATGATCAATTCGCAACAACAATAGCGATGCGCTCGGCATACCGTCGACACCGGACACAACTCGCGTATCCTGTCTAGATACATACAAGCTCTAGCGACGATATAAAAACACATCAGGAACGCCTCGAGGATCTCAGAAACATCGTCATGGCTCCCATTCGAATCGGTTTCATTGGTCTCTCCACCAGAGGTTGGGCGGCTACTGCGCTGGTCAATCCTCTCTTCGACCCCCTCCTCTCATCCTCCTACAGTCTCACGGCCCTTTGCACGACCTCCGAAACTAGCGCTCACGCTGCTGCAGAGAAGTACGGCAAGCTCGCCGGACACACAGTGAAGGCATACTTTGGAGAGGATGGCGTGCGTGCCATTATCAAAGACCCCGAGGTAGACCTCGTCGCGATCAGTGTGAAGATGCCTGAGCACTGGAAGGCGGTAATGCCAGCGATCGAAGCTGGGAAGGACATCTTCATCGAGTGGACGCCAGGGGTTACCTATGAGGATACGGTTAAGATTGCGGAGGCAGCGAAGAAGAAGGGTGTGAGGGTCTTGGTCGGAGCTCAGGGTATTCAGTCTCAATCGATGAAGAAGGTGCGTTTTGCCAAGTTATTCCGCGAGACATTGATTCTGACGGCATGCAGGTCAAAGAATTGGTGTCCTCCGGAAAGATTGGGAGGGTTTTATCAACTTCAGCAGTATGTTACACTCGTTAAAAGAAAAATGCGGCTCGATACTGATTTCGTCTGTCACTCAGATCCTAGTATCTCCTGGGCATCCAGATACTAACACTTGGACCGACAAAGTCGAACCATCGTTGTTGTACGGGTATGATATCAAGAACGGTGAGTCTTCGTCTACGGTCACACATCGGAGAACGTAATCTCACATATCTTTCTAGGGGCAAGCCCTTTGACGATCCCAATGGGGCATTTCCTAACCGTGTTCTCTTACGCGCTAAGAGATACACTGGGCGATTTCGCCGAAGTCACCGCGAGCGGTGCGATCGAGTTCCCCACAGCTGAGCTTCTCGACAGCGACGGAAAGGGCACGGGCGAGATCATCACGAAGACCGTGCACGACCAAGTCGCGCTCTCCGGCGTCTTGCAGAGCAAGGATGGCAAACCCGGCGTGTTCTACAATCTCCACCTCCGCGCCGCCATCCCGCTGTCAGGAGAGCATGGTAAAGGGCGGACGGGTCTCAAGTGGATCATCGACGGCGAGCTCGGTACCATCGAGGTGCAGAACAAGGAGGAACTCGGTACGTGGGGCGCGTTCGTGACCATGGCGGAGCAGCGTGTGCTGTTGAATGGCGAAGAGGTGGCAGTTGAGCCTACGGATGCGGATCGACTTGGGCAGCCTGGTAAGGCTTGGCTCGAATTTGCGAAGGGCAAGGACGGCGTGTATTGGGACCTTGATCAGTCTGTTAGAGTGCATCGGGTTCTCGATGCTGCTTTGACCAGCATACAAGAAGGGAGACGCATTCCGCTCTCGTAGCATCCTTCCATACATGTACACAGCTGACTCAGTACGAGTTCTATCACTCGATTGACGGGATGCTGATACCTTTTATCACTCTATACATCTATGCTTGCGTTGGTCTGACGATACCATGGATCCTGAGGACCTCAGCCGAGCTCTTGCGTTGCTGAAGCTCGCAAAGCCTCGCGTTTGTCGGTGGCGCTGCCGCAGTGCCGAATCAGTGCGGATCATTCCGAAGAGGCGGAGGCTCGGGAGCCGGAGCCGCTTGAACTCGTGCAGCCCACTGCAACAAAACCACCAGCGCGATCGTTCCGTCGAAATGTTGACCAGTCTATCATACCTCTTGTTGAATTTCTCACTCAAATGACAACTTTCACTGTGAAAACGTGCCCAACTCCTAGTCACGGAGTCATTCAAAAAGCCGATAGAGCGCAAGTAATCGCTGGTCAGATATATAACGTCGTCTCATTCTGAGCGTACTGACGCGTTCCATAGGGTCACATCCACGTCCTCTCGGACAGATGTCCCCAATGGCGTCATGTTTTGTGGGGACACCGATCTTGGTCGAGGTTCTCATCCTCTAGCGTGTGTATCCCTGCAAAGGTCTCTCGCTGTCAAATGTCTATCCCGATCCGCCGGGAATTGGCTTCAAGCCCCAATCCCAACTATATCGACCTGATGATCTTTAAGCTCTGTATGTATCGGGAATTCGACTGCGTACCGTCCATCCTGGATATGTCAGCCTATTTCAATTGCGCAATCTCGTCCCTGGTGCACTACGGACGCAGACGACTATATAACAGCCTGACAACTCGCTGAGGTCCCCACGAACACATCATGGCACCCATTCGAATTGGCTTCATCGGTCTCTCCGCCAAGGGCTGGGCGGCAACTGCGCTAGTCAATCCTCTCTTCGACCCCCTCCTCGCATCCTCCTACAGTCTCACGGCTCTTTGCACGACCTCCGAAACTAGCGCTCACGCCGCTGCAGAGAAGTACAGCAAGCTCGCCGGACATGGCGTGAAAGCGTACTTCGGAGAAGATGGTGTCCATGCGATAGCGAGAGACCCTGACGTGGACCTCGTCGCGATTAGCGTGAAGATGCCGCAACACTTCAAGACGGTGATGCCAGCGATTGAGGCTGAAAAGGACATCTTCATCGAGTGGACGCCAGGGGTTACGTATGAGGACACGGTGAAGATTGCGGAGGCAGCGAAGAGGAAGGGTGTGCGAGTCTTGGTTGGAGCTCAGGGGATTCAATCGCAAGCTATGAAGAAGGTAGATATTCATATTGAGCCTCAGTCGCTTTGTCAGACATTGATTCTGACGACATATTACAGGTCAAAGAACTAGTTACCTCCGGAACGATAGGGAGGGTTTTATCAACAACAGTGGTGCGCTCATATGCTCGAAGGGACGTTGAGGCTTTTGTTGAAGCAATGTGTATTACAGCTCCTATCATCCCCTGCGGCTCCTGACACTACCATATGGACCGATAAGGTCGACGCAGCCACACTGTATACATATGATGTTAAGAACGGTGAGTGTCTGCCTCGGAACGCTCGTTTGGCTTGCGTCAGTCTCACATGCCATTGCAGGAGCAAGTCCGCTGGCCGTTCCGGTGGGTCACTTCCTCACCATCTTCACCGACATCCTCGGAGATTTTGCCGAGGTCACTGCCAGCGGCGCGATCCAATACCCTACTGCCGAAATGCTAGGTACAGACGGAAAGCCCACAGGCGAGATCATTACAAAGACCGTGCACGATCAAGTCGCCCTATCTGGCGTACTGGCAAGCAAGGACGGCAAGCCCGGCACATTTTACAACTTGCACATCCGCGCTGCGCTTCCGCTGTCAGGAGAGTACGGAAAAGGGCGGACAGGCTTCAAATGGATCATCGATGGCGAGTTCGGCACCATCGAGGTGCAGAACAAGGAAGAGAATGGCGCATGGGGCGCGTTTGTCACCATGGCAGAGCCGCGAGTGTTGCTGAACAGTGAAGAAGTGAAGGTCGAGTCTATAGAGGCTGACCGCCTTGGTAATCCCGGTAAGGCCTGGTTGGAGTTTGCGAAGGGCAAGGACGGCGTATACTGGGATATTGAGAAAACGGTCGCAGTACATCGTGTTCTGGACGCCGCTTTGACTAGTATCCAGGAGGGGAGACGCATTTCCCTCTCGTAACACTATTATTGCACATTGATCCGCCAAGTTATTATACGACACTTAGCCAGTTTCTTTCAATTCGTTCAGCTTGCGTATTGCTTCTGTTGGTCGAGCCGCGAGGTTAAGGTTACATCGGTCCGAACTCCGAAACGCGAGTTTTGTTACGCGGCGGCTTGCTCTGCACCATCGTGATCTTGTCGTGACCTCACCTACGCCTACGTCCGTCCGGAATGGGCCACGGTTGAGTTGAGTTCTCACATCGTGCTTACCCTCCTAGCTGTGTGCGAACTAGAGCTGATCTTCTCGACACCCATCACGCACACCGCGAGATACGTCGTAAGTCAAGCAACTTCATTACCGCTGACGTACTACACTAAAAACCTTTTCAGAGGGAAAGCGGGTAGCATAGGTACTACAGACTAATGGTCCGTAAGAATGAAAGGATGGCGAAATGTATGGTACAAAAGGTCCCGAAATGAAGACGTATGCTGAAGGGTATAGGGTATACAAGGACTCCGCAGAGTGCTCCTTGTGCTCTCAACCATGGCGTCCGAGACCCCTTGCGCTCTTGCTGACAGTCTTAGCTTCGGCCTGTTTGGCCTTTGCGCGTCGAGCACTATACATGAAGGTGAGTACGCATCTTAGGTTCACCAAGCTAACTAGACTTACTCTTCCAGTGCCTCTCGCTCGAGCATGCGGACATGCTCCCGAGCCTCTCTCACGGCGCCGCGGGCTGCGTTGAGCGCGCGATCGGCCTCGCGTTCGTAGGCCTCTGCGTCCGACACCTTCTGGCGGGCAGCACGGATGCTAGGGTCGTTCCTCAGATCGCCGTTGGTTGACCCACCGGAATATGCCCCGGAGCCGTAGTCATCGGAGGAAGAGGAGCGGCGGCGGGAGAAGAAGCCACCAGTACGGTTGCCGGTGTTGTTATAATGGTTGTCGTAAGTGGGAGACGGTGACCTGTCGGAACGGGTCCCACGGGAGAAGATGGAACGCGAACGCGTCGGGGGAGAAGACTCGACGGGAGGTGGCGGCGGCGGCGGGGAAGATTTGAAAAGCGGCATCTACGCGATGATGGGCTGGGTAAGTCCTCTGCTGAAGTGAAGGCTGTCGTTGACTCACTATAGTCGTAAGTCGTTAGATGTTCGTGAAGGTTGGGATGAAGGTTAGTTTACTGATCCTTCTGCAGGCTCACCTGGTGCTTATATGTTCTTCGTCAGGCCCAACGTCACTGGAGCACCCTGTCGACCCACATACCTCGTAAGGTCAAAACGCAGTGCGACTCCAGTGATAGAGCCACAACTAGCGTTCTGGCGGAGGCGTTATGGGATACATTGGAGTCGCTCACGTTCAAAGTGGAGTAGTGATCCCAGTGTCTCAAGGCAGCATGCTGTGGCTATGAGCAGCCTGTGAGCTCCGTGCTATGATTGTGGATACTTGGCGCTTGCACCAGTTAAGCGCTATCCCAGGGCATATGTTTGTGGCGTGTACATCCCGAGGTACAGTAAGCTTGCCTTTCGTCGTATCCCTCCGTATAATGGATTCTTACCCCTTCATACCCACAGCTAATAGACATCTGTATTGCCATCGAGTTACAATGCTATCGGTGCATGTTGCAAGAAGCCCGGCGCACCCAGTACAGCAAGGCACAGTTTTGACCGTGCCATCGGCTCCCTAGCAGCTCCAAGGTACTTCGTGTCCTTGGTAAGTCTTTGAACTTTATATCTTTGCATGAAAGACAGGTATCGAATTCATGAACTTGATTCACTGGTCGCCGTCGTTTGATCGTCTCATCGCGTCAACATACACGATAAAATGAATCTAGAGTCAGGAAATCAAGCAACATTGGGCGTTACGCTCTGAACGATCGCGTTCTGGTGGATAAGGATGCTTAGAATTCGGTCTTCCTTCACAAGATCTCACCCACTCCGGTCTAGCGGATCAAAAATGAGAGGGCGCAAGGTTGAGCAGCGCTTTGCTTCTCTTCGCGCCAAAGCCCTATAACGATATCGCCAAAGACAAGACGATAATACCCATATCAGGTTTGAGTAATGTTCCCATCAGCGGGTCGTGTCTCCACTTCAAAGTGCCTTGGCGACCTTGTTTTCATCGCCCATACCGCCCGCCGCTTCCCCGCGAACATCCATCAAACTCCGAGTCTCCGACCACGTTCGAATCTTGAGCTCATCATCAGGCAGCCCAAAGTATACGTTGCGTCGACGACAGCGCCTCTCTCCGTAACATGACACGTTGTACTACAAGACCGCACACAGAGGCTATTGGACGGCTCGGCATACGCCGCCATCGGTTCGGTCAGGCTAACTCGGGACAAACGGTTCAACTTTGAGTCGAACCACCGCGGAAGCTCCAAAGTCGCCTTTACTGTCTTCACAAACGACCACGGTGAGCATCTATCATGTTCTGTTATCAAGTCATTCGCACGAATCCAGCGTCTCACATGAAAATCTGGTGCGCTGCAAAAGGTTCGCGCAGGCTTAGCGCGTTTCAAGAAAGTGTTTTGTTGAACGTAGCGGCTTACATGTCTACTCGGCCGCTTCAAGATTCGAATTGTCTCTCAAGAGAGGTATTCGCTAATTGACGTAAGGTACGTGATAGTACAGCCCTTTCTCCAAATGTATTCATTGTATTCTCAGAAGACGAGTGATTCTTGAATTCCTGGTATTGGTATGGACCAGACAGCACAAGTTTCATTGTCGAATGGGGATGGCCAGCGTCCGGGCCGTTTCATGCATTACATCATGCTAGAGGTAACAAGAGTCTTCTGCTTTACTGCAGACCACTGTACGCCGCCAACTGTGCTACTCATTCGGCACAACAAGCCTCATGCTCTCATGAAGGTCATAGAGCTGTCATTTCAAGCGCTAGTGATCGGAAGGGATGCTCATAGCACGGTTATAGGATGGTACAAGAGTAATCATTGAATGCAGGGGTCAAAATACAAGGCGACCACACCGAAGTAGAAGATGAAGCTGCAACCTCACGGACAACGTCTTTACGTATGTAACGGTGCTATATCACGTTGGCGTGATCATAGCTGTCATTCCCAGCATCTCTAGATTTCGGTAGACGGCTTCGCCGCCATTTTGATGCTAGGCATTCCCATGGCTCGTTTGACCAAATCGACGTAACTCTTCAAAGACACATTTCCATGGACGCATTGTGCCAAAAGCGCAGCGGAGCTCCTTATGAACGCTGGGATGGGGAACAATGGCACCTCGATGGCGAGCGGCCTCGCAAGATAGATGGCGCTACACTGAGCACCCATAGAACGCTCGCAGCGTCGCTGAATCAGGGCTATTCGATAACAGCGCATATAGTAGGTGTTCAGTACACAGTGTATACAAAAGAGCGTAGCATGATAGGACCAACGCGTGGAAGCTCGCAGTACAGCAGTGGGCTAGAGGCGGGTATGTGGACCAAACGGGAGCATGTCATCGAGACGGGCCGGGGGAGGGTATGGCGGGACGGAATGTAGCCATGTAACCAATGGTCCGCAGAACGTGCTTAGCGGATTTCGCCCATCCACCTTCCTTCGTCAAACGCGATCGAAGTTTTCGCCAAGGGATCTGTCGTTGAATATAAGACATTCGCTTTACGACCTCATCCATAGCGGGACGCTTCTTTGGATCGGCTTGGACCATTTCGTCGATAAGTACCTGCATGAACTCGAGATTCCTGTATTTCTGGAATTAAACTGTAGTTGGAAACAGCAACGGAAGGAAACGCGGGACTATTTACCTGTAGAAACTCTTCTCGGACCAGGTTACCGATATAGTAGACATCGGTAGGGTATACCTCGTGTGGCCTATCCATGTTATTCTGGAATTCTGGTACTGTCTTGTCACCACTGAGCACCGGTAATTCTATAGTACGACCCTTGTGAGGATCATAAATGCCAGAGAGTCCGAAATCGATCAAATAATATTTGAACGGTCGTTCCGTACGGGTGTACTTGGCCTTGGCTATCTTTTGAAGGTCCAAAGTACGGAATGTATCCTGAGGGTGAAACTGGTCAGGGAGGAGCGGGGCCGCATCCATCATGACATTTAACTCCATGCAATCTCTGGAACTAGTCAATGAGCCGGACAGGAACAGTGTTGCATATGGTACTCACCGGTGTGCAACATGACACTGATGCATAAACTGTAAGCCCTGTACCAAGTTCAGAGCTGTAAATTTTCGCAGTACAATCCGTACACTTGCCTCGAAGATCTGATGAAAAAGCTCGACAGCCTCCCCCACGGTTTCAAACGGGGGGTCATTGAAGTTTCGCAGTAATGGCATGACGATGATATGTACATATCGCTCGCCCGGAACATCCAAAAAATCCCAAACAGGAACGCAATGGTTCCGCGGATGTGACCCGTGTGGTTCCAATGAGAAAAGTCGATTGATCTCTAACTCATACCGCTGAGAGGTATCGTCGATCTTTTTCAGTTTGACAATTTTGCCATCTGAGATACGTGTCGCATCAAGGAGTGCATCTCTCTAGGATGCGATAAGTGAGCGTGGTGGCAAGGACACAGAATAGTATGAACCGCTTACGCCCTGAAGAATTCCGTCTTCGCAGGAGAGAGGGTTCATGTCCGGATTTCCTTCCCAAGACGGCACCCATCCCGGCCTATAACGTGGTCGTAGCATGTAGCCCTTCTTCTCCAGCCACTGCTGATGATCTCGCCACCAAATTTCACCGCTAGAGAGCTGAGCACTCAGCTGCTGTAACCGCGCCCTACCTCTCGGCAGAATACCAGTTACATCAGCGGTTGGACCAGACATCGTGAAAATAGAAGATGCAAGTCGAACTGGGTGATTTCGAGGCAAGCAAAATGCCCCTCACACCAACAGCATGGAGCGAAAATGAAAGACAAAGTGTTGTTGACCGTTCTGAACTTGGTTGATGTTCCCATAGGCAGCGAGCCTTCAATCCATCAATCAGGGTCAAAGCGCCATTGCGACCTAATTATGCCCGGGCGTGCAAGATACACCGTCTACCGGTGTAAGCCGGCGGCGGACGCCGTTAGCCACTGTCGCCACCGTCCCGGTCCGTCTGCCAATGGCGGCAGTTAGCGATTAGAGAGCGGCCTCGCAAGATCGCACTGCACTGAGTACCCGCAGGAGGCTCGCAACGCCGTCAAATTATGGCTATCCAACCACAACACATCTGGTAATTGTTCAGTGACGACAGTGCATACAAAAGCGCAGCATGATGGAACCGACGCGTGGAGGCTCGCAATATGGCAGTGAGCTAGAGGTGGGTATATGAGCGAAATGGGAGCATCTCATCGAGACGGGGAGGGTATGGCGGGACGAAATGTAGCCATGTAACCAATGGTCCGCAGGACGTGCTTAGCGGATTTCACCCATCCACCCTCCTTCGTCAAACGCGATCGAAGGGTTCGCCAAGGGATCTGCCGTTGAATCTCAGACATTCGCCTTACGACTTCGTCCATAGTGGGACGCTTCTTCGGATCGGTTTGGACCATATCATCGATAAGTGCTTGCATGAACTCGAGATTCGTGCATTTCTGAGATATAGTGATGGTCAGAAGCGGAAACCAAAGACAACGCGAACGTGTGTACCTGTAGGAAACTCTCACGGATCATGTTACCGATATAGTAGACATCGGTAGGGTATACCTCTTGCGCCCTGTCCATATTGTTCTGGTACTCTGGAACTGTTTTGTCACCGCTGAGCACCGGTAAAGCCGAAGTATGGCCCTTGTAAGGATCGTAGATACCAGAGAGCCCGAAATCGATCAAATAGTATTTGACCGGGTGTTCGGTACGGGAATATTTTGCCTCGGCTAGGTCTCGTCCGTCCGCTGTACAGAACGTGTCTTGAGGGTGAAACAGTTTAGGGAAGAGCGGTGCTGCTTCCATCATGATATTTAAGTCCATAGTATCTCTGCAACTTGTCAATGACTCGTGAAAGAAACATATCGCAAAAATCTACTCACCGATGTGCGACGTGACACTGATGCATGAACTGTAGGCCCTATACCCAAATCAGGATCGAATTTCAAAGCCACGGAACTAATACCCTTACCTCCAGGATTTGACGAAAGAACTCCACAGCCTCCCCCACAGCCTCAAACGGAGGATGATTGAATTTCTGTAGCAGAGGCATGACGATAATATGTATATATCGCTCTCCTGGAACATCCAGAAAGTCCCATACAGGCACGCAATGGTTGCGTGGATGCGATACAAGTGGTTCCGAGGAGAAAAGTCGGTTCACCTCCAACTCATTCCGATGGGTGACATCGTTAACCCTCTTCAATTTGACTACCTGGCCATCTGAGATGCGTGTGGCATCGAGGAGTGAATCTCTCTAGAGTGTGATGAATGAACTTGGTGTCTAGGTAACAGAACAGTATAGACCGCTTACGCTCTGAAGGATTCCGTCCTCACAAGAGAGAGGATCCATGTCCGGTTTTCCTTCCCAAGAGGGTATCCATCCCGGCCTATAGCGTGGTCGTAGCATGTAGCCCTTTTCTTGCAACCACTGTTGATGATCTCGCCACCAAATTTCACCATTGGAAAGCTGAGCACTAATATGCTGTAATCGTGCCTTACGGCTTCGGATATTGCTAGCTACCTCTGTTGATGGATCGGACATTATAGAGACATAGGATGTAGTAAGGCAGCCTGGGCGATTCTGAGATGAGTATGGCGACCCTCACACCAACAGCATAGAGTGGCAGTGAAAGACAAAGCCTTATTGATCGTAGTGAATTTGGCTGATGTTCCCATAGGCAGCGTATTCGAGTCTTCATGTTGATCGTGGTTATTGTTCAGAAGGTCCGAGGAGCAGCGTAGTAGGGGCGCAAGCGCTTACTGTAGCGCTTAGCCACCATCCGCGCCGACGGCGGCAGTTGGCGGCTGCACCGGCCTGAGGTTGGACACTCGTCTATTCACGATTAATATTGGTTCTATAGTGTATGCAGATGTGCATGAGATGGAGGATGCACGCGATATCATTCAATGCCCTTACTAGCACGCGATCCACGATGGGACGAGGGACAATGACATCTCGATAGAGAGCGTTAATATAGATCGCGCTGCACTGAGTACCCGCAGGACGCTTGCAACGTCGCTGAACCATGACTATCCAATAACAGCGCATATTGTAGGCGTTCAGTAGTGACAGTGTATACAAAAGAGCGTAACATGAAGAGACTAGCGCGTAGAAGCTCGCAATATAGCGGCAGGCTAGAGGTGGGTATAGAGCACGGTTGGCGCAGATCATCGAGATGGGGAGGGTATAGCGGAACGGAACGTAGCCATGTAGCCCATGGTCCGCAGAACGTGCTTGACAGATTTGGTCCAGCCGCCCTCCTTCGTCAAACGTGAACGTAGCTTCCACCAAGGGATCTGTTGTCGGATCTCGGCGAAGCGCTTCACGACCTCGTCCATGGTCGGTCGCTTCTTGGGATCGTCTTGAACCATGTCGTCGATGAGCGGTTGCATGAATTCGAGATTCATATACTGCTGCAATATTACGGTCATTAGGCTTATTGACGAGCGACGAATGAAGAGCCGTACCTGCAGAAAGCTCCCGCGGACCATGTTGCCAATATAGTAGACGTCGGTGGGATATACGTCGTGCAACTGATCTCTGCGATTTTGGAACTCAGGCACTGTCTTGTCGCCGCTAAGCACCGGTAAGTCAAACGTTTCACCTTTATGCGGATCGTATATCCCAGATAGTCCGAAATCAATCAAATAATATTTGACTGGTCGTTCAGTGCGCGTGCCCCTGGGTTTGGCCAGGCCTTGAAGATCCACTGTAGCAGACACATGCTGAGGATGAAATAGTTTGGGGAAGAGCGGAAGGGGTTCCATCATGATATTCATGGCCATACAGTCCCTACGGTGCATCAGGAATCGAAAAAGTACTCGCAATGATAAACCTCACCGATGTGCCACGTGACACTGATGGATGAAATGCAACCCCTGCAGCGAGTTCAGATATACAGAAGTGAATGTCAGTGTGATACACACCTCGAAAATCTGATGAAAAAACTCGACTGCTTCTCCTACTATTTCGAAAGGGGGTTTGTCGAATGGGCGTAGCAAAGACATGACGATTATATGGGTATGTTCCTCGTCAGGAACATCCATAAACTCGTAGATAGGTGCGCAATGATTACGTGGGTGCGATATGTGCGGTTCTGAGCAGAGAAGACGGTTGACTTCCAATTCGTAGGGATGCGTGGTATCCACCACCCTCTTGAGCATGACTGTCTTCCCGTCTGAAATACGCGTTGCATCCAGAAGGGCCTTTCTCTAAGAAGTAAACAAGTTATTAGCTGGACTACGGAAAAATATATGAGTCTTACCCTTTGACGCACACCATCTTCGCAGTGGCCCGGGTTTATGTCCGGCTTGCCATCCCAGGACGGCACCCACCCCGGCCTATAACGAGGTCGTAGCATGTAGCCCCTCTCTTGCAACCATGTCTGATGATCCCGCCACCAAACCTCGCCGATGGATAGCTTAGCCCCGAGACGCTGTGATTCTGCTATAGTTCTACGTAGATCCTCAGTTGCTTCAGCGTTTGGATCGACCGGTAGAGCAGCCATTGTCAAGGAGAACAGTTGGGTAATGGCGATATCCAGATGCACAGCACGTATCACGCTGTGCGGACCCAATGCATCAGGTGCAAGTGAGAGACAAAGCGTTGTTGTTCATGTTGAACGTGGTTGATGTTCCCAAGGCCCGCCATCCTTCCATCAATCAAAGTTCAGCGTTCAACAAGCGCTTTGTGACCTTGTTTCTGACTTCGTGTCCCGCGAACTCCCGTCGAACTCCGAACGTACGCGGGAGTTCGTTTGGGGGACCTGTCACACTACGGCGGTGTCGCAGTCAAGCGCATGCGCAAATTCACGTCGAGAGGACACGGTTCGCCCAAGCCCCCGTCCGTCGTCCAGGTCGGCCTACATCACGGTCCAGTCTGCGTACGAGTGTATCTTCAGGGTCGTATACGACAACTAACCTACCCCTATCGTCTTCAATACAGGGTCCCCCTTACCTAGACTGCGCGGCTCTGGGAGCAAAATGCAAAATCGCATCGCCACAGGCGGCAGCCTCTGTGGCACGACATACCGCCATCTCGCAAATATCGCATTCCCTGCCAGGACGGATCTTTCCTCACTGGCAGCCCTCCCAATGACACAACCGCTGCGCCCAGCAAATGAGTGCGTTGATAGAGAACCCGGCGGGCTTCGCGACGTCTATTGGGCACGAGCTTCTGGAAGGCCTGCACCAGAAGAGCTTGATACATAACGCCACGCTTCTTCCGGGCACAATGAAAACCTCAGCCCGTGTAGATTCTGGAGATGGCCGCGCGTCTGAGTCGCTCAGTGCATCTTCTGCAGAGTCACATGCGAGCTTGGACTACCGCCGGCGTGGACAATGACAGTCAGTTTTTCTCTCTCTTTCGCTTTTTACATCGACGTTTTTGACGGCGACAGAATCTAGAAGAATGAGGACACCCTGCCTACAGAACCAGGTGCCGATCGTTGCACCCTCTGTACGTAGTGTGTTGATATGTTATTGTCCATAGAGAACTTATTCACTGCGAAGGACGACAGCGGCGCGCTCTAAGTCACAGGACCCCTTCGTACATTCCATACATTGACATGCCTGACAAGGCAGCGCTATCGGGTACGTCGGCGATACTCACGCCATTGCCATGCGTTTTCACTTCGTTGATCCGACCCATTGTCCATTTGCAGCAAACGTCGTTGTCGTTTTTCCAGTCTTGTTTTTTCGACAGTCTACGAAGCTATTCTGGCCCGTCCCCCGATGTTCGAAATCAGGGCTCGCGCTCCGACAATTTCAACTAGAAAGACTCGAGGTGCGTCTTTGAACGCGTCGCGCTTTGTTTTCGGACCGCCGATGCTTTTACCCTATTCGCCAGGCCTGTATCTATCCCACACAATTGTTGCGCCCACGCTCTCGATCCTGTCAACTGATGATTTCTTTATTCTTCGAACGGGGCGCTGTCCAGACCATTGTGTCATCGTCTGCATCCCTGCACTATCAGCCCTGTCGTGAAGCAGCCGCAACTTAGGGCCTCAGACCCAACGATCGAGTCTGGACGTTGCGGCCATATTGGTCTTTTCCTCGGGAGCATCGCGATAGGCAACACCCAGCGCCGGACCGCTTTTGCCACTCAGCAAAACCAACGGTGTCAAGGATCTTCATAGCAACCAGGCTTCAACAGAGACAAAGATCCTTACCATTGAGGAGACAATGGCGCTGACTCCGCATTCTTTCGAGCCGTACGGATTATGTACGTCGCAAGCATCCTACAACATCCTTTTTCAGTCTACGACTCAATACTAGAGACTCATGAGATAGCATCATAATATTTTCGGTCCCTCAACAACAAGCAAAGTTAGAGGATGTTGTTGGGCAGCTGCGTTGGCGGTTCACCTGACAGGACCTTATATACCGCGCCAGACGAAGCTTGCCTGCTCAGCACTTTCTTCAGGCCTATTCCTCCCCTCTGTTGATTTCAACTGTATCGGATTTACTTCATGACTTTCCTAAAAGCTAAGTCCACGGATGAGGCACAGGACGTCGTTCGCAACGCCAAGACATCTTACACCCGCACTGTGCACACCCTTGAACTAGTCATGAAGTTGGTGGAATACGACGGTGATGATAGGATACCGTGGCAGGAAGCATCTGATTTCATTGATCTGCACCAAAAGTACGTTCATCGCCGTATGTCGAGTATAATACAGCGCACTCACAATGTAATGTTATCATTAGCCTCCTTGCAAATAGTACTGCAACTGTAAAGGAGCTCCTGTCATATTTCGCACAACCATCTTCTGCAGGTCTGAAGAAGGCAATCATGTTCCGTGTACAGCGGACTCTGCGAAAACGCCATATTCAGCAGCTTGTCCGGGCTACTGCTCGCTACGAGGAGCTGACAATAACGTTATATGGTGATGCTAAGGTAGACTGACTGCCTGCTCCCTTGATTCAATATTGATCTATCTCTTTGCCGCCCTAAAGGGCGCATCTGATCTTTATCGGAAGCTATACTCACAGAAGAGGAGAGATGAGGGCAACTCTATCATGTCTGAGGATACGTTTGAAAAATCATCGATAGCGTCATCGAGATCTTCCACTGTGGTAGCTACCTTTCCATCTCAAATGTAGTGCTTACTGATCACTCCGTCGCACAGTCCGAACCCGAACCGACGCCTGCAATAATTGTAAGGGGGATTTTGGACGGTATGTTGGACGACGCCTGGTCCCTCGGGTTTTTGCTGCTGAGGGAGCTGGGAGATTCGCACAATCCAAGTTCAGGTCAACAAAAGCTCTACGAGCTAGCTGCACATAGTCTCAAGGGGTACGTCTATGCGGAACTCTTGCCACTGGATGTGATAGATGAAACGGACACATCCAGGATTTGCCAGTCGTTCATGCCGCTTGCACTAGAAGCAACACCCTCAAACACTGATGTATGCAAATACGGTCCTCAGAAACGTAAGGCCATAGCGTATTCCGACACAGAGACTTCATATCAGCCTGAGGGCAATGAACAGCATGATGCTGAAACACAATGTGAAGACGAAGTGGAATTCAACGAGAAACATGTCATAGGAGCTGGATCGTCGGGAAAGGTCTACTGCAGCAAATGGGATGGGGCCGTAAGTCGTCCTCCTCGTGTCATATGCCATTTACGCATGTGCCGCAGATTGTTGCAGTGAAACGCATCGATGCAGCCCACGGGCCAGAAGTAACAGCGGTACGTCTCTCGTTCTCTCGCTTCCTGAAGACTAGGTCATGTACTAATGACCCGGACACAGAAACTCATACAAGAAGCTAGAACATGGTGAGTCGTACTCTATCTCCACGTCCGCGACTTATATTATCATCGTCCTAGGTCAAAATTACGACATCCTAATATACTCTTCTTCTATGACGCTTACTTTGCGGAAGACCAGCCAGTAAGTTACGAATCGAAGATCTACCCAAACCCTACTCATAACTGATCTTTCTCAGCCGTATATTATCATGGAGTACTGTTGTTTCGGGGACATCCGCAAATACCTGTGCAATCATCCGGACGCAGACAGAGTCGCTCTTGTAAGTCCTTCTATAGCCTCGTTTCCTGTGCTAACTACTTTTTGGTAAAGGCATATGATATCAGTGTGGGTCTAGCGTTTTTACACAAAAGGGGTGTTGTACATGCCGACATAAAAGCCGTAGGTCTTCGTAGCACCTCCTCGAGCATGTGCTGACTCTCAACAGACAAACGTCCTGGTGACCGATCACAAAAATCCCCGCGCGGTTATTTGTGACTTTGGATCCGCTATCAAAAATCGCGGTATCCTGTCTAGCAGTCCCAGTGGGTCGAGAAGTGTCCACTATTGGCAAGCACCAGAGATACTCGACGGCGGTAGTACAAACGCTGCTTCTGACGTTTACAGTCTGGGTTTGACTATATGGGAGGTGCGCCATACGCCATTTTCATGCGGAACTAATCTCGAATGTTTGCTAGATTTTCAGCGAACGTCTGCCGTTCGACGATATCATCGAGGCGGAACAACTGTGCGAACAGGTTGTGAAGCACAACAAGCGTCCGAATCGCCCTCCTCGTCTCACCAAGGACCTGGTATGGGAGCAGATAGAGGCTTGTTGGGCAGCAAAACCGCAGGATCGTCCTAGAGCCTCGCAAGTCGGAAAACGTCTTCAATCGCTGACCGTCAACCGGACTATCAACATCGACAACGCTGAAACACCCACTCAGACCCCCTCCAGATCCAAATGGCTATCCCTGAAGCCCTCACCAGCTGTCACCGACTAATTGCTCACTGTATCGACTCTGACTGGCCTGATACCCTTTCACGTCTGTAATCATGGCGATCTTCCTAAACTATTTGTCATGGTACATTTTAGATGTACGAGCACTGGATTGCCTCGTTGTACATTACAGCCCATAAGTTATAGTGTAGTCATATTGTACCTCAGCTCTAAGAGATCGTGAGCGACTCTCGAGGTGCGGAAGCTAACCTACCGTGTGCGACGCACCGAGTCGTAGTACTTCGTAATCTGGTCTCAGCTTCTGAGGCACTGTACGGAATAAATATCATATCCTATGTACATACTTACATTCGATACGCCTATGCCCGTATGGCTCTCGCAAGATGCTGATCGACCGTCGACCGTGACTCTGCTTCGTACAACCGCTATAGGCCCCTCGGCAGGCGCTCTGAGAGATGGTCCGTGCGTGGGAAAGCGCGAGGATTTGACCTGGTCGGAGTGTGAAGCGGAGTTTTCCGTGTAGCACTGTTTCTCCTGAATGGCAACCTTGTATAAAACCCCCATTCGCCCCTTCTCCCCAGCAGTGCTGGGCCCCCCGTCGCCTCGAGAGTCGCCGTCGTCGCCCCGCACTCGCTCAACATCGAGAGCAACTGTATCATGTCCAATAAAATAGTGGTGAGCTGCTCACCGGCACTGGTGTCTCGTACTTCGTGAGCTCGTCGCTGAGTCATTGCGTGTCTTTGTGTGCCCGTCGTCGTCGTCGTTGCCCTACCGCCTCGGCGTGCTGTACCTATGCGTACCTACCTAAGCCAAACATATATCGTGCCGTCATCGACGATGTGATATCGAACATTAAGTCCGAGTTCGATGAGTACGGCGTTTCGGAAGAGGTCCTTGCGGAATTGCAGCATGTACGTCCCGTTCACCGCTTCGTAGTGCGTATATGCGTCCGTGCTTACCTGTCCTTTCAACAGAAATGGGAAGCCAAAGTTATTGCTTCCCATGTCGCCGAGTTTGAGCCAGGAAATCAGCAGGCCGCTCCGCCACATCACTCTCAGCAACACCCTGCTGTCGCTCACCACCCGCCTCCAATACCATATCCTCCTCATCCTATGCATCAATACGGCTATCCTTACCATGCACCACCACCACATCCTTCCGGTCCCCAGATCAAGACAGAACCTGTCGATCATCGCTACATGCTCAATGCACCGCCGCCTTATCCGATCGCGACGCTGCCTGGACCGCAGATACCTGGAGCGCCTCCCCGACCGGGTGGTCAAGTCATGACGTTCACTGGTCCGCCGCCGGTCGCTAGATATCCTATGCAGCCTCCGCCGCCCCAAGCGAGTCCAGTGCCCCCGTCGGCTTCTCCTGTACCGCCGTCCGCAAACCCAGCACCTAACGGACGCATACCTCAGGTTGATGGTCCCTCTTCTGCTGGTGTGTCTTTGCCCATCCCTCAGGTCGACGGACCGTCGTCGTCTTCCAGCTCTGGCTCGCCCACGCCGCCGCCCGCTTCATACGCGCCGCGCGGGTCCGCGCATCCGAGTTTGCCCCAACCCGTGCAGGCAAGACAAGACGATGGGGAAGGGGACGAAGCTATCAACAGTGACCTAGACGACTCAGACTCCGAGGCCGAGCGCGAGGACGGTGCAGGCACCAGCGCAGATGCCGACATTGTGTTCTGTACCTACGACAAGGTCAGTATATCTTCTTCTTGACCGACCAGATACCGAATCGTTTTCTTTAGGTCGCCCGTGTCAAGAACAAGTGGAAGTGTATCCTCAAGGACGGGATGATCCACGTCAACGGGAAGGATTATCTCTTCGCGAAGTGCACTGGGTAAGTCGATCCGTCCGCCTGCCCTGATCTGTCCTTACACCTTCCGCAGCGAATTCGAGTGGTAGCCATATCGCCCTTACAGCCACTTATATCTATTCTACCAACCCCCACTAATCTCTTTCTCCCCTCCCCATCACGGATCCGCCTTTACATGTACATCGCTGTCTTCATAGGTTTTCGTCGCTCATGCTTGTTACACCGAGCCTACCGCTCGCTCCAACCATCATCCATACAGCCATCTCTGGCGTCGGGCACCTGCCCATATGTAATATATATGCCCATCTGCATCGCGTGTGCGCCTGACATGGACGGTCAGGCGCGCCGTATATACTGTTTCCTGTTTGCTTTGCTATGCCTCGACGCCATGTTCAGCTTAGATCAGTCGATCTGTTTTGTTCAGTCCAATCATGATTTCTCTGTGTTATCTATGCCTATCTTCGTTCAGAACGGTCTGTTGTGTTTGCGATCGCATGTCTGCTACGTTTATTACTGTCAAGACCTGAGGTACCCAGTAGAGTGGAATGATTTGGTCTAAGGTCTAAACTGTTCGGAGAGCTCATGCCTATGCTCGTTAAATAAATCTGAATTGTGCCTCTTCCTAAGTACTCGATCCGATGAGACGCCACATCGGTGGTGGAAGCGGAGACAGGCACACATAACTCCTTCCTGGATAAAACATCGGTAACCTTCAGTACCTTCACTAACACGAACTCGATTCGAGCCCTAACGGTCCCAGCATCAGATTCAATTACACTACAGTACATACAGCATTCCCTTGTATCCGTCTTCGAACGATTGTCAAATTCCCCAGAACTGTCCAGGTATATGTAACGGAGTCTTTAGTCAAGTACGGATACGTCGTCACTTCCGGTGCTCCTCGAATGGGTTCTCGACATAGTCCAGTTCGTCGTCGTCGTCATCGTCGGGGTGGCGCGGTGTCGGCGTTGTAGGCTGCGACGACATGAGGTTCACGGGACGTTTGGGTAGCAGGCCTAGTTTAGCTTTAACGAGAGCGAATCTTAGCACAGAACGACTGATGTCGAGGACAAGAACATACCTGCGTTGATTGGGCTGCCTGCCATGGTCTGTGGGGGCCGGGGGACCTCCGCGGAGGTACTAATCGTGGAGGGATCAGGACTAGGCATTGTGTCTGCTACGCTCGGCACGGAAGGTGAGTATGTGCCGATGGAGGGTATCTCAGGCGAGTCGCCTGTGTATGCAGTAGCGGTCTCAGCAGCACGAATCAATGGCGGTTGAACCATGACTGACCAACGTCATAGCCCTTGACTTCCCTTGGTGCACTCTCAGATGCCCTTTGAGGGCGATCTTTACCGCCAACCGGCGTCCAACCGTCGTCGTCGTCGTCCCCGACAGTGTAATACTGCGCATAGGCACGGCTGGTGGCATGCCTGTCCATCTGGCCTCCATTGCTGGGCCTTGCACTCTGCGCTTGGGGATTCTGCGAGTCAGGATTATAGTACGATGGGTAAGCGGCTGGGTTGTCTTGCGATCCACGAGCGCCGGATGCTCCCCACGAAGGCTCGGGTGGTTGTTGCTGCGGAGCCGTTCTAAAGTTCGGAGACCGTTAACACGATTGTACTCGCGATTGTGGCTGACACACCTCGTCTGCTCGTACTCATTGATCTTAGCTTTAACTTTAGAAACTATCGAGCTGAATGTGCGCTTTCCGCCTGTTGACACAGCAATGAGTACGCGAACCTTGCATCAAGCTACTACGGATAACACGCACTTTCGGCGATTTGGTTGAATGTCTCTTTGATTTCTTGCACGCGCTCTCCTTGCTGTTGCGGAGGTTGTTCTGGAGAACCCGGCTGGCCCGGCTATTTTTGCACTTAGTAGCTGTACTTGATTTTACGATGGCAGCACTCACTTGTCTGGCTTGATAAGGTACTTGCCCTTGCCCTGAGTTGCGTCTAGGCCAGGTTTGGCCTCCAGGACGCCAACGAGACTGCTCCTGTTCTTGACGCTGATCTTCAAGCATCAATTGTCTTGCCAACTGTTCGTCCAAATCTAGCGAGGGATTCGCCGCCGCCGGTGGTGGCGCTGCTTCGTGATGCGTCGAAACGTATGTGGGGTCGCTCATGCCTAGCAAAATGTCTACTGCAGCGTCCTGCGAGCCATTGACAGACTCAAGGACTGAGTGGCTGAAAGATTGATCAGAAGACTACACAGCGGCAGATATGGCACAGACATACAGAACGGCATCGTCAAAATCGGGAAACATAGCTTTGAGAGGCGCAACCGCTGGGTCTATTGCTCCCTCCCTGTGTGCATCGTCCCCGCCTTGAGTATTGCGATTCATTGGCTGTGTGACTGCTTCAGGCTCGTGCGCTCCAGCTGGGTGGTCGTCAGGAGGTCTGGGTGGAAGTATGGGAGCGTCTGGAGATTGAATTATATCTGAGCTGTTCATCTCAAAATTTGCAGTAGCCTCGGGCTGCTTGATGGTGGGAGGATGGACGGTGTACGCAGTAGGTGCTTCCTGATTCTCAAAAGCAGGCTCGGCTGCTGTAGCCGAGAAGTCGGGCGTCGCGTCCACCTCGTTGCCTCCTTCTTCACGCGTCGTGTTCGTAGCCATAGCGTCCTCGTGCCTCTGTACAGTCTGCTCCTCGCTCATGGTCGGCGCGATATGGGTCTCGGGTACGTGGTCGTTGTCGGACATAGCGGCACGCTTTAATGGCTAGATTCGGAAAAATGCCGAATGTTGTGCAGCCCACGCGCAGATACAATGCAACTTGGAGGCTGTCAAATGAAGGATATCGATGTCGCCGTTGCGTAGAGGTCTATCAGGTCGTAGAGGGTCGTGGTCGCTGCGAAAGACGATGCTGCGGTCTAAGAGAGTTCTATGAGGTCATCCAGAGAGTGTAATAAAGCGCTTAAGCAATAATCTTAGCGCCTCCGGCTTCGCCGTTCCGGGCCCGCCCTCACTTTCTCTTCATCCACCATCTTCTTCAGTGCAATTTTCGACGTGTTACACAGTGCAGCATGGTATAGGAGAAAATTATGCTATGCTGTACGATTGGAAATATATCAAGGAAAAACTACACCGTATCACGAGGTTTAGACAAGAAATGAGGAGTAGGGTTTGGTGTAAAAGGTATGTTTATTTTATTAGTATGCCCGGAGTCTCACAGCTTTGGTGTCGTGTTCCCAGTTTAGCTTTATTTATGAATGCATTCTATTCAAAGACTGAATGTTGGAATGTGGCTCAGAAGAAGCAGATCCTCCCTTTTCTCGCCTGTCTTTCGCACCCAAATCACGGCTATATAACGTCGGCAACAGTAACGAACAATATGTTTGCGGAAACATACTGTCAGGTGGACTATCAATCTCATGGGATGCCGCCGGCAATCCTCTCCTCACTTAACGACCTGAAAACATGTCGCACGATTCCGTACATTGCACGTTTCTTCATTCAACCAGCTCTCAAACTGTGAGAAAACTTTGCTCTTATTGCTACGGATTCTTTACGCATTGCTCTTTATATAGGCTATAAGAAGCTCAAAGAAAAAAAACTAGGCCAACCGACGAAAGCCGCATCGTTCAACATGCGCCTTGTGTATCTGGCGCCCATCCTCAGCTGTTTCGTCTATATCGGTGTCGTCGTTGCAGTGGCGGGGGTTTCAACCTTCAATGACGTGTGTCCCCCTCCCAAATTTTATTTTGAATACTGAATGTTTTCCTAGTTTTCCACACAGACCAATGTTGCCTGTGCTGGTGCGTTACGCTCGCCAATAGACGCCGCGTATCTGACTATGATGGTTCGTAGGTTTTTCACCCACGAACTCCCAAGGGGCGAACGTGTTTGCGGCAGCAATGAGCGACCTCTCACCGCTATGGATTGGAGCTCGATGCGAAGGGTCGATGAACGCTGCTAACTGGCAAGTCGTACGTTGCCACACTTCGACTGTATGCTAAGTACAGACCTGCAGCAATGGCCACGGAAGCTGTATCAACTGTGTAGGACGTGTGTACACACTAAATCAGCCGGATAATATGTCGTGACGTCTTCCTTCAGCGGCCTGCCCTGACGAGCAAGTCTGCGGCCATGCAAGTATCCTTCATGATTTAGTCCAGAACTGATGCTAATGCTGACAACACGTCAGTGCTTTAACGTGAAATGTATGCGAATGTATGCTTTCAATGCTTCACATCTTACCCACTCTACGCAGGTACTGGTTCTCTGGATGGCGAGACTTCCGGTGCTTGCACGAGTAACACGATCAAGGTCAAGATTGTCGACGCGTCAGTAAACAAGTTCACGCTCTTACAAATGTACCTGAGTCTCATGCCTTACAGCTGTCCTGCCACACATCCTGCCAACTACTGCAAGATCCCGGAGTTCGGCGGGGTAAGTTCATACCCGGTTTCCGCACACTGAGTCGCGTTCACTGATATATACTCGTTCACGGCAGACGATTCGGCCCATAGAGGCATGCGAGGCTAGCGGTACCAATGCGCTGGATATTGCTACCACAGCGAGGAGCGAGCTCTCCACATTCGTGCGTACATGCTTGAACGTTGAGATGTCCTCTTCGTTAATCGGATGAATAGCAAGGAAATCTCAATATCGACATTGAGGCCACAAGCTGTTGACGATCTACGGCCTCGGCGTGCATTCTCTTCTCTTCTGCGTATATTCAGTCGTGGCTTGAAACATGATCATTTCATCATGAACGGCGAGCTCGGGCTCTTGAGCAAAGCAGTCACTTCACATGGACAGTCTCCTGTCTGAGATGACTCTTTCGTGTCTGTCCAGCATATCCATATCAAGATCGCTGTCCTCGAAACTGCATTTTGCATTTATTGCTTTGTCTGCCCGTCGTCCAAATCTTCCGAATAACCCGCTTACACGACTAATTCTTACTCCTCAGTTTGGCAATCCAGATCCGCACCTGTCACCGGCGAGTTCCGTCGTTTGCACAAAGTTCGTTTACAGACGCCGCACAGCTTTGTTGTAAGGCTTCCGCGTAAAATCCACTGCTCTCAGCTACACCTGTGCTGCACTTTCCACGATGCCCAGCCCCGCTGGAGTGTATGCTTCTGAATTATATCAGGAGCATAGAGGCTTCCCCCTCTGGTTTCCCGAACCTCCAGACGATGGGCCCATACAGATCGGAGACGTTGGTTTCCTGCGTCAAGGCCGGTTTATACGCCTTTTCAACGCAACACTCGATAAACATCAAGCCAGTGGCGCCCCCGCGGATCACATTGAACTTCGTTTCTCGGGTCTTAGAGACACTCGGGTCTTTAATCCATCGGATGGACTGGTTATCAGCCCAAACATGAGGAAGTCTGATCAGTAAGTCCTAAGCTCTGAGACCGGCAGACTTCGGTACTGATAACATGAAAGCTTTGATGTATCTGCATCAGCTGGGCTTACGAACGCTGGGGTAGGGTTTCAAGTGAACGGCTCTTCTGGAGCTGTGTTGCTGCTAGAGCGTCCTGCGATCAGTCAGACCATAGTTGCACACGAAGCCATTGTTCCGTACATGCAAGAGCACCTAGCACCCTGGGTCGACTTCGCCAGATACTCTCACGGCTTCAACCTCAACAAAGAAGAACTCCTCCTAGTCACTGGACACGTCATGGCCTCGGCATATTCTATGGTTGTGTTCTATAGCGCGACTAATCGCTCCTCTCAAGGTCGATCGGGTTTCTCAGGCTCAATAATACGGGTTGACGGATTCATATCTCATGACGGGGTTTCATTACTTATAGATAGATCCCGCATGTCCATGTCTGTAATTGGCGATGGACTCATCGTGGAGGAAAACCGCTTCCCCGACAGACGATACCCACCGTACCTCAATGCCGATTTCTCTGTGGAGGAGCTTCCGCAAAGCCATTGTATCTTTCTCCGGGCATTCAGGGCTAAACCTCGATTGGTGAGACTCTTGGGTTACACTATCTCCTTGCTAGAACCGGACAAAAATTACCTCCGCCTTACTGAACATCTTCGAGGGGCATCGTCCGCACCAGCCCCCACTCGAGGTGAGCATTCATGAACTGATGCAGCTGTCGAGAAGGATTCATGACACTCTTGGTAGCTCGGTCGAGTACATCAAGCGTTTCATCGCAGCCTACAGATTCTATGAGGATATCTACTCGCGCATCGGATAACTTCAAGTCTTCCGCTACTCATCAGACTCCCCGTAAGACAGCCGCGACAGCGACTAGAACTAGTGATATACTTCCAGTGTTCACTGCGATGCCGCAAAGTTCAATTTCGTTGCCTGTCACTGAGGCACAAACTGGGCCGTCTGTTGTAAGCATCCGTTGTTTTTCACCCGATTGATGTTCATTTATATATTTAAAATCTTAGAAGGAGCGTGACGAGAACTTCGACTTCAGCTTACAACGCTCGGAAATCACGTTTGATGCCGACAGTCCTATAGGACGTGGTGGATTTGGGCAGGTGTACAAAGGTGACTGGAACGGAACGGTGAGCTACAATCTCGTCGGCAGATTGAAGTCGCTGACTGTTCGTGGTAGACTGTTGCGGTCAAGCGGATGAGTATTGAGAGCACTCGGATCTCAGAAACACAGAAAAAGGTGAGCAGCACGCTGGACACAAATATCTTTCGCCCGCCGCTGAAACCAATGGTATAGGCAATGCGCCATGAGATTAAGCTTTGGTATGAAACTGTATTCATTCATCCTAGATCAGTTACTTACATCGTGCCACCACGGCTCAGGGCGACATTGCGCCATCCTCACGTCGTTCCTTTCTTTGGCGCATGTTTGGAAGCTGAAATGGTAAATAGTCGGCTTGCTACGTGTGATTTTTCATTTTAATTCAGTGTTCCAGCCATTTATTGTTATGAAATACTGCCCATTCGGAGATGTATCACGCTATCTCACGAATCATGCGAATGCAAACAGAACAAGATTAGTATGTGTATTATCCGTTTCTGGACGTCCGACATGCAATCTTGACAAACTTCACAACCAGGCACACGAGACCACCGCAGGTCTAGCATTCTTACATAGCAGGGGCATCGTACATGCTGATGTCAAAGCGGTGAGTTCTACCGCAATTTCGAATGTCATTATCACTAATTCGCACCTGCCAAGACAAATGTCCTCATCAGCGAAGACGAGCACGCACTTTTGACTGATTTTGGACTTGCTCTTAAGATCGCAGGCACGCAAGTTCAATCCTCGTTTGCACAAGCCATGAGCGATGGTCGTCGAGGCACGCTCCTGTGGATGGCGCCCGAAGTACTGCAGGGAAGAAGTCCTGACATGGCCGCGGATGTATATAGCCTAGCTTTGACTATTTGGGAGGTGCGTACCCGTATACCCAGCTGATCAGATCATTAATACTTTACGGTCAGATATTCAGTGGCGAGATTCCTTTTTCCGACGTCTTTTCCTACAGTGATATCGTGGATCAAGTTGTTGCCCACCGCAAGCGTCCGAAACGCCCACAACGTTTGCTCGAACCAGAGCTGGATCCGATCTGGAATATTATAGAGCGATGTTGGGTGATGGACAGCGATGCACGTCCGAACTTACAAGCTGTGCAGACCGTCTTGAAACCCCTTGCGGCGAAGGACGTAATTGCTTCGAGATGTACGTTTATATCCAAGAATTCACATACAGCTATTGCTCATTTCTTCGACGAAATATTCGTTGCACAGAGTCCCTATAACCTCCGCCCTGAACTTTGATCTGACTGTGTCATGATAATAGGAAGACGTACATGAGTATGACACCGCTTCGATGGAACCCGTGCTTGATGTTATCGATGCATTGAGACGCTCGCGAACTACTTAAGATTCCAGATAAGACCCAAGGACAGCTCAAGTTCGTTCTCATCCCCGCCCATGTCTGAGACCACCATTCAATCTGCGGTTGTGTATGCTGAACAGCTCTACAGAAGCGGGCGAGGAATCCCTCTATGGTATCCTGAGCCATCGGCCACTGGAGAAGTTCGGATCGGAGATGTAGGTTTTCTATATAACGGTGGCTTCCATAGACTCTTCAATGTTACGGTACCACCAACCCACGAACTCAATTCGAAAGGCGTTCCTGAAAATTTCGAACCACTTCACCCAGATGTTTCAACTCTTATGACAGATACACGCGACTTCGACCTGCCACAGGGGGTACTCCAGAGTTCAAGCATCAAGACCGCACGGACAGCGGGGTCGCTTCAAGGGTATTCGATCCACTATCTTATACTTGCCTGTTAGGGTTACTAATATCTCCTATAGACAGGTCCCTGGGCTGCCAGCAGGGGCTGGTATCAATTTGGATTTCGAGATGAGGAGCCAGCAAGGCGCGGTCTTGATTATTCACGACCGGGCTATCAGAAAAGTTGTAATGGCATCTAATCTCTTCAGACAATATATGAACAAACATATCAAGAGTTGGCATGCTTTCTCAAAGCTGCAGCACTTGGAAAATCGACCCGAAGATCTTCTGTTCGTGAATGGGTGGACGAAGACGACTTCTTGGCACCTTGCAGCCATATACGAGACATCCAAATCACGATCTGGCTCCATCAGTGGGCGAATAACCACCGCCGTGGGTGCTGAGATCACGGTCTCGCTCAGCGGCAGCGATTCGGCAAGATCGGAGGAACGATGGTGGCCATTGAGTTCTACTTCCGCGGCTCCCAATATTCTTCCTATACCTGCGCCTGCAAGTACAGACAATCCAGGCGATCAATGCATTTTCCTCGTAGCCTTCAGAGCGAAGCGGCGCTCATTATGGCCGGGTCTCAAAATTGTTGCCGGCGCAGGTCCTCATAGGCTTCCAGACTCGGAATTGGGCGACAATGGTAGACCAGAGGCAGTTGCTTCAGGATCTCGAGCGGTTACCCCTCTTGGCGAGAGCGATGAACCACAGCCTGGCTCATTTCCGGTAAGCTACACATCTAGCATCGAAGATCCCATGGCTGATCTGTCTCCACAGTTCCTAGGTCCTTGCGACCATGTATTAAATTATATTTTGAAGGTATCTATAATATCGATTTACTTACCGTCGCATATGAATGGCTGAGACTGAACCTTGTAGAATTCCAATGCGGCGACTGCGGTTGCTAGCGAAGCAGATATCGACGACTTATTCTGCGTATGTCCACATGCTCCAGAGACAAAGTTTCCAGTGCTGACTAGTAAGTTTTGCAGGGTGGAGAGTGGCCGCAAGACATGGAAAAATACCTAGAAGACCATCAGCCACAAATTGATGTTGAAGAAGGCGGTGAGGGCTATTATGTACACAATGCGCGATTTTCACTGACGCAGCTAATAGTGGGTAGACTATCTATGAGTGCCGCTGTTCGCCGAGCCCGTATGCACGAGACGCAAGCTCAAGAGGCGGAATTCTTCGACGACAATCATGATGCCCCGAGATTCGCGTCTAGCGGAGTACATATAGTCGAGGACGGGATACTGATGATTCATAGCGACACTTCCCAAACCAAAACAATGGCATGGCCACATGTCGTACTGCATGATCTATTGCAAGAGATGAAGACTCTGACTTGCATGTCAGTATCGCGCGAAGGGCTATTCTTAGCTGCAGGTAGCGAAGAAGGACATGTTGGGGTCTGGAACTACAGAGCCGGCAAGTTTGAGAACGCCCTGCAGGAGCAGGAGGAGCCTATATGGGCCATCGCAATGAGCTACGACGGCACCAAAGTTGCGAGCGGGGGTGCTCATAAAATTGGCATCGTTTGGGATATCCAGGATACGTCCACGCTTGCAGTGTTAGACGGACACAAGGAGGACATAGTCGCCATCACTTGGTCCAGAAACGACAAGTTCATCGCCACCGGGTCTGTCGACGGTCATGCACGAATATGGGACCCCAGCACGGGAACATGCTACCACACTCTAGAAGGACACGAAGGAACAGTACTCATCGTCGAGTTCTCGCCTGATTCGACTCGGCTCGTGACGTTTGCGGAAGCGAAGGGTCGCGTTTGGGATACGATGAGCGGCGCGCTTATGTTCACGCTGGATGGGCATGAAGCCACAGTTTGGTCCATGGCATTCTCACCCGATGGCGATCGTATCGCAACGTGTTCCGAGGACGGAACAAGCCGCATATGGAGTGTAGACGATGGGTCGGAGTTAGTCACCTTCCATGAGCACGGCGGACCCGTCTACACCATCGCATTCTCTCCAGATGGGAAGGAAATTGCCACTGGCTCATTCGACGAGACAGTCGTCGTCTGCGACTCGTACTCTGCAGAACGTCGCCACAACTTCGACAAACACCCTTCTTCAGTCAACATCGTCGTGTATTCGCACTCGGGGAGGGTCATCGCGTCAGGCTCTACCGATGGCAACGTCAAGGTGTGGGACACGGTGTCTGGAGACTTCCTAGTGGAATTCCAAGGGCACGACGACAAAGTGAAAAGTATCGCGTTTTCCCCGGACGATAGGGACATTGTCTCCGCATCCGATGACGGCTCGATACGAGTATGGTGTCTTCGTGACGCATTAAGGTTCCTATAAAGCTTTGGAATGAAGTGGAGCTGCTATTCTACGATGTCTACTACCAAAGAACACCAATGCATATGCTTATTACGTTGATCTATGCATATTGCGTCAATCTTGAGAGTGGTCCTACGCAGCCAAGATCAGTTGCGTGTAGCCGTTGATGCTGCGGGTGATACTCACTATCTATTCGCGCGCCTTAGGGGGTTCGGTCAATTAGCTCCGACCTGTTTCAGATTGTTCCTGCGGATATTGCATGGATGCCATGGAAAGTGAGGTCTGCAATGTCGCTGAGTCCGTTTCCTGATCTGTTTCGCCGCACGACACTGGTGCTGCGATGTTATCGACTATACGATCGACAAAATCCCTGCCAGAAGCGAGAGGCGTAAAGTCGATGGCAGTTATCTCCCATGACGATACGATGTCTTGATCTTCCATGCCCCGCAAATCAAGTATGAAGCGACATAGAAATATAGACAGAAACCTGCGTGTCTGGTTTGCAGCTGATCTAAGGTGTTTCAAAAACGGACGTACATATTGCAGACGCATAGATTTGAAGGCTGTAAGGTAGCTTGATGTGAAAAAAATACTGTACAGCTCAGTGCGGCACTTACGTAGAGGAATATGCAGAATAAGGTCGTGAAAAGGATGTAGCTAAGTATGATGTGAGCCCGGTAAGAATTGAGGGACAATTGTGTTACTTGCCCAAAATACGCGGTACCTGAGGGTTGGACATTAGTGTTCAAGACAATGGACACAGATAATATCTACCTTGTCGCAGGAACAGCTGAGTATAGGACCCCTGAACTCCGACCCCTTTCATTAACTTTCGTGTTTCCGTAGTTCGGGCCCAGACGGAGGCCAACGCAACCAGCTCGGACAAGGCGCAGAGAATTAACGGCATCAATTCTTGAAAGAAACCAGGTGTTAAGTTGGTTTGCGTTGATGACTTCGCTTATCACTTACCACTTGAATGTCGAGACGATCAGCATCAATCCAGTCGTTTATATGAATTACGCACTATATCATGTCTTCTTGTAATAAATCTGAGCCATCTGTGAGCGATTGCTGTGACCGTACTCCTAGAGTGCATCTGGAGACATCGGGTTGTGCGGATCGTTCGATCACAGCATGGGCGTCGTAATACTAAGAAAGCTACTTCAGCAAGTTCTATGGATTTGGCCATCACCGTCACCTACTATCATAACAAGAGGCCCGGCTAGTCCTGGGACGAGGACACTCGCAGCCACCGCGTAACTTCGGTTCCATAGAACATAGAGGCGTAGGGCTGCGAAGACTAACCGACAAGAATATAAAGGAAATTCATGACGTAAAGAACGAGCGAAGCTCACCTGCCACAGCGATAGACACGACTACCGTACATATCTCATTTGATATCCAAGATGCATTACATCTGAAAGGTCCGATGTCAAGAAACTGCGCCTCTTATCCTAGGGACGTACATACATCTACGAAAGACACAAGTTACATGGAAGAAGTCGTCAAGATGTAACCCTAGATCACGCACCACATCGATTTGAGAGTCTCCCCACGAGTATGCGTAGTCCAGGAATCTGATGAGGCCAGCGAAGCAGACAGTATAGCGGCTCAATATGAACAGGACTTTCACTATGGAAAAACGCCGTCCCCATAGAAGCTTGACTTCGTCTGAAAATGTCAATAGATAGTCAAAGTAGAACACAGCTGCCGGTTTAAATTCATAAGCCATATGCGTACGAATTCATTGAAACGAACATTGTACTTACTGGAAGCTGCAAGACCAAGGTATTCAATGAATTGAGGCGATGGCAATACCCCGAGGAAATAGACCAAGGAGAGCATTTCCTCAGCATGCAAAAGGATGGGAGGGCCAGGAGATCGTCCAATGCCCCAAGCACTATGCACGCGTCGTCTTAGTCAGTTATACGGTCCGCAATGCCACGGACATACAGCATGCGCTCCGACGACATCGAATGCCGATCGAAAACGTTATTGAATTATGAGCGTCATCGAAGGACAGACTACAGAAAAATGTCGCGGCAAGTGATCATACCGACCTTGAAGTGAGCACGCAAAGATACTCATGTCGACAGTACAATTTTTGGCCGACGACTGCGCCAACTAGGGGATACCTGTGCTCTATGGTTGAGTCGCTGTTGCGATACAAAATTAAAGCGCTTATCTTACCGGCCACGAGGTGATCCCTAGAGGCGCGCTGCCAATTTTCCGTATTCAATTTGAACAACGACCGTCCTTCGTTCCACAAGGCAGAATCATTGTAAGATGCCACGTTGACCGTAGCATCTCTTCGCATATTCTTAGACATCCAACACCGCTGACGACTAAGATACGTACTTGATGCTTTCTGAGACACTGATCAGCCGGAACGATAGGAACCTCCTGTAAACAGAAACAAGTGTTTTGTGAATATCCAGCAGTTTTCTGACATGACGGTGACTGCTGACATTGTGATGGAGACTTTAAATGCACATCCCATTGCACCACCGCCGGCTATAGTTGGTTGAAGAGAACAAGGCATGCTGTTACCGATATTGCTACTTACCCCAGAGACCCTAAAGACTAACAGCCTTCATCGTCGTTGATAGGACTGTGTAAACTGGTCTAACTGCAGCGCCATTATAAGCAGGCGATAGCCTCGAACAGCGGCGCGTTGATGATGGTTGTCGCCTGCCAGTCTTGCTTCGTTCTGCGATAGCATGGCGACCTCCTCATTGCGCCGAAGATGGTCATTGTACCTGTGCGATAATTATCAAAGGTACAAAGAGTCATACAGCAGGCTTTACACACCTGCTACACACCTGCCGCTAGCTCGTTCCATTCGACAAGTAACAGCTGTTTCGCGAATGACACGTGGAGACACTGCCTATCCGAGGCCTACAAGCTTTTTGTGCTCAAAGAACCGCACTCTTGACACAGTACAGCATCGCGCATTTACCGAATCCTCTTCTCCTGGACACTGCGGGTATTGGCGGACAATAGGTGGCGAGAAGAAATGACCGGAGACAGAATCGTCGTAGCGCGCGCCATCAATGGACGCTTGTGAGTAAGCCGAAGCAAAGAGGGCCCGTTGATGCGGAGTGAAGATGCACCTGGTACGCCTGGTGAACGGACAGAAAATCAGACGAATATGGCGATGGCCCGAGGGTAGTCTCCATACCTTTGCTTCCTCCGCGCAGTATGCGCTGTACCCCGTGTTCAGTTCACTGATGCATACACAGCCTCCATCATTGTCTAGCACGCTCGCGCTGCATAGGGGTCGATGACGACAACGAGCGTGCCTACTCATTTGTGTCTACTCCCCCTCGTCGTATTTGTTTTCTGCCAAAGACTTGGGGCTGCTAAGAACGGAGACAGAGGCTGATAAGAATTTGACGTTTGGCGGTTTGGCGTAGGACGGATAAGTCGGCCCGGAACACCGGGCGCAAGCGCGTCGCGTCGCGTCTCGCGCGCGTCGTGCGGGGAGACGGTGCGAAGCGTCGAATGGAACTGCTGGGCACCGTAGCTCGGCGGAAGCAGAGAAGCGCATCCCATATGCGGTTCAGCCGCTGCATCGCATCCCCGCGGGCTTGTCTGGGATGTTCCGCATAGTATACCCATTCGGATCATGATCAGTGGAGACAGCGCAGGTCGCGTGCGTGCTGCGCTGTGGGAGGAGAACGTACGCGGCGTTGAGTTCACGCTAGCTATGCATGATTGCAATTGTCAGCGTACTAGCAGCATGTGAATGACGGGGCGTACATACCGTAAGCTGTCGTGGCTTACAGAAGAGACGACGTGGGCGATTATCTTGGCTCCATCGCATGACACGGAATGCTGAAGGAAATGGGAGAAACATCCCCACTGTAAGCAGGAACTCCGAAAGTGCACTGAGGATGCAACGACGATCAGCTGATGAACATTATCCCCGCATTGTCTAGCCGTGGATAAATAAATGCAGAAGTAGATTCCACCAGTTGTGGAGTCCCAGCCAGCGGATGTCGGCAGGCCTGCAATACAATGCAAAGAGCCATGAGACCTTAGAGTGGTGCAGGTTACGATAAATGAATACATGCAATTTGTAGAGCTGGTGGAAGTTACGTTACCGGAGCTGGTAACACGGAAGATAGCGAGATGTGGGAGCACCGTAGACGTTCACCGGCATGTTGTAAGACGCGCGTTGTGGCGACGAAGGGCAGCGAAAGGGCAGGCGATGGAGAGTGATCGGCGTGTCCAGAAAGAGAAAAGCAGGTGGATAAAAGAGAGGTGGAGATCCTAGGAGGAAACCGTACCTCGGCGCATTCATCTCGAGGATACTCGAGCTGATCACGATCGGGATGCGAAGCAAGTAGCGCGCCACGGAACCAACTCCCATATCTTGAACGCTTTGTGCGGCCGCTATACAGCGCGGGTTGTAAGCAGCGGGAGCTTGAGCTTGAGCCTGTATGAAGAGACCAAGCCCGGTTTCAATAAGCATCGTATCAATGCACGGTCTATAGCACAGACTCTATGAGTTTGAGATCCTGCCCAAATGAATAGGAGCGAGATGTAGGAAGCCGCCACCGAGGCGCGAATGCCGGCAAGATGAGAAACGGACAAGAGCTTGCGAGGTCAGTTGGACGTTCTGTGGCGGCGGTTCGCTATATACGAGTGGTCATGCTACCACCCGCAAGCTCAAGGTCCGTAATCTGATCTTCGACCCCGCAGGGGACCGGTGCACCCGAAGTCAAAGAAGCTCGGGCGATCATTGATGTATGGTCGCCATCAGGCTGGCGTGGGGTCGTCGAGGATCGAACGGCGAACGGGGCGAAGTGCAATAGAGTGGCGTGGATTGTATGGTTTCTAGGGCGTGAAAGGCGTTGAGTTGTGATGGGCGCGTGGGAAGAGGGGAATCGGGCTTGCTGGATAGCGCTGTATCCGACGAGGCAAAGAAGTCGGCAAGGCACCATCGATTCAATTTAGACAAGGGTCCATGGAAAGGAGGGAAAATTGCGGTTGGCCCACCCGCGTGATAAAGTCGACGTTTGAGCTAGAAACAGCAGGAAGCAATTAGAGACAGTACATAGACCAGAGGATCGCATTAGAGGTACATCAGTCCCATACAGGATCATGAATGTCAGCTGAGGTGCTGGGAACGCAAGACACTGTAACCCAGGGAAGAATGAAGGATAAGACCAGACGAGCACGGCTGCTTTTCGAGTAAATGAAAGCTATCGGTCGAGCTAGCGAGTCTCTGAGGAACGGTCTTGGGCACGGTCCAGCGCAGTCTCCGTACGGTCTCCGAATCTTGGACCGACGCCGCCCTTGCGACCGACGTCGGCCGTTTCATGTTATGAACCCCGATTTTCTGGCCCTCCCCACGGGCAGCATACGCGCTGCACGTCGCGAGGCGACCAGGCACAGCCGGCGCTGACGTCGTGTGTACAAGCATAAGTGTTCATCCAGCGTGCATCGTGCACCCCTCATCCAGCCCAGATTATGCTCGCAGTCTCCACGCGTCGGATGCGCTCTCGACTGGCGCGGACCGAACGTACCGAAGTGCAAAACCCGCTCGGACAAGACAGAAAGGCCTAGCTGAGAGCCCATGTATAACGAAGTGCGGCATTACGTGCATGGGCGAGTCGCCAGATTAGACGTCAAGTAAATACGTTAGATGGCTTTCGGACGAAAGGTGTGTGGCAAAAGGCGAGAACCGAGCGCAGCAGGCGGAGACGAGGGACGTAGTGGGGCACAATAAGCAATTTCGAGCGGAGTGACGTTACACCAAGTCCATGGCGTAGCCGATGGAGGGGAAGCGGCAGTCGAAAGCGTCGTCAGTGCGATGATGCATGCCGTCCAGACTCCAGGTCGTCTCCGGCCGCCAAATCCTCGCCGAGAACCATCCCGGGTCTTCCCTCCACACTGGACCCGACGCACACGAAGAGAGGCACGAGCATAAGCAGGCATAAGCGGCGTCGGCACAGCATAGAGACTTCGCAGACCTGGCGATAACCCGGCGAGGGTGGTCTTCGCACCCTGAGGCTGACATACGCACTGCACCATTCAGTGGATCTATCATTTGAGTCGCCGGACGAGGTGCGGGCGAGATTACCGCCCGGGTTATAGCAGAGCGGGGTGTGGACTGGTGTGGACGCGGGCTATTTTTCGTGTGCAAGGGTGATATGCCTTTGGACGCAGCGAGTCTGCGAGAGGCATATGCGTGCATGCGTGTAGCAACCAGTGTCCGAAGGGCCAAAAGCGTCGGTAGCAGGTCCAGGCTCCAAAGAAAGCGTGCGGACGGGGATTGCTTTGAATCTTTACGCGGCGTTTGCTCGCTATCCCATTTCGGGAGCATCCTCTCCGCGCACGAGTTTTCGATTTCAGGTGCGTCAAGGTTTTTCTTTTGTCGAGTCCTGGAGCGTTGTGGCACAAAGAGAGAAAAAGTCTCCAACAGTGATTTTCGCGTCGTCCGCGCTTGGCTTCGTTCGTCCGAAAGTCTTCTGTGTCGATGATGACGATGATAGAAGACCTTCCAAGTTATTCCATGCTTGCCTGGCTATACTTGTGGAAAACATATTGATCATGAATCATCGGTGCGCAGCGAGGAGCTCGAGGTAAGCAAAGCGTAAGCGGCCGTAAGCAAGTCATCCTTATCGCGAATGTGTTGAGAGAACTGAACAGTGTACGGCCGATAGAAGAGAGCTGTCTGACGAAGATAGGTCGAAGAGTGGCACGAGTTGGGGTGCAGCTGAGGTGGACGTCGTCAGCAAGAATGAGCAAGGTTGGGTCAAGTTTAGCCAGCCGCGCGTGGCCGTTGCCGTTCGCAGCGAGCTCGACCTCGGACGGGAACGGGCGGCGGGCTATGGTAGACCACCGGCCTCCCGAAGGATATCCTACCGACGAGGGTTGATTACGGTCTTCAAACTGTGCGTACCCCGGCTGTCCGTCGACAAGCCATCATTTCAGCCTCGCGCGGTTGCGAAACTCAAAACTCGGTAACATCGATAATACTGAAACCCTCTTTGCAACGTACGGTCTCGGACAACGTAGCGCAGGGCCCGGAGCTGCTGTAACACCTACAGACATCGGCGTATCGTCAAGTACTCGGAGGATTGCTAGGATGAACGTCGAACTTCGCCGTGAAGCACGTCTCGCCATGTGGCATCAAGGCAGAATCCCGGACGTGCCAACCTGCAGCCTGCTCTACCAGCGCGTCCCGACAACACATGTCCGAGGCTTGACAGTAAGAAGCGCATCGTGATGGTATGTCGCTACCTACGGAGTCTTACAAAGGGTAGTAACGTTCAATATGTTTGATCAAGTCAATACGCAGACTAGCTAAGCCTCCGAAGAACCAGCAGGAAGTACTTGGCACCGTCTCCGCTCTACACGGAACCCCACAACTAAGCTGCATGCCGCGGGATCGCCTGCGAATGGGGAGACCAACGTTCCTTGGCACTCACCTCTATCGAACACTGACTTGGGAAGCCAGCATTCTCCGTGGTTGCGAAGTTCCTGCGAAGCTCGCGATAGAAACGTCTCTTCCACATGCCTGTGAACGCGCTCTGAAGCTTGCAGATTGAAGTTTGAAGACTGCGGGTCGTCCCCAATCAGCATCAATGCAAGCCGCGGTCAGCAGGAAGTTCCCAACGCCAGCTTCAGTTCCTAGTAACTTCCTACGGCGAACCGTATCTACCCATCTGACGGCGTCCCACCTCTCCGATATTCCTGCAGCAGCACAGCAAGCACAGCTAGCTAACTAAGATTTAGTAGCCAACGTTAACTTATGAAGACGGCGCACGCTGCCCCCGCGCCTCGAGGCCGCCCGAGGACGCGTTCCGACCTTCTCAAGCTCTGCAACCTACGTGCCCTCGAACTTCGACGGTGCAAAGTTCAAACTGCATTGTCAGGCTCGGAACCGCTGTATGCATGCATGGTCCCGTCTACGCTCGTCGGACGGCCGGGCACCCGCTGCCATTGGTACCAGTCCATGGTCCACGGTACGGTCTACGATATCGATCCTACAGAGCCCGGAATACCGCCGTTGCAGGGAACCCGGCTATTGGCCGCCACACCCGTAACCTAGCACTACCCACGGGACCCTTTCCCGAATGCACGAGTCCCCTGATTGCGCGCACGAGCGGGTCCTCTGACAGCAGACCGCAACTCTAAGCAGCCTGTGCCGGTGTGCTGTATGAACCCATTTGACGAACCCACCGGCTACCGTTCAATGGCAACGGCGCGGAGACGTACGTTTGCGTAGCACCCATGCATCCGACTTGACGCGCCGTCCGACCGTATCTGATTCTTAGACTTCGTGTGCATGCCCAGCACACACCCAACACCGTACAAGCCCTGTCCGCATCCGACTGCGAGTCCATTCTCCGGCTCCCACGCGCCGTGCCATCTTCCCCCCAGACGCTCCGTGCTCCTGGGAGCCTCGGACGCACGCTCACAGTCAGTGAGACCGCGCTTGATCCTGATAGCGCGAACCTATCGCGAGGGCGCCCTGAGCTACACCGACCCTAGCCTGAACGTTCGAGCCCGTCGGAACAGCGGGATCACAGAGAGCGTATTATGCGTTTGGCTGCTGGAGAGATCTCCGACGCAGGGCTCAGAAATCAGGCCTCAGGACTGGCAGGTCTTCTGCATAGGACCGCTGAGGATGCGATGGTGGGTGTGTCCTGCATGGAGCCGGTCTGGCCTGGTTACTGGTCTTCTTGCGTGATCTACCGTCGTTGTCGCATGCACTGTAGATTTGAATGTAGCGAGCCTTCCACTGGTAGTACCGTGTGGCGTTCGGTGATCTCAACGCAGCAGTCCAATATCATTGCAGGACGAACGGGTAATGTACATGCATACGCAATATCAATGCGGGATCCCAATTCCAGCTCCCAGCTTCCCGCAGACTAGGGCTAGGAACTGGGTGATTATAGAAGAGGCCTAGCTGCAGGGTGCAAGTCGTGGACAAGGGTCGAGGGCAAGCTCACATTCACATTCACAACGCTCAGAAGCGCGACGCACGCGACACATGTACACGCTCGAACACGATGCAAAGTGTATTGGTCGGAATTCGAAGGCAGTCTGGCGGTGTGACGGGCGGACGGACGGACGGTGGGTCCGTTGCCCATATGCGGGTGCGACGATGCATCGCGCAGCAGGAATCACGCATCATGAAGATTGATATTGAAGTTGTGTGCAGGGTGTGTAGACCATAGAACGTAGAATACAGAACGTCGAGTACAGAAACCGGCGAAGGCGGGGGAAAGCTTAAGGGAGCGTAGGGCGTGTCATATACATATCCGCGCAGTCCTTATCCGCGCACGCATGGCTATGACGGCACCCAAACGAATTGCCGTCCTGCTTGCTGGATCGAGACGTGGAGGGCGACCGCTGGCTAAGCAGAGCGTGGGAGAGCCGTTGAGATTGTAGCGATCGAGTGGCAGGTAGCCAGGGACGGGCTAAGGAGGAACCTCTCAGCAACAGCAACGTGAACGTCGACATGTCACGTCGCAGCGGAAGCGGGTCGTCGTACGAGGGCGGGACGCAATGCGACAGGACGATACCCCCGCGCCAGGCTCGGGTTGTCATGTCCAAATAGCGGCGGGGCAAATGGGGATCGCAGTTCGAGGCACGCACACGTTCCTCGTCCCTCGTTTCCTTTTATCTTCAATCTTCTCCCCGACCCTGGACGCGTTGAGCCCATCGCAGGATGTTCTGTTGACTCGACCTGGCCCTGGGTGATGCGTCCCGCGTGCAGCGAGGCATCGCGATCATTCCCAGCCTGCGTGTACGTACCGTAATCCGGCGCCTGCTTACAGCTTTCTGGACTCGCTCATGTCAGAGTCTGATCCCGCTCTGCTCGCTGGTTCGTCCGTCCTTGCAGCTTGAAGTTTGATTTGCCCGTCCTTAATTTCAGCGCCCTTGATTCGTCCACGGAGTTGACTCGTGCGTGCGTGTAATGTGCCAACAGGCGACGCCGTCATGTCATCATGCAGTGCAGTGCCCATCGCCGACGTTCATTGTCCGAATCCCCGTATTGTGTATATAGGCCGATAGAAGGCTCGCATGGAACGTCCGCGGGCGTGTGCGTGCGCGCTGAGAAAGTTTTGGCATGAAGAGGGTGTTGACGTCGGTAGTCCGCGGAGGCTTTGTCCTGTCCGATTGCGCCTGAGCGCGCGAAGGCTGATGTTACCCTTAGCTGTTGACGTGTGCGAGCGAGTGTCGGGAATTCCAGCGAAGATGTGTGATAAAGACCAGAGGGCAGAGAACAGAGAACAGAGAACAGAGTGATAGAGGAGAAAGACGGACTGAGTTCGACAGCGATAGGGGCAAACGCTAAACACGTCATCCAGAACCCAGTCACAGAACCAAAGCTGAGATTTGAGGGCCGCACAAGCGCAGATTGTCGGCTTCGCGGTGGGTGCGTGCTTCGTGGTCTGTGCTTCGTGGCAGGCTGTATGCGTCCCATACCGATACCGATACCGATGCCGGTAGATCATGACGACAGAGGGTGTGACGCAGAAGAGAGCAGGTCGAAGGACGAAGGACGACGAGCCAGATCCCGAAGGCTCAGAGACTTGGCGGGACTCCGGGGTGCGTCCACGGCGTCCACGGACGAGGGACCACGGCGCATCAATGCAGCAAGCGTCGGCTGCAAGCGTTCGTCCGCGTCCACATCCGGCGGCAAGCGCAATGTTCCAGTCATGATCAAGCGACGGGGGTGCTTCTGCGTCTGTCGATTGCGGGGGTCCCTGTCCACGCCTTCTACGCACGCGAGGTCCTGAGGGTTCGAGGCGGATGTGTACACCCGCCAAGCGCGCACGCGAGGCGAGGCGAGAGGCGAGAGGCGAGAGGCGGGAGGCGAGAGGCAGAACGAGGGTGGTGCCTGATGCGGAAGGCGGCAGGAAGGACGTGGATTCAGCTTGGGAAAGAAGGCACGACGCCAGAAAGGGTCCCAGGAAAGACGTCTGAAGGGATAGCGGGAAGAAGCAGCGAGGGAAGTGGGAAGGGGACAGGAAGGTGGTGACCTCACGTCTTCCCGTCACGTACGTACCGTACCGATCCCAGTCGAGGGAAAGGAACCCAGGAAGCGAAGCGCGCGCATTTTGAGCCCAGGAAGGACAGCGATGGGAGAAGGGAGACTGAGCGGGTTTTGCGGGGGGCTGATTGGCCGGTGGGACCAGGTTGGAGGTCGGGCCTGGGGTTAGTGGCCAGAGGTCAGCAGTCAGAGGATGGAAGTCAGAGGACACAGAACAGAGAGAGATAGAGAGAGACGGCGACGAGCGAGGATCGAGGATCGACCGCGAGCGGGTGCATTGACACAGACACAGACACTAGTACTGCGCAGAGGTAGCGTAGCGGTATATCATATATGGCAGCTCGAGACAAGCTCAGTGGCACGCCGGGGAGGCGTTACGGCAGGGGCAGGGGAACAGGGTGAGACTGGGACTGGGACGGGCTTCGCGGTGGCGTGGTCACTGGTCAGGAGCGTGATTCGAGCAGCTTCAGTGGGATAGCGATACGGGCGACGGGAGCGAGCGTGAGCGTGTGCGTGCGAGGGTGGGGGTGCGATTGCGATTGCGATTGGGACTGAGAACGAGATTGAGAGCGAGATGGACAGCGTAGCGTGCAGGCTGCTCGCAGGGCCCGAAGCCTGGTCGGTCGGAAGATTCGAGAGACAGCCATTCAGCGGGCTGATAGGATAGCCATGGCGAGATGCGGACATGCACGGTGCACGGCGCACGGCGCGCACGCGAGGTTATGCCACTGGCTGCTGCAGATTGACGCAGCAGCCAGTGGCATAACCTCGCGTTACACAGCGTTACACACGCACGCATCGCGCATCACATCAGTGGCACGGCTACCGCTGTGAATCTGAAGACAGGGCCGCCCCCAGCGTGATAAGCCTGGGAGGAAGAGGGTGCGCTGTGATAAGCCTGGGAGGAAGAGGGCGCGCTGTGATAAGCCGGCGGCGGACACGGTGGCAGCCTCGTGGCCCTGGGTATCATGATGCATCAGGACGCAGGCTTCAGGCGAGGGCTGCTGTGTTCGTGCGGGAGGAGGGAAAGGCAAGGCGGGGACGGGGGAAAGGAAGGAGGCTACCGGACGAGATGGGGCGCGGTCATGGGGCGTGCGTTCCCAGACGAAACTTCACAGGGGTCGGGTGCTGGGCCGAGTGCGGGGTGTGGCGCAGTGGCAATGGCTTGCCTGGAAGACGCAGGAGGCAGGATGCAGACATTCAGACGGACGGGCTGAGGACAGGACCAAGTTGACTAAAGGGGCGAAGGGAGGCGGTTTCTCAGGTGCGGCGTCCGTGAAGGCTGCAGGCCGCTGCAGGTGACGTGCCGAGATGGGCAGGACGCGGTCGTGCTGCGGAGGGGGAGGAAGATTTGCTAAACCTATCCGCCAGGAAGATTCAGAACAGGGTGAAGATGCTGGCATGTTGGCGAAGGTTCGTCGCGGGCGGGCGACAGGGCCGTGTCGCGCAGGCTCAGACGCAGAGTACGATACGATGCGATACGATATGATTCAGGATGCGATTCAGAGTACGGCGGTCGTGATGCCAGCAGGGCAGACGCAGCGCAGACGTGACAGAACCCAGACTCCAACAGTCCCAAGGCGAGGTAGCGGGAGAAACGGCTTCATCCCAGGGCGGCTTTGAAGGTTTGATCCCATCAGGCCACACACCAACCGAACGCACTCTCCCTTACCTCGCCAGAGGGACTGGTATCAAACATTGGGTAAACAGCGCTAATGAACGTTCGGACTTCGAATTAACCTTTTTTCTAGAGTAATTATGTAAGATAATGAACATGAAGCTTTAGGCGTTGAGTCCGCCTTCCACAGCGGGGCAGGAGGATTGCGGAGAACTCTGGTTGTGCGTGGATACATGACAGGTTTAAAACAAGGTTATAGCACAATCCTTAATAGTTATTCGCAATATTAAACTCATTGACTATACGAGGATCCTTTTGAGCTTCGCAGAAGCGGCGGCGTGAGCGAAATCCGAGTTTACGGACGGAACCGTACCATGTACTCTATCGCTTACTTTGCAGCCTTGTATGGAGATCTTTCACCTGTATGCATAGTGATAGACGTGCATATAACCTGAAGTTTTGTCGCGGTGCTGGCGTTCATTCGCTCCGACGGCGAGTCGGCAGCCAAGCGCCTAAACCGAGAACCGTGTCTACGCTGTGTCTACGCGTCCGCAAGGCGTGTCGATCGCGTTTGCATGGGTTCGAACCGTGTAAATATGATCTACAGCATCCTAAAACCTGTCTCGTGGTGTTCCCCGCAATCCTCGTATACTTTACCAGTCACGAGACTCGGACCGCCGTCTCGAGCTCGCCAGCAACGAATTGTAGTAGCCTGGAACGCTGCATGCCCCTTCTGAACTCGGTCTCCATATTTGCGCTACCTCTCAAATAAGCCTGTCTTGTCGCAGTGACCGGCCCACCACTGCGATGAAAGTCACGTCGCTGGCTCACATCTTCAAAGCGCTGTGTTGGACCCGGTATATTTATTACAGACGCTGAGCTATCAATTGAATGCGAGTCGACCAGAAACAGATTAATTCGAAGTCCGAACGTTCATTAGCGCTGTTTACCCAATGTTTGATACCAGTCCCTCTGGCGAGGTAAGGGAGAGTGCGTTCGGTTGGTGTGTGGCCTGATGGGATCAAACCTTCAAAGCCGCCCTGGGATGAAGCCGTTTCTCCCGCTACCTCGCCTTGGGACTGTTGGAGTCTGGACAGAACCTGCGACGCTGCCAAGCCACAGCGGGCCGCAAAAGGCACTGGCAAAGCAAAGCGTGCGGAGGGTGCCACCGGCGGATCCGGCGCCCTCATCGGGTCACCCAGCGCCGACGATGTCCGGCGCGTGGCCGGCCGCTCGGCAGCCAATGAGCGCGGCCGGTTTGGCTGGAACCCCGGCGGACAGGGCCCGACGCACAGAACATTCCGGGCGAAGCCGGCAGATGGCATCGGGAGGAAAAAAACATACCTATTGTGGGTGCGTCTCGGGGGCGAATATTTCAAGGGGCGGGTCTCTCCCTCTCTCGTCTCCTCGTCCAGGACCTGTCCACGACCGCCTCCCTCTCCCGTCCCCGGGAGCGTTTCCCCACCAGCCCTCGCCGTCGCCAGCCACGATGAATCTCTCGTGCTAACATCGCCGAGCACGTCCTGTGCGTCCCCCAGCCGTCTCGTGGGTCTCCGAAGGACTTCGACAGTCGCCTTCCGCCGTCTCCCAACCCCCAGCCACGACCTCCTCCTCCGAGGTCTGCCAAATCGTCTGTAGCCTATCTCAATCACCTCCAAAGAGCCTGTACCGCCGCCCTCTTATACCCTAACTTACGCTCCCCATCCTCGCCTGTCCACCACCCCGCCCACGCACGATGCCCCCCACCTACTGCCCGTGTCCCCGCCCCATCCTCAAGCGGCGCTCGCCCTCGCCCACGCAGGACTCCGCCCCGCCGCCCACCTCCCCACGCGACGAGTCCGCCGCGCTGCTCAACATCGACCCCTCCGTCCTCCACCCGCTCGTGCACTTCGCGCCCCCGTCCGCGCTCGCGCGCACGTACGCGGCGGACTCGCCCGCCGTGTACGACCGCTCGCCCATCGTCGTCGCCCCGAACCGCTGCTCGCTCCCCGCGCGCGGGTGCCCCGGCAAGACGTACCTCCCCGGCGACGAGCCCGAGCGGCTGGCCGCCGCCGCTGCGTTCGCGGCGGCCCGGCCGCGCGGCGGGCGCAGGCCGCGCGACGCGAGCCCTGCTGGCAGACATTCGCATCCGCACTCGCGCGCCGCGCGCGCACATGTCCCGCACGACGGGTACGACGACGACGGCGAGGCGCCCGCGGTGGCGGACACCCACCCGATGCCGCCGCTGATCCCAGACGGCTCGTCGTCCTCCGACTCTGAAGAATCGGACGGCTTCGTCAGCCCCCCGCTCGAAAACACAGCCCTGGGTGAGTGCTTCTTGCTTATCGCGGGCCTACAGGCCCCGCGGACAAAACAGGATGCTCATAGCGATCTGCGTTCCTTCCTTCTGTCTTCCCAGCGTCCGCGCCGCTGTACACGACGTCATTGCCCTACGCCTCGCCCACGCCCGCGCGCACCCCCGGCCTGTCAATACCAATCCCGCCGGACGTGTCCGCCGCGTTCTCATCCATGTACCTCTGTCCCAAGCCCAAGCCCATGACGCTGCCTATGCCCGCGCCGCCGTCGCCCCTCGCCTTCCGCAGCCGCCTCGCGACGTACGCCCCGCGCGCGTCCTCGCCCGCACGACCCTTATCGCCCACGCAGTCCCGCTCGCACTCGCCGTGCCGCGACACGTCCCCCACCGCGCGCCGGCGCCGCTCGCACTCAAAGACGAAACGCGTGCGCGGCTGCCCGGGCGAGCTCGATGCGGGGTACAAGCCGTATGCGGAGCAGAGCGTGGCGGACGAAGGCTGTTTAGGAGGGTTCTAGGTGATGGACGGGCCGTGGTTCGCGGGCACGCCGTGTGTATGCGTGTGCATACCCATACCGCACCCTATCCTATCCTATCCGATCCTATGCCCGACGACCACGCTGTTCGCCTTCTGCACGCTGTTTCGTGTACACACGCTGGGGTTGGCCGCCGACGCCGTTCGCATGCACATACGCCTTGCTCTTCGCTTCGCTTGGGGTCTTTAAGTCGGCGGTGTCGGGACGCGGCGCGCACCAGTACGCTGGAGCACAACGCTCGTAGCGAGTCGCCCGCCCGCCCTCCGCGCCGCCGACGCTCTCACGACGACTGTAGTCTGTTACTGTCACGCACGGACCATGCACATATATCCCTCTCGTCCTCATCCTCATCCTTACTTCCTCCTGCATCCTCCTCTGCATCCCTAGTATCCTCTTTAGCATCCTCTCCAGCATCTTCATCCTCACTACCGTCAAGCCCTCTATATCCCCGCATGCACGCAACGTAACGTAACGTCTAAGTATTGTGTATCGTCCGGCTGTGGCCTGTATAACTACTCTACGCTCTATGCGCCTCGCGCGGCACCGTGGGTGTGCGTTGTGCAATTACATTTTTTTCGGTACTCGAAGACGTTGGTGTGCGTTTCGTGTGTTGTGCGCGCTGGGGAAGGTGAGGCGCGGCAGTGTGCCCGTTGTCTCAGGTCGCATGCATGCTGTCGCACATTCGACAGCGGCGTGCGGCGCGATGCTTGGAAGACGCGAGGCGCCGACGCTTTGGCTGATGCGCGTGTAGTTCGAACGATCGCATCAGCTGAAGCGCACGGGGTCCTCACACAGGTTACAGGTTGCGTGTACGGCGGGGCGCGTTCATAGCGCTCGGACGTGCATAGCTGTGTCCAGAACGGCGCCGTGGATGTACAAAACGATTGCTGTGCGTGGTCCCGCGGCTGGTGCGCTTGACCTGACCTGGTCGCCTCGCGCCTCGCGCTGTGTGGACGACGGGGAGACGGGCGGACGGCGGGCCGCCTCCCCTGGCCCCCGCCTCGTGCTCGCAGGCTCAAGATCTCTGCTTTCTTCTGAGCTGCTTCTCCCCAACCCTGCTTCTCCCCCGCTCCCTCCCAGCTCGTGCTCCGCCAGTGCTTCTCGTCTCCCCCCGCGCCACTCAGACCCGCTTCCTCGTCCCAATCCGCAGATTTTCAGCCTTCGTCTTCGTGCTTCGTGCTTCGTGCCGCACCACATTCACACGACTTGGGCTCAGACTGGGATGAATGCCAGATCGCGCGATCGGGCAGATCGATGCGTCGATGCACTGTTACTGTATTCAGCTGCGATCCTTGCTGTAGGTGGAGCGCTGAGCGTTGGGGCGGGGGTCAGCCCGGGTCGGGTTCGGAACGAGGTTGGTTGGTTGGATTGTCGAGGTGTGAGTCTATCGACGTCGAAGACAAATCGCTCGAACCAGCTGAATATGCGGCTCCACAGGTAGACTGTGGTTGTGCCACCCCGCCGCCCCGCCGTGCCCGTGTGCCGTGTGCCGTGTACGATGGTCCGTCCCCGTGTACGGCACCATATGCAAGACAATTGCGGTGTATCATGATTCCATTGACAATCGCTGCGGTTAATCGATGACATACAGGACAAAAGCGCAATATGCCACAGGCCTCAGGTGCTCGTGACATATCGTAACGTACAGGCGAGAATGAAATGCAGGGATATCGAATACGGTGGGGCCCTGGGGCAGACGGAGGGCTACGGAGGAACAGCAAGAGCTTGGCGCGAAGCCCTCGGGACGTGGAGATTGGAGAAGCGAAGAGAAGAGAAGACCGAGAGAGGGATGTGCATATGCGGTGCGGCCTCGTGCAAGTCACTTAAGTTATACTGAGTTCTAACTTCTGCGTGCTGACAGCCGCCAGACGGTCTTCCTGCGTTCGTGCTCAAGCTGCCCCCTGCGGGAGTCAGAGTCTCTGCCTCTGCTTTAAAGGCCGAAAACAGCCTTCAAAGGGTTTTAACCACCTCCAGCAGTACGGATTCGCGGCTGTGCCGCTTTATATCGGACGTAACCAGTCTGATATGAGGCGACACAGCGCCCTATCCGTCCTGTACGGTGTACGGTCTGCGAAGGGTTTGGGGCGCGTTGGGTGCTGTCGGCGAAACGACGCCCGACGTGCGTGTGCAGTGCGGACCCGCGGCTGTGTCGTTTGATGTCCGATGTGACGACTCGGGCGTGAGGCGACACAGCTCCTGGTCCGAGTCCTGTACTACCGTGACGACTGTGCGGGGACTCGTCGCGCCGCTTCTGCTCGAGATACGCGACGTGCGGTATGCCGTAGCGTCTTCGGGATTCAATATTCAGCGTCTAGGATCAAGCCCCGGGGTGCCGCGTACGTGCGCGAAGGGCGTGCGTACCAGGTGCGGGGTGCGCCGTGTGTTCTGCGCGTGGCGTGGCGTGGCGCACGTCGTGTGTGATAGCACATGTGCCGCCCGCCCTCCTCGTACCTTGTCCTACAACACAACAGCCAGCCGCACCAGGTCCACGACTCACAATCCTCGTGCCAGCGACTGAATTTGAAGGTATGCACGCCGAGCACCCATGTCTCCAGATACGACAGGCTCATTTAACTCGTTTAGCTCACAGAATCGTCTTTATACCTTATACCTGTCGCTGTGCGTGCCACTGGTACTGGTACTGTCCGGGCGGACGGCGGGACGGGTCGGCGAGCTAGATTGGTTGGGATAATGGTGGTGACCCTGCTCTCAGATACCTTAGCTCCTCGATCCTGGATCCGCCGTCCGAGTCCTGGACGACTCGTAGACGCCACTCGATATTCCATACTCGCCGCCGCCGTCCATGGACCACCACAGCCAGAGCCACATCGACGGCGCCTTCAGCTTCCGAGCCGGGCTCGACGTCGACGTCGCCACACACCGGACGCAGGCGGCCAGTCACACCGCGAGTCGATAGCTCGTACAGACTACAGGCGGCCGGCCGGACTCGAAGGCAGGTCGCGTATTTGTGGTGCATGCGTTTGTGACGATACACTACTCGTGGATGCAACGCACAGATCATAGACCCGCCTTTGTACCTGCCTCTGCTCGCGCCTCTACAGGCAGCGGAACAGGCCAGGCCGTGCGACACGACGCGCGGGTCGTTGTGTTTGGATCGTCCTCAGCGGAGAGTCGGGACGATCCAGAGCACAGCACTCGCAGTTCGGGGTCGTCGTGCACGTGTGCGCTCGTCACACATGCAGCAGTAGTCAGTGCGTCTGCCGACGAGCGGTCTCGAGACGGGGTACTGACAGAACGCGCGGTGGTCTGTGGCGGGTGCGCTCCGAGGCGCGACGGCCGAAGACACGCTTTGGATATCGGTGGGCTCCGATATGTATATGATGAGTCGCTCACTCGTTCAGACGTTCAGATCGTGCAGTTGCCAGAGGTTTGTATTTAATTATACTCTCCTTAGTAGGCGACGGGGGTGTGAACTGATACCCCTCAGATCTCTGATCATGATAGGATAGCGCACTAGAACTGAAGCTATCGATGCGGAGGCGGAGGCGGGCGTCCGGGGTGAGACACGCGCGGGCTTTCCGCCGTTGGCCCACTGGGTAAATTGGACTAACGGATGAAGGCACTACTAAAGACCACGAAAACGCTTTAAGGCTTCAAGGCTTCTAGGGGAGGGACCTCCTGAACGGGGTGTCTTGAGCTTGGGGACGTTCGGATGTGTTATCCACGTCCAATATCAATACAGCTGGGAGAACCTCGGGTCGCGGTTGGGATTGAGATAGCAGTAAGTGGGTTTAGAACCCAACCAGGCTGGGGATGTGGACGCTGGAGCGTCGGACGGGAGGTGGAGAAGACCAGAATGAGGGGTAGGGCGCTATGCGTGAAGCTCGGACGACGAGAAGGCGGGTTGCACAGCGGGAAGACGCACAACGGGCTCGCCGCCGAACCTTGGCGGATCGACGCCCTTCTGCTGTTCGCCATCATACATCTTGCATCACGCCCAGCGGATCGACGCCCGCGCGCCCCCTGTGGTCCGCGGATCCCGACACCCGCATGTGGCGTCAAGCCCGTTGACGACACCCGCGTCGGACGGCGCACCCGACGCGCACAAGTACAAAAGTCAAAAGTGCACGGACCAGGTTACGTTCGCGAGTCCGAAAACAAAACAATTGGGCAGGCTCTGGCTCGACGGCCCCGGTGGGTCGTGACGCAATATGTTTTTCTTCTCTTTCCTTTCCTTCTTTTTGTATTTTCTATGACGCGCTCTGCGTGCTTATGTGCCCCTTTTCTTTTTTCGACATATGATGCGCCCCGCAGTCGGTGCCGGCCCCGGACCCCGCCCGGCACCCCCTCCGGCGCCCCGGAGTCCATGCCGCAAGGCCAAGGCCAACCCTAACCATACTTTGGAGGCTACGTCATCCGCCCACGACGATCCCCTTCGCCGGCCCCGTCAGCCAAGCATTCGCTGTTAGGATTGCAGCCAGTCTGAACTGCGAGCACGAGGCAGTGTCCTGTCACTGCGTCGATCGCGGTCCGCCCCACATTATATTTTTCGCTACCCCGCCCCCTGTCCATCCCCACTCGTTCAATTTCGAACTCGTCCTGTTCCCCAGCTGCAGGACCCCAGCCGGACGTGGCCTGACCAGTTGACCCCTCGGCCCCCGCACGGCGCAGTCGCAATTCCAATCTGCGTCTCCACAAACTCGAACGCGGCCCTCTTCTCCCGTATCCAGTAGGCTGTGTCAGAAAATGGATGCCCCAGTCATAGGACGATGCCCTGAAAATGAACGAGGTGCATTCGCTATCGGGTGGGTGGGTGTCCTCGGTCAGCCGCATCTGCACGATCTTTTCCGTTTTCTTCGCCTGTCAGTTGATTTTGGTGCGGGGAAGATGCACCGCCACGTCACGCCAGAGACCCGAGACCCGAGACGCAAGAGGATCTGGGGAAGGAAGAACCCGTCATCGACTCATTTCGTCTACGTGGTGCGAATAAATCCAGCACTGCAAGGATGGCTGACTCAATAGCCATTCGAACAAGGACACGATGCGCACGATCGCTCGCTCTGTACTCAATGGACAGGGCCGCGGTGCGGGCCCGCTGGATGACCTCATGATAAGTCTTTCGTACCTAACATCGCGTACCCAGTCTTCGGCGACCTTGCGGTTTGACCTCGTCCCTTGGCTTCGAGATCTTCGTCTCCCACCGTTATTATGAGATGCGTACGTCCATCCTTTGGGATACGATATCTATTTTCGTCCCAGATGCTATTCCAGGCACACTCAGACAGCAACCTCACAGTTACCTTAGTCCTTGATCCTGCACCTCGCACGACTAGATAACAGGATAACGCGATAGCTGAGGCCTGAGGTACTAGAGCTAAGAGAACGACGACGCAGGCCCGGGCGGATCATGTATATACGCAACAGACTCCGTACGCCACACGTCCGAGTCCCACATGCGCACCCCGCCTAGCCCAGCCCAACTCTGGCGACGTCCAGCTATTATCGTCCGCGCACTGTGCCTCCTGGTTCCCGTCGACGTCAATCCTGGTCCTGGTTCTGGCACTGGCACTGGTTCTAACTCCAGCGGAAAGACGCATTACGACTCACGGTTTTGATGCAGAAGCCCTTGCTTCTGTACGCCTCTTTTGAGACTGACGCCTGGTGCATGTGTAGCTCCAAGTTCGACACCAAGGAGGCGATACCCCCGCCCGGACTGGAATACTGGGACGCGAACTCGGGACTTGGGCGCGGACGCGGGCGCGGGCGAGGGTCTGTCACATCCAGTCCAAGTTCCTCTTCCCCTCCCGCTGTCTGCACGCACGCTTCTCGCCGGGTCTCCACAGTTTCCGGTCAGGTTTTCTGAAGTGTTCATACGGCCACAGGAATGCCGTGTGGCGCTTTGACGCCATGCTTTGCTCAGATCCGGAGTCGACAAAGTCCAGGGAACCTGGTTCCGAACGCCACACACCGATGCTCATATCCACGTACGATCCGTATACTCGACTAAGAGTCCAAAGTATGGACTCCTCCAGCATTCACGAAGATCTTGGTCGAGCTACCGGGTGGAGGTGCGCCCTGTCGTGTCATGTCATTACATTTCGACTGCATTCCGACCGTGACTTTTTGGCTTGTGTGTTGCGTCGTGTAGCACTGCGGAGCTCTCAGGAAACAAGGCGGAAGGAGATTGCGCTCAGGCTCTTCGCAGCATGCCTTGCGCTGCACTGACACGGCTTTCGGTCATAGATCATGCATCATGGTGCAGGAGAACGAACGACGGTTGTTTTGGCATCTTATGAACCGAGATGGTCCGTATCCAATTGTCAATCTGACGAGTTTGTGTAACTGATCTAACAGCTTCGCTGCTCAGGCTAATTTTACGCTTTGCCGGACCTGGATCACTTCAGTTCGCATCCTGTCGCACGGCGGAGGGCTGCGTTGACGTTGTTGTAAGAAGAGGATATGTAGAATTATGCGTGACCTCCTCTCATATGACATGATACCAGGCTGAGTCCATGTTTACAGCCTCAGAACAATACCGTCGACGGAGCGGCCAGGGGAAGTTCGAGCTATCGGCAACGAAGGCACCGCCCTTTGAGAGTGTCCTGCCGTTCAAAGCCATTGAGGACGCCGCCGGATAGATCACAACAGAACAGCCTTGGATTACGAACAGCGGTCCGAAGCTATCACGTCCAAATACCGGTGGACCGTGTCAACGTTTCTATAAGAAGATTTTGTACACGCGGATGCACAATGTCTTCTTATACGTAACGTGAAGACGGTTCACGTCGATGTCCGTGTGTTGATAGTTCGTTTTTTCGCATACCTACTTGATTAGTTTATTGAGAGGCACTACCAGGCAGCATGAATAATCGCTATAGATGTAATTGTACCGTTGTTCATTCCACCTTCACTGTATAGTCGCTCCGCGGCGATCTACGAGATTGATCCTGATCGTTCCCACGATTATTTGCCCATTTTTTTGGACTAAAGCGCATCGATCATGACTCTTTCCTACACCTACACCGCGGCTGACACGACAGCTCTACGCCTGATTTCTGCTTGCAATAGGTAGCATGTATAGAGCATGTATATTTTAGATGTATGTGCACATTCAACACAACCTGCTGTTTCCGCTAACTATGTCAGGATCACAGCATATTGTTGGGTTACCGATGCAAGACAAAAGCTAGGTCGTCATGATTCGACATGTCTTCATCATCAGCTGCCACTCCTCGGACGATATGGATAATGAAGGGCCGGCAAAACGTCGTGACTGGCATCGGATATGTAGGGCCTTCCTGGGATCTCATATGTCGCGGAGAAATTGCAATCGACCAGGATCGCGACATGACAATTCCTCTTCGCATACAAGACATGTCCAGCTGTGTCACAGTAATTGTTTCCCGGGATCTATGGAGACGGCTTTCGCACCCGACCATCGGCTAATTGTGAGTTGTGATGTATGCCAAGCGTCGCGCCGTAACTCGCTATGTCGTAGGCTACTGTTGATCAGGTAATGTGTGGATCTTTGCGGATGTGGACCTATATATTGTAGGATAGGAAGAGACTTGGACCCTAGAACGAAATCGGCACGTACGCACAGCAAGCAACAGACCCGTTTAAGCGGAGCCATGCTTCAGACAGGTACCACGCTGCCTCTTCCAGTACGTTGCACCATTCCTTGATGATCAAGTGCTGATTCGGGTCTTGAGACAGTAAAGCACTTCGGTTACGTTCGAAGAGGCTATACTTGGATCAGAAGCCCCTTCTCATATACTTGACCATCCGCCGTCAACCATCTACATGGATCAGAACCAACTGTGACATCGTACCGGGCTCGTGAGTACCGATCAAAGTACTTGTAGGACGTCTTGATCAGGAATGTCAGGATAGCGTACGTCGCTGTCAACTCGGAGCGTGAGTACACGCCGGAAGACTGTGTTAGCGTTGTTATAAGAAGGTGCGTAGCCCAAACGCACACAATTGCGTCCATCTGTTACGCGGAACCAGCGCATACCGGTAAAGCTACGCGCTGCGTTGTGTACAACCTTTGACATTCGACGTAGGAATGTTCAGGACGGTAGCGGACGACAGTGTCGTTTCTATAAGGATAGGCTGCGTATTTTGGGTACACAGCGTATCCTTATATGTAACCTGAGTCAGTCCATAGCAATGACATATATTTCAATGCGAATCATACGAAAGGGCACGATCGAAGAAGGTTCGGACATCTTGTATGCGGTGTAGTTGCATGCTCATCGACATAGTATTTAGTGATTACGAGGGGTAGCAAGTATTTCAGAGCACAGTTGTTCTGTGGTAATCGGCGAGGTGTAGCTTGACTGACATCGTGTGATTGACGAACTTGCTTAGGTTCCGATGGTGTACCAGCCATCGCTCTCGGTCTTCTGTAGATTCGAGCACTGGAGAAACTCTGCGAGTCGCGACGTGCAACTCCACCTGGCAGATATGTGGCAGGTAGGAATGCAGATAGCGCGCAAGTTGTTCGGAGCGGGCTTTGACAGGTGGATAACCGATGCAGAGACAGGCAGTCTCTAGAGGCAGGGGTGTATCAGCTGAGTCCGTACATTTAGCTTCTTTGCTGAACGAGGGGTTCTTGACAGCAGGGGAAACGCTTAAGGATAGGTTGCGTATTTCGGGGCAATGCCGGCGAAGCGCATAGAACACTGTTTCTATCGACAGGCGAGCTGGTTCTTGCGGCCTCAGGACGCTGGCCTGGGGATGGTCAAGAACGAGCCGCTGTAGCTTTCTCCAAGCAGAGACAAGCCTCGTGAACCGGCCACTCTTGAAGTGTGACACAAGAGGAGAGACGACCTCGAGGGAAACGAGGTTGCGACATCGGCGAAGGGGGTGGAGCATCTCGAAACACGGCCGAATTGGAGTACTGTGCCCGTTTATGGCGGTGATGGGGCAGAGCTTCAAGTGCTCCAATGCGGGGCAAGCCTCGGCGATGGCGGCAATGAGCGCATGGACGTCAGTGACATCCGCGAAGCTTGCGGACAGGTTCAGATTCAGGACGGTGAGGTCCAATTGCGTAAACGCTGTCATGAGGGAGAGCACCCCAGAAGGCGACGCAGTAATCGTGAGCTCCGTCATTCCGGATATGCGGGTCGATTTTAGCGGCTCGCCAACGTTCCTAAGCGCGATAAGGCCGTCGTAAGGCTCCGAGGGCGCAACACTGTGCGTTCTTCCGCCATACATGCCAATGCACTTCAAGGCAGGATATCGCGCGACAGACGATATTGCGGGGAGGGTAAGGACACGCCGGGGGAGATACAGGCGTTTCAGTCCACGCAACCGGGAGCAGAGAATCACTAACGCAGGCCACGCGCGTGTTATCTGGCGCATGTCGCGCATAGTGAACGACAGGTCCTTAATGTGGGGCATATCGTCTGCGATAGCGGACAGGAAACTAGCGAGGGGGTATGGTGGGTAGGCGTCATTGCTCTTGAACCTGGGTAGCCCGACCTCCGCCTCGCGTCGCATACATGCGACGGTACGCCCGTGGTCTGGCAATGGCTCCCAGATCTCTATCTTGAGCTCCTTTACCGTATCCCGCATGAATTTCCGTGCGAACTCGAGTTCGACGTGGGTCTGGTCGATGATGAGTTGAAGGCGCGTCAACAGGGGCAAATCGAATTTCTCCGGCGATGACTCGTTGAGGTAAAGCAGGACAGTCCGGGAAGTGTGTAGGAAAGACGTGTCGATGGTTAAAGATTGGATGTACTGTCCCGCGCGGTTTTCGAAATTGCGCCAGCTGCTCATGGAAGGGAGGGAAGACAAGCGTACACGCCGTTTTTTGTAGACCTACACGCTCAGTCTGGTGAGATTAATTATATACAGAAAACGATTGCAACTCACAGCGTCCGGTCTATCGTCCATGTAAAACGTGTTGAGGTAGCAGAGGAGCGGATGTAAGCCCTTAGTCAGAGCGTGCCGCCACTGTAGAGGGTGGACAATTTGAGACCATAGCCAGCAGACCCTGACACAGTGACTCAGTGTTACGGGATCGAGGGACAGGAAAATGAGGTAAAGAATGTCGTGCATGAAGACGACAGGGTGGGGCATTGAGCATCGCACCAGAGACAATGTCGACTCATGCGAAACCGTGATTTGGGGAGCAGACAAGCCGGAAGACAAGCGGGAAAGAGCACCCCGTCTTTTGGAAGGTAACGATAGCGGTGCTATTGGGATATAGTCGGGGACAGGTGGTGGCGATGATTCGACCTGCGGCTCGCCACACCGAGAAGTCGATGGGCGACCACAAAAAAAGAACGATAGTGTGGCGGCAGCCATAGGAACCAAAGGGCCCCATACTTGCGCTGGAAGCAACATTAGAGATCGATAAGCTTGGAAGACGGTACCAAGATGATGGAGTAAAGGAGAGAGGGACGGGGATGGATGGACTTGGTTGAGAATTCGGGGGTTGAAAGTCAACATACCGTAGGGAATTTCCGAACACTCGACTGTTCTGTGCGAAGTTTCCAGGCTCCTTCCATCAGTGTGCGGAGGAGCTGCTCAGTCGTTCTACCTTGCTCTCGGCGTCCAGCGTGTGAGCTCTTGTATTCCGTATCTGGTAAGTCTGGACACGTCGCAGCATGAAGGTCGGAGTTCGAGAGATACAAATATATCACCAATGATACAATATAGTTCGTAAGCAACTAAGGAGACAAGACCGTAACACGATAAATAGAAATATCAGTAGTTTACCACCGTGTTCTGCATCGGGGATGGTAAGTAATCATCAGGCGGTCCGAGACGTATGACATTCTGACCATATTGTTTTTCTTGAGACGACTGTTCTCACAGTTGCATGCGACAAATAGAAGCTTCAGGAGTAATGTTAACTTCAGCGATCTGAACTTTCAGCTGTGGCGGCCGAGACTGAGAACACGGTGATGGTGATACTTACGATCATCCGGAAGCCCTCTTGGACTCGCAAGGAGTCGTTATCAAGAGTTTCGTGCATGGAGAATCATTAACAAGGGCTTATACCACCAAGAATAGACTAGACGGTATGACTCACCATGGGTTTGACGTGTATGCCACCCCCTGGCCTAAGAAGTGCTTCTATATTGATGCTGCTATTGCGTCATGAAAAATGGCTTCCTACCCGATGCTCACTGCCTCAAAGTCAGATAATAAACCAAGTCTTGCGGATCCGCAGAAGAGATTATACATCAACGAGTGGCGTAGGGACGCATTTATATATGGACGTGGTCGCTCGAGTATATCCAGCGTGCGCTTATCTGTGCGACTTTGTGCGTTATTTGTTTGTTCTTGTTAGGAACGAAAGCTCCTCGCTTTCCATAAACAAATCTCACTATTTCTCCAGAGTCTATACATCAAACTCATGAAAATTGGTCGTACGATACATTCAAATCACACTTGCGTTTACCGGGCTTGTAGTGATCTCGCAGTTAGTTGGCAAAGGCGAGAGGAAGCTGAGCGGCTTAGACCGAGCTGCGACCTGCCGCCTCCTGCCGCGGCGCCTCTTGGCCGCGTTGTAATTCCCACGGTGAAAACTCTTGGCCCAACAAGTGCATCAGCAAAAAGTGGGGATTAATGTAAGACAATAGATAGCCTTATATTGTCAAAAAATGCATGTAAGGGCCACCAAGCCTTGTGTATTTGAACGGGCCTTATAAATCATCCATTGCATCTGCGCCAGGCCACACAAATCACGGGCAAGGCTCACCTGACTTCGCAAGGGTTGCCAGGTTGGTTGACATTCCGAAGGCCCGGATGGCATTGCAACTCATCGGCAGCCTTCGCAAAATACACATACCATTATAACTCATCCATGTGTCTGTGCAAGGAGCAGCAGTATGGCAAGCATAGGGCAATATGCTACCTCGAAGCACGGCGGTCGATCACGCTGTTTTGCATTCCTCGTTCCGTAGCCTGTACCGAGGATTGTGAATGAGAGACAGAAAAAGAATATATATATCATAGATAGATAGTGTATAATACAGCAGTAGGAGTTTCAGAATTCAGGATTATTACTACTGTGCTCCGTGTTACTGGAGATACAGTTTGCACGTTCTTGTTTGGCACGGCGCTGGACCCAGGGCTGCGATACGAGCCGCGGGACTACAGGAGGGAGAGCGAACAGGCGGCACCAGCCGCTACTGAAGAATCTATCTGCAGAGAATCAGTCTACTTGAAAAAGGCTGTGATGACGAGTGTACATACAAATTGAGTCCTATATCGTTGGTGGCATCATTGTAGGTACCTACTGTAAGAACAAGACGTGTTAGATGCATTCATACTATACGAAAAGATGATACCGCACCAATGTATAAGCATAGCCGTCAGCCTCGTCCTCTAGATGGTAGACATGGCCATCGGAGTGGAATATGCGGCAGCCAGTCGGGAATAACGAGCCTTCGTACCTGGGTCAACCACTACATATGTCCTACGAGAACTAAACATTATTGTTAGGTGCATGTAAGGTAAGAGGTGCAAAAAACATTACCGGGACTGGATGCAGACGACGTGTGGGGGAGAGGCACTGAATCTTGAGAACGAGATGAGAGAGAGAAGTGAAGAGTCGCGGAGCTTCGGATGTCTTCAGCAGCACCCCTTTATAGTAGACTGTGTCTTTGGCCACACAAGGCATGTTCTTTGTTCTGTTGAGTGTCGGAGGTTGTCGGAAACCACACAATAGACGACACTAGCATCAGGTCCGAGTGGCTCGAACTTCGCCCTGTTCGCGTCGGCTACTACAGAACCTCCATAATGAGGCGTGTTCTGCGTACTAGTGGTGGTCGAGACGAAGTGGTACGGCAGGCGCTAAATGTGCCAGCACTGCGCGTGATGTGTTTGCAACTGATACGTTCACTTCTCGGTAACACGATATAGGTGCGTATAAAATAATTCATTATTACTGTTGATAGCGTGTCTTCATGCTCCTATGGATATCTTTGTGACTTGATACAGAAGCCCGCATCGTTCGAGGCAACCGTGTCCGCTCGGCGCTTGACGTCGGGAGGGGAGACGTGAAGTCGTACGCAACTTGTGCGAGACCTTGCCAAGGGTGCGCAAGGTGATCATAAATCGCGGCCCAACCTCCGGCAGGCTGCTCTACCCTTGAGCAGTGTGGTGACCTCTTGCGCAGGAAGCTGGAAGCCTGGCGACTCCTTGGCCGACCGTGGCCGGGCCGCAAAAGGTAGGTCGTGTCTTATCTAAGCCACCAGGCCACGCCGCGATTCCACACTTTTGCTGATGACTGACAGTGGCAGGCGTGTTGCCCAAGTTACTAGTATTCGCGCTTGCTTATGTGAGAGGGAACCCGCGGGTGAGCACATCTCAGTGACCTATCCTATGCGTGTGCTGTCTAACAACCTCTTGCTTCAGTCATACTCCTGGTCATTTACTCCTTCGCTCACACTGTAGTTCCTTGTACAGGTCGTCTGCAACGGCTCAGTATCATGTGCAACCTGTCTAAGCACGGTTGCTCCTGGCGCTCTATTCCAGCTGAGATAAAAGCACTCATAATTGCCTATCTCAGCCCCGAAGACCTTCGCGCATTCTCCAAAGTCAATCGAGGCGCATACGTCGCCGCCGTCCCAGCCATATGGCATGTAAGTCCGCCCCGTTCGAGTATGTGGATGTTGCCTCATGCACCTGCGCGCTCAGGCCGTTGAATTGCCACACTTTCAGGCTATGCAGTCTTACACTACCCACGTTCCCCAGGGATACCATCAATACGTCCGGCGGCTTACCATCTCGACCATATGCAGGCCCCGCGACAGAAACATGCTAAACCTCATCATTAATACCCAGTCTACTTCGCCTGTCTTGATCAAGATCCTCACCCAGTGTACTCAAGTCGAAAGACTGACTCTCGAGCTCGCCGAATTCCATTCCAAGACACTCATTCCCTGCTTCGAGCACCTGGCACGTCTTACGCATCTTGCCATTACTCATACCGGAGACATCCGGACTGTTCCACTGTACGCAAGCTTCTTTCCTGCTTTCCCCGTGATCTGATTCAATCCGCACCATAGAAGCGAAAGACTCGTCGTTTCCATCGCTGCCTCCGTGCCCAATCTTTATGAGCTGTCGATCCAAAAGGTTGGACGCTCTGCGTTTAACGCTTCTGACTTAATTGAAGCGGGTCTTTACGCCCAAGTGGTGCTTAGAGACACCGATATTCCCCCTCATGCTTTGCTAGGAGCTGATCTGTCCTTGCCGTCTCTCCTCCGTCTCCCTACGCTCAAAAGACTCCGCATCCACGACACCGATCTTGGAGACCCTCAGTGGGTTCTGACACCCATCAGTTGCTCACTCGAACTCCTAGACCTCTCTAACCGCGACTTCGAGCCTAGTGAACGCGACCACGTCTTCGCAGAGCATATCGTGGGCAAAGTCGGTCATACCGTTGAAGAACTTTGTCTCAGTTCGCCTATATCGAAGGGGATGTTTTCGCTCGCAAGTGTAACGGAGACACCACTCAAGCACTTGAGGCGATTGCGCCTGACGTCGTTGTTTCCTGTCGAAAAGATTCTCGATACCCTCGAGACGCTCTCTGGGTCGCCCGTTGAGGAAGTCCATGTCCATTGTCGTGACGAAGACGACTTTGTCTGCCTGGTTCCTCAGCTACATAAACTCCTCCGTAAGCACTTTGAGGACGACAGGAGCACGTTCTATCCGCACCTTACGCACATCAATGACAAGCCCGTCCTTGACGAATATGAAGACCTGCTCCTTTTTGCCGATAGCTAAACGACCATCTGTCATATTTCAGGCGATTATCTATCTGAAACGTGTAGTCACGACGAGATGTTTCTTTGGGTCAGACGGATGTGGGTTCAAGTTTGTATACCACTATGCAATCATGAACGTCATATGTCACGACGGTAGACTACTTCAGGTTCGGGCTAGCCACGCTCACTCCTAGGTCACGCACAAGACCGGTCTCCAGCTCGTAGCACCAACCGTGAATGCCTGCCAACTTTTTACGCTCTCTCTCTCCCTCTGGACCGCGATCATCGCGAGTTAGGTCTTCCAGCCGCACCCATGCGTTCTGAACAACAGGAAGAGCGATTATCTTCTGCACCTGGTCCTGCACATTGATGTCTATAACTTGTTGGAGCTTGGCCGGAGGCGAATCCGAGGCTAAGAGCTCTTCAACACGCCTCTTCAACGGAGCTAACCACTCGGTCAGCGGGTCAGACGGCGGCCACGACGTCTTCTCAAAAGGACCGAAACACAGAGCTCTGTCCTCTGCGGTCAACGGCTCATAGCACGCAGCGACGCCGCCGCATCGAGAGTGACCAACGACAATGATGTGCTCGACACGGAGCTCTTCCACAGCGTATTTGAGGACAGCCATGCCGTTGTTGTCATCGGGAAATACTTGGCTGACAAAAAGTGAGTGTCAGTTTCTAGTCTTAGAACTAGCAATTTCCATGCTAACGTACTTGGCTATGTTCCTGTGTGCAAAAATGGCACCTGGCATGCATTCCAGAATCACTGACTCGGGAACCCTGGAGTCCGCACAACCTATCCAGAGTATCTATATGATCGCGATATTTATTTCAAAACATACCGCTCCATGCTCAGCGAATAGAGCTCACCTTAGGCTGTTGACCTTTTGCGGACTGCGTGAAAAAGTCTTTATCACGTCCGATGACATCCTGCGCCCATTGACGGTTTTGTTCCTTCAGGAGAGAAATGGTATCGAGCGACATCGGGAAAGGTGCAGGATTGACTCGGATGAGTCCATGAGTCGCACCTCGATAGGCTTTTATACATGCCTAGTGGATCGCACCGACCTCCGAGGCTATTGAGGAAATCAACCCCTTCCATATCTACATGTCAACTGGAGGCACGCCAAGCAGAGCACGTTCCACTCCATGTGGCCGAACTTCTCTGCCACTGTCAGAATTGCTGAACATGTGTCGCCGCCAGACGAGTCCAGGTCAAGACCATGCATACCAAGTGAAATCCATCGATACCGTCATGAAATGCTTCGCTATCCCAATCGATGGCAAAACGTTCATGGCGATACGCATCGTGTGGGCCACTGGAAAAGTATGTGGTGCTCACTATTACCGGGGTCGACCGACCCCGGTGCGTCTGAGCTGACTATTGATGTCGCCTTTGTAATCTGTTCTCGCGAAATGGGGGCTCTCATTTTTCCATAGCATGATGTTTCGATGACTTGGCCGATAGCAACGTATTGCACGCGGTAGTGTGGACACGAACAATCCGTTCAATAACGTAGATTTGTGGAAACAGTGTCATGAACCGAATCTGAGAAGGGCCAGTTCACGATACGACTGGACCTCAATACCGTCCCACTCGACCACAGCAAATTGCCTAAGACCCTCTACGTAAGACTCGTTCAGATGATAACAAGACTTCAGCACCAACTTGAGAGGGGTGTTGGACCTTCCTTGTAGTTGACATCGTTCGTGCAAGACTTCTGCGAGATAATTCGATGCTCCACGGCACTGGATGCGGGAAAGGATGAGGGTTTCGAGGTTTGGAAACAAGATAGTATTATCTCCGATGACCTGTATCAGATCGAGCTGCCGCAAAAGGCCTTGTACACCGTCGCATCTGTCGAGGCCCCCACAAATACATAACTTCCGCAGCTGGCTCATTTTGCTCAAAACGAGCGGTGCATTGAACATCGGTCCGTACATGCAATCCATTGTGAGCGACTGCACATGAGAGAGCGGAAATCTGGACAAGAGGCGTTCTAGTGGAGCTAAGGAGCTGCGGGCGAGCGCAGGTGACAACATGACGGTATGCTCGAGGACCGAGAACGTTATATGGACCATCGGATCTTCATCGATACAAAAACGGCCGTGTCCCCGCGAAGATTCCATGCTCTGTGTATTCTGCCACGCCGCGAACGAGAACTCGCATCTTCCTGCAGCGATGCCGTTGTTCGATCTATGTTCGCCTTGAACATAGATCATTACAGCCAGGAGCGGACGTATTCCGCTCAAGTATGAATAGAAGGAGGGAGACAGAAGATTTTCAGCATGCGTGAAACTGTCGTGTAGAACGAGCTGTAGCTTTAGTCGGACAGACGGGCCTAGTTCCATGGCATGAAGTAGCGTGAGTTGTTCGTGTAAAGGGCCTGAAAGACTGAGTGATTGTAACGATGGTAGCACTACGGGCCGATCGAAAGGAGTATCCGTTGCGATGTTGGGCGGAAGAGCATTCTCTAATCGAATATGCTCTAGATGAGGAAGGTGTTTGAGAGATTGGAGGATGTCTTGTAACGTGTGATCGCTGGGGGATGTTGTCGAGTTAACGATGGTTAAATGCGTCATCGTCGACGGAAGAATCCAGTGGTTGAAGCCGAAGCCGGCGTTCGATGCCAGAAGACGTTTGAGATTTGGAAAGCGATTATACAGCCTGAGTGAAAATAGTTCGTGAACCTCAGGCGACGTAGTTTGATCAAGAGCAAACAGGGACAGGTCCTCGAGAGTCGATGAAGAGATGGGCCATTTTAGCGATAGAAAGGTCTTCCAGGTGACACAAATATCCAGCATACCAATTCGCGGCAACTCCTGTGCGAGACATACAAGTATTGAATCATGGATGCCGTCTCCCTTGGAGTCGATGTCTGCTGAACGGTGACCTCGGATGATCACCTCCAACGTGGCTGTCCCAGATCGATCGAGCCATGTTTTTAGTTCTTCTTCATCGGTCAACGGCCCTATTCCCACATTGTTCCACAGCATGGGGGCTGAAAGCGCTACATGTCTCCAGTATTGACAGACATGAGTGCAGACGAGCCAGCTCGCTCTCCACAAGTCCCACCAGTAGCTTCTGTCTTCAACTCCACGGCATTCGTCGAAGATATTAACGAGTATCTCGGACGGTAATCGCGATACGGGAAGGAGACTGTTAGCTCGTCTTCGCAGAATAAGATCATCCAAGGAGTCGGTCTGAGAAACATCGGTGACCGACATGATCGATGACGCGTGAACTACAGAGGAGTGCGTCTTGTTCAGTTAGTTGCAGGGGGTCAATCATCATAATACTTGCCGTCAAGACCACAGTCGGCTAATTTGACACCTAGCTATGGATTCGGACAAAGTCTGGTCCGTTAACGTTGTTAAGGTTGCTAGCAAGGTGTCCGTCGCCAGCGCTGACGATCTGATAGGCGGTTTTCAGTTCCAGTCTAAGTGACACAGTCTGATACTAACTCGTCGCAAACCTTCCAGCTATACAGTGCGAACAGCAGGTTTATGACGACCAGATGGCAGTTTAATGGGAGGAAGCGGGCGTTTCCTTGCTAACAATTGTCAACGGAAGGATGTGAATGCCGAGATGCCGCGTCGCGTCAGACTCTCTCTGATCTAGTAAATGGCTCGACGACTACGTAGAGAAGCACAAGAACTGCATCGCCAGAGACATTTGTTGGGATTAACCTCACAGACGAGGATATACAATTACATCTATAGCATGATTTACAGTAATTGATACAAGCTTATCCAATGTCGTGACGCCCATAAGCGGCGAGCTCGCGATACGACTGAGCTTCAATCCCATCCCACTCCACCGCCGCCACGGTTTCCATGTCCTCGATGAAGGACGAAGTGAGGCCGAAGCAAGTCTTCAGCACCACTTTAAGACGAGCAGATGATGGTGCTTCTTCCTCTTGCAGCTGCTGACGTTCACCCAGGACTTCTCTGAAAAGATCCAGTGCATCTCCACACGGGACTCGAGAAAGGAAAAGGGTTTGTAGCTTGGGGAAAATAATGGTACGTTGTTCAATGCCCTGGGCTAGATCGATCCGTTGCAAGGTACCCAGCAATCCTTCGCCTATATCGCGGCCTCCGAAAAGACACAGCGTTTGCAGTGCGTTCATTCGTCGCCACAGAAGCGGTGCAGTGAGCATGGGTCCGGACAAACAATCAACCGTGAGCGATTGGACATGGGATAGTGGGAATCGGGAAAAGAGGTTATCTAGTGGCGAGAACGAGTTGTAGGACAGCAACGGCAGCCACTCGGTCGTCGGTTCGGGGACGGAAAACGTTATATCGATCCTCGCGTCTTCATCGCCGTAGAGCCTCCCCATTCGCGCTAATTCGTCGAATACTTGCGGGTCGTCCCAGGCCACAAAAGTGAACTCACAGCTTCCCACGTGTTCATTGCTGCTGAAACTTGGGTCCCCTTGAATATATAATAGGACTGCTCGCAACGGGGGTATCTGGTCCAGATACCGGGAGAAGGAGGATGTAAATAGGCTCTCTACAGCTGTGAAGCTTTCGTGCACGACAAGATGTAGTCTGAGTCGAACTGATGGACCCAATTCGATCCGGTTAAGAAGAGCGAGTTGTTCGTGCAAGGGGCCTGAAATCCCGAGGACCTTCAAAGACGGAAACGAGACACTATCTTGAGGGTCGTCTAATACACTTCGTGGTGGAAGGATATCTTCCAAGACTAAAGACTCTATCAGGGGCAGGTGCTTCAGAGCTTTGAGAATGTCGTTCAACGTATGGTTTGCCGAAGGATTTGGGTTGGAGAGTTCCAGGTACGTCAGTGTAGGTGGAAGTACGCAGTGCTTGAAATCGAAGCCGAATCGAGACACGGTAAACGTTTTTAGCCTGGGGAGTGAATCTCGGAGTTCCAGTGATAGCAGACCATCCGTACTCGCAGAGGCCGTGTGATCCATAGTGGAGAGGATAAGTCGAGTAAGAAGTGGTGCTGGAATGGGCCAGTTCAACGCCAGCAGCGTCTTCCGGCTAACGAGGAGCTGCATTGTCTCCACTCTCGACATCTCCGGGAGAATACACTCGAGTACCGCGTCCGAGAAACCATCGTCTCCAAGCATGGACTGTGCATCGTATCGACTTTCGATAGTTACGTTGACGGTCGCGGTCCCGGAACACGCCAACCAAGCCTTCAAAGCCTCTTCGCTAGTTTCAGGCCGGATACAAACGTGGTTCCATAGAATGGGTGCCGCATGCGCGACAGTCCTCCAATGGTGGCAGACATGCGTATAGGCGAGCCAGTGTCCCCTCCACAAATCCCGTATGTCTTCTGCGCGTAAGTCCTGAAATATGTCGACGAGGATCTCGGGAGCTAGTTGCAGGACGGGAAGCGCGTCGTTGGCGCGCCTTCGCAGTATCCAGTCGCATCTGGCATCTACAGCACTTGAAGTTGACATGATTGGTCGAGTGCTAATGAAAGTAACGATCGGCCTGTTATATATTTGCCAATCAACTATAATTGAATACTCACGATCGTTGTTGCAGTTAAGCTATCCTAGACTTGTAGATTTATGAATTGAAGCCGTACGACTTTGCCGAATTTCTAGAAAGCCATCGACGAGATGTGTGAGCTCCAATGGCTATCACATACCAGTATAACGACCTGACCTACTCGTGTTTTTGCTGTGCAGTGCTAGATTAAGAAGAACGCTGGAATTGGCAGGGTAACTCGCTTCGCGATGAAGGAGTGATAACCTGGTGTTGGGGAAGAAGATGCGCCTTTTATGGCGCCACAAGCGTTGCAGTCGCGGATTCAGGCGCCGGTCGAATTCATGATGGCCGAGCTCAAGAGGGTCGAGACCGTAAAGACTCTATGCGAAGCAAGGGTAGGTTGGAAAAAAGAGTGATGAGTGACAGTCATTTGTTCGAGACGATGTGGCCCGTCCCATTCCGGGCTCGTATTACGCGCGCAAAATCGGCCATGAAGGGACTCGTGAAGTTAGGACATGGATGTAGTAAATCGTAAGTCTATCCCCAAGCAGTGTCGCCTTCGACCTGATGTCGACAAAAAAGACAGCCCGGTGCGTCCTGGGAGGCGTTCCATGTCCACCCTCGCCAACGATATGTCGTAAGATCGAGGTAGCTGAAATAACGCAGTCTGCTTCCCAACTTCGTTAGAACGGGTGGATGGCAAAGCCATCGTAGAAAGTCAAAGGGTATACACTATAGTGCACCCAACTACGTGAGATGTGAGAGGCCTGAGGAATGTATCTTGTATTTCGGATAAGCGACGCCATCGACACGCTCCATTCGCTGTCGGCCTTCTAGGATTGCGATAGCCACCTATCGTGGTGTCCTCGGCCGTATAGTTCGCCTGAACGACATTTAAACCATAATGCAAGTGCAATTGGTGTGGATCACATACTCTGACGCGTAGTACAAGCGATCTCACGCATCGTCGTCCAGCTCGTCCTCGAAGTCATCGTCATCCCCTTCTTCCAGAGCAGCCTCGGCCTCAGCTTGCGCTTGTGCGGCCTGTGCAGCTTGAGCAATCGCTTGTTCGAGAAGCTTGGTTTGCTCCTCAGAAAGCCATGAAAGCGAAATCGACGCTCCTGTTGTAGAGTCGCCCGCACTGTCTGAGAGCAACTCTTGAAGTTCTTGGACGACATCGTCAGCGGCGGCGGCCGGTGCCGCAGGAGCTGCAGGCGCGGGAGGGTTGTACTGAGATTGCGTCCTGGCCATGACGCTTGCGAGCGTGGGCTGACCTGCTCCCAGCGGCGGGGGCGGATACGGTACTACACCAGGTGGTGGCGGTGGCACGCCGTTGCTCACACGGCTCTGTATGACTGGATGTAGCTGCAGCGCGGTCGAGTGCGCCTGTTGGATCACCGCCAGCGGTATCTCGCCCTCTTCGACCGTCCTCTCGTCCTCCACGCCAGAACCTGCGCTTTCGATATGCGCAGCATTCGCATTTGCAAGTTGGTTGGCTACGATGCCGTTCCATATCTTCGCGCGGCGGGAGACGTCCTCTTCACCCTCCTCTTTGTCGACTTCGACCTCTTCGATCTCAGCGTTCGCGCACACTGAGTCGACGTGCCCCTTTCCGCCTCGTCCACGGCTGTCCTTGTGTCGCTTGATCGCATCCCGCCGTGAGAAGACTTTCCCGCAACCGCCACACTTGAAAGCTGTCTTGTCGTGCAGCTTGAGATGGCGCTTGAGATCGTGATTCCGATGGAAGGATGCTGGACATGACGGACATCGATATGGTCGATCGACAAGGGTGTGTACGCGCTGATGTGTTCGCAGGGAGTATAGGCGATGGAAGGTTTTCGAGCAAGAGGGCACCATACATGGATATACAGCTGTACCAATGTCTGCTGCAGGTGCGGTTGTCGTGGGGCCGGCAGCCCATGGCGGCGGTGGAGCAGGTCCGATAGGAACACCGCTCAGAACGCCAAGCATCTGAATCATGCCACCGAGCTCCTGTAACGCGTGGGTCTGTTCGGGACGTGAACGGGGTACAGAGGTCATGACGAATAAGAAGATCTGGTGGAGGTGGAACTGGATGGACGAGACAAGGGCAGGTTCTGGTGGTCGGTCCGTCGCAGGGTTGGAGGCAAAAGTAGATGTGACGACTCGTACGGCCTCCGCAATCTGTACGGAGAGGTCGGGGTATTCTATGATAGCCTTCTTGGGGTATCTTTCGTCCGCAGGGTCGTCGTCCAAGTGGTCTCGTTTCCGCTTGCCCTTGTCCAGCTGGATAGCCGCAGCGTCCGAGTTGCGCATGGACGAGAAAAGCACGTCCGACTTCGCGAGCGCAACAACAGCATCGCTCAGCGGCTTCGCAAGACCCTTCTCAATCGTATTCGACGACGCGCACTGTGTCAGGACGTCGAGGACGCTCCTGTTCTCCGAGTTGTGGACGATATATGTGTTCAGGGTCGCGCGCACCACGGGGTCCTTGAAAGCGAAGGACAATATGGTCCGCACTGTCATCATGGCAGCTTCTTGCTTTCTATTCTGCGGCGGCATCTCTGGATCCTCTTCAGGTTCAGAGTGCTGAACAGGCTCAGAGGCGGCTGGGGTAGGCGGTGGAAGGTCGGGGGCGGCTGGAGTGGGTGCCGGTTGCGCCGCACTCGCTGCCTCAGCTTGTGCTTTAGCGATGTCCGCCCATAGCTGGTCGTTCAAACGCTTCGCAATTTCTTCCGCCTCAGCATCGAGGTCCTCATCTTCGTCGTACTCCTCGTCTCCGTCCTCCCACTGCTGGCCGTCCAAAGTGTTCTGTATTGCGGACTGTAATAGAGGATCCATCGTCTACGCATACAGTAAATTTAGTCTTTTGGCCCAAATCACGTTGAATTATACTCACCAGCAAAGGACGTGGTGGTTATGCATATGTCTGGACTGAACGACCTGCTCAAGATTATTGGCGTGAAGCAGAGTTTGATTGCCGCCTACAAATGAGAGCGCTTTTTACGATCAACCGGCGTCCACGCCGGCCCGCCGTCTCTCTCTCTCTACCACAACCTCAGTCGCGCGGCAGAGTTTCTTGATTAATTCTTAACTTCCGTGCAGAAAAGGTAACTCTGAAGCTCATAGAACACTTGAAACCTTGCTGATAATTGCTAGATATTTATCACGCAATCTGTGCATGTTCATTCATTGCGATCTGTCGCACGGCCATGTCCTGAACACGGGCTTCTAGTCAGGTCTATATATCACGACAAGGCATGGAAGTCTGGCTCATCTGAGTTCTGAACTTTGGGAGTTGTCTCTGAGACGAAGAGCTCATTAGCTAGTTACGAAGTCTCAAGGAGTACGATATGGCCACGTACACTCACGATCCGTCCCCCCTTCCGTCAACATAGTCTCACTGACCAGCCGCCTATCCATCGTGACCCGAGAACCTAACGGAGACTCTGTTCGTACTGAGCGCGCTGCTGTACACCCGCAAAGTCGTCCATTCCGACCCTTTCATCATTACGGGAACGTTTGAGTTCTCGACCGAACCCGTTGAACCTGTGACATTGCGGTGAGAGTCCTTCACCAGCTTCTATCTACCATCCTACCGTTCCATCGTCTAAAGCGTGTCTATCTATAGGACACACTTCAATCCTCTTTGACAAGCAGATTTGAGCTTGCCTCTTTCCGGAGCCAGCAATCAGCATCAGGAAAGGGTCCTCCAGCGGCACGATAGCCTTCCCACCGAATATTCGTCGTGCGTGCGCACCGCCTCGACCAGCGTGCAGTACACTGCGGTATCTTCGCGTGACAAAAAATAAGCATGACTGATGCCGAACCCTCGACCATCGTCCGCTCGACAGCACGCAAATCCCTCTCCTCCGCCTCTGCCTCCATCGTCCGCATCAGTGAGCTCAGCTCTCAAACCGATGGTCCAGCGCTCAACACCACATTGCAGTCGGCCGTAGAATCGGATGCATGGAACGGAACCTCCTGCTTGATGTTCTCCGACCGCCGCTAGACCATAACTATATCATCCAGCGGCAGCCTAACGGGCAGCGTAGCTTATCCTCCGCCAGTCCCCTCAGGCACTCGCCTCCAGGGCACTTCCCTCAGCAAGTCCTCCCACCGTTGCCAAGCCGAGTGCCAAGATATGGCTTCTCAATCTGCGCCGCTCAACGACGTTCAGAGCGAGCCTTTAGCTGTCGCTTCGCCAGTCTCTGCTGAGTCTTCGATTCCAGCAGAGAACCAGATCACTTCCTCGGCATCGTTGGCGGACAATTCTGCCCCAGGGGTCATGGCTATCCAGGACACGGCACCCAACGACTCTGCAGCTGTCGTTTATGCGACGGACGCAGGATCGATCTCCGTAACAGCTACATCCTCTCCGACAGAGATTAAGACGATGGAACCTGCGGGGACATTGGATGCCGGACATACTGACTCCACTGCCGCCGAGCCAGCGACGAGAACAGAGTCCGTCACTGCGACAGAGACAGAGACTTCATCTGCGTCCCTAGATGTAGCCCCCACTTCGCCTCCTACATCCCAGACCACCACCGAGGCAGTCGGGGAACGGTCCACATCTTCAGGCAGTCTTTCTGTCCCTCCTACCCCCGTACGCGGCAACTCTGCGCCTGCCGTCCTACAGGTCGAGTCGTCGACTCCTCGCGACCCTTTATCTCCCATCATCGCCCCTGAAATCACGACACCCCCCTCCGAAATCAAAGACGATCCTATCGCCACAACCTCCCCCTCCAAAATCACCCACTCGCGCTCGCGCAGCTCGAAGCACGATGATGATGATGATGAAGACCGCCCAAGCATCAAGCATACCGACTCGGGTATCGCTTTGGTGAGAGAAGGCGTACGGAAGGGAATGCATCAACTGCGCGATGCAACGGTCGATTACATGCAGCATGAGCTACGTGATGCCGCTCGGGAGGTGGTAGGCGAGGTCACGAAGAACGTCAGCAAGCTGCGCGATCGAGCTAAAGGGTTGAGCGAAGACAATGGCTCCGTTCATAGTGGCGACGGCGATTCTCAACCTAGTTCAATGCTCAGCAAGAGCTTTTCTAGGGTGAAGTCGATCAAGGTGCCAAAAGCAACGAAGATGCTCAAAGTCCACAGCTTGAATATTAAGGCTCCTAGCACTATGCAGGTACGTCCATAATTCACTCTTTCATATGACCTTGTGCTTAGACGTTCGTAGAAACTCGTTCCGGCCCTACGGCCTACTAGAGGCGACAAAACGGAGGCGCTCTCGTAGTCCATTACATGCGCAAGAGTTGTTCTATGTTACGGTCATCTTCCGCTTGCACGTTTGTAGTAAACACAACGTCATATCCTGCATTACCCCGAAAGATCATTTATAGCACATGTACATTACTGGTTCGCACGTCGCAAACATTATAGGACTGGCACCTAAATCATAATTTCTGACTGTATCTCACAGTTCACACTAGAGTTTGTAAGAGAAATAAGATGATTATTAATCATAACATACACGGTACTACTAGGCTATAATGCTATCAGGGTTAGGGTTAGCACCGCTTAGAAGCAAAAAATAATGGCCTGCCCAGCCCGAGGGCCGAAGCAGGACAGGAAAATATTTAGACGGTGCATGAGCCGAAGCCCATACAAACCGCAGGTTCCCCCTGGGGACAAGGTCGCCGTGCTATGAGAGGCCCCCACGGCCCACAACCCCGGGTACATGAAGGAGGTTGTGCCATCAAGGTAAGTATGAGGTGTTCAGGAGGACGGGGCACGCCTTATATACTCCAGGCGCTCTGCGCACGGACCACCTCGCTTTAGGGCAGGCCCGCTGCGCGTGGGCGGGGTTAGGGCGGTCCTCTTCGGCCGTACGGTGCGGGACAGCGTAAGCTATGCACAACGCAGACAGCGGCAGGCTGTCGTCTGTCGTACAGCGCAGAGATACAGAGTAAAGCGTCCGGCCAATCCGCGCCCATTAACAGCTGATACCATCTCCCGGCCTAAGCACGCACGCACCAGGGCGTGACCGTCTGACTGAGCGTCGATGTCAGGTCTGTCATCTGTGATGGGCTCATGTGCTGAGATTTTCGTGGGTACGGTGTTGGTATTTAGACCGGGAGGGCGAGCGAGATAGAGCAGCATCGTCTGCTGATACCCTCGCCCGCTCTCTTATCTCTCGCTGCAAAAAGAGATCGACTATGCCTGGAACAGCTGAGCAGAAGCAGGCCTTCTTCTCTTCGTCCAAGTTTGCCGTTGTCGGCGCGTCCAAGGACGAGACGAAGTTCGGCACTAAGGCTAGTACTGCGCTACTTGATCTATCTGCGAGCTTGTACTGAGATCACGCAGGTCTTGAAGTACTACATCGAGCGTAACAAAGACGTCACACCTGTGCACCCGGTAAGCACCATCATGTGCACAAACAGTTAGATGCTCACCTCCGCACAGAAAGAGTCCGAGATCCAAGGCATTGCGGCCGTAAAGACCCTCGCCGATCTCCCAGATCCCTCCCACACCTCCGTCAGCGTGATCACAGGGCCCAAGGTGCGCCAACCCTTTGGAACCGCACTTCCCATGTCGCTGTTCACTCACCGTACCCTTGCGCACCCCGCACAGATCACGCTTGGACTCCTCGAGCAAGCCAAGACCCTCGACGTACCCGCATTATGGCTGCAACCAGGCGCAGACGACGAGACGGTAGTGAACTTCATCAACGAAAACGGGCTCGCCGACCGTGTCGTCTATGGCGGCCCGTGTGTCCTTGTGGAGGGCGATGGCATCCTGCAGAGCCTATAAGCCTCTATAATGTAGACATCAGTCAAATATATCAATAGACAGGTAAACATACTAGATCGAAGAGGGCGGTACGTTACACGTAATAGCATTTCGAATACGCGGGTATGCGGTCGAAGAGGGACGCGGCCCATCGATGGACCGGCCGTCTCGAGACTCAGACGGCACACAATGATCGAGGTGTCTATGCATGTTCAGCGGGATCCAACAACGGTGTTACATAGGGACGGTCTTCGCGCACACTGACCCCGGGCTTGGACGCCTCTAAACTGTCCAGTAACCTGTAATGAGAAGCACACTCATCAATGAGCTGCTCTGACCCTTATCACCAGACACGAAAGGGCACTCACCTCGCAGCTGCCTCAAACGCCATCGCCCTGTCCCCGGAGCGCAGATTCACGAAGCGCATCCCGCGCGAGCCGACCCTAAAAATAACGAGCTCCCCGTAGAACACGCGCCCGCCTAGGAAGGCGCGCACAGCTCGGTTCGCGTTCACTCGTTCTGCAGGTAGCTGCGAGTAGAAGATGGAGAACGTGAGCGCCCCTGTTTGCTGGTCGTCTGAGTTGGCGTCTTTTGAATGGTCGTAGAGGCCTTCGGCGGCGATAGCGGGGATGGTGATGGTATACTGGGAGTGTGACGATGCAATAGAAGGGATTGTGGGCCCTGCATTTGTGTGTTGGACGAGCATCGCCTGATAAGTCGGATGTCCGTCGATGGGCATCAGAAGAGCGCGAAGCCGTGTTGTAACCTGCAATGTGGCGTAAGCACTAGCGCTACTGAAGTCGAGATGACTTACGGTGATAGGGCTCGCCGCCATGTGCTCTATTTTACGTTTGGAATATCAAGTGATGGCCAGGGGTATAATACCTGGAAGGACTGTAAGGGCGGTCAGCATACAGCTGTTGGATATGTCTGGAACGTTTCTTACTACCGGACCACCTAGGCAAACGATGCCACCGGGCTGTCCTGGTGTTGAACGAGTAAGCTTGGAAACATGAGTTGAATGTTGGAAGAAAAATTGAATGATAATGGGTGGATGACAACTGATCTCGAGACGATAAACGATGAAGATAAGTCCCGAAAATTATCATTCAGACAGTGCTGGTGCAATGCGACCCTCTGCAGCAATATCATGCTCTGTGCCGGTAGTACAAGCCCGCTATCTCTGCGCCTGGACAAGATAATAGTGCAACTTCGAGATGAGTGTATGGTCCAGCATACGGTCACTCGTTCAAAGCATGTAGAACTGCAGCCCATCACTTGGACGTCGTTCCTCGCCGATCGCCGCGCCAAACACTGATCGACGCCCTCCAACATCGTAGTCCAGCGCCAAGTCCCATTCGACTGCTAAGAACTACGGGCGATAAATGCAGGAAACACGCACCTACTGCAAGGGGGGTTCGGTGGAGAAGAGATGGGGTATGGATGAAGATCAAACATGGTCCCGCTGGTAGGCCTACGATGCCGATAGGGGTTAGTGTAACAATAGGGGAATATGTCTAGACCGGATTAGTTTGCTTTGGTAGGACCGCTTGACCCGAATAAACGATTGTTAGCGGTAAGGACTGTTTGGGCCATAAATTATACTACGCAGCTGAGCCGACGAGCCCGAGCCGCGGAGACGACGAAGAGAATGTTAATAGTCGACCGGTAGCGAGTACGAACCGTATCAAGGCGATCGACAGCACCGTCCACACAGTCGCCGCCGCCAACGTCCAGCGCGATCCCGCGACAAACACCCAAGCGTATCCACTCCGATATGCACGGTTTGGGGGTATCTACGAGTCCATCCATTCATTACGCCTGGACCACTGCGTCCACGACACGATTAGGACAGGATCGACAGGGCTAGCCGGTGTAGTAAGATATACAGCAGGAACATGCAAGACGTACAGTAATATCATCCCATATATATGTGGCGCAGGCACGGCGGGCTTCTCATCGACGCAGCAGCCGTCGGCACCACGAGAAGGCTGCATCGGTCCGTGTCGTGACCCATGTCCACGTCTCTTCGATGATGCCCTCGAATTGATGCTCGTCCCACGGTGAGCGCACCTCCCCAGCTTCCGTCAATGTGTAGCGCAGCACGTCTTTGACAGTCACGAGTCCTACGAGCGCGCCGTGGTCTTCCACGAGAATGACTCGTGGCCTAATGGAACATATTTCAATACGATGACAGCGCCAATGTCTGAATACTTACCCCATACGTTTGAATAGTTGCATGACGATTTCTAATGGAAGCTGAGGCGAGACAGTCAAGGGTGTCTGTGAACAACGCCAGTGAGATCTCACGCCTTTTCCGCAACCGAAACCCGAGACTTACTTGATTTACCCACGGCCATAACTTCAGTGCATCGCGCGTGGTTGTCGTCTCAATAAATTCTAGAGAGATATCGTCGTCTGCACCGACCCCAGGACCGGTTGCAATGCCAGAGAACTCCACTTCATCGTGCTCCTCATTTTCGGATGCGAATAAGCATGGAGTATCATCTGTAATTCCTTGTGTTTTCCTCGCCTTGTCTATTCACGACGGATGTCAACTCTGGTCACAGGCAGAAAGTGACACTTTCGATGACTCACCAATAACATACCGCAAATCCGTCCGGCCAATGTACCCCATTAGTATACGCTTCCCGTCGTTAGACACGATAGGGAAGCCCTTTACATCGGCATTCTCCAATACATCCTCTGCGACCGACATGTGTTAGACACGACATATGCGTTGGAATGCAGTAAAAATGAACTTACCAATGTCGTGCACCGTGGCGCCCGAGACAGGCAAGGTGTACATATCAGACTTCATGACCCTCGACACTAAGAGCCGGCTCGTGAGTATAAGGTTCAGTGACCGAGCCGAAGCCGTACAGGTCGCACGTACCAGGAACATTATACGCATGGTCATCTTTGTCTAGGAAGGGGTACCCGTTGAACCGAATAGCCTCGTCTGCAATACCGGTGGTCCCGAGCATATCGCCGACGGCCTTCGTGACGAGAAGAACGATCTGTCGCGGGTCGCCGGCTTAGTCTCTTGCTTCGCGATGAGAAACGTGAGTGACGGACTTACCATAGTAGGGAGAATATAAGTCAGCGCGCCAGTAAGCTCAAACATAATGACCACCACGGTCACGGTGATCCTCATCACGCCACTGAGGAGTGTTTTAGTGGCTGCTATTCGGAATGCTACAAGCTTTTACCTTAGTGCCGCAGCAGCACCTAAGAACGCGTATGTTCCTGGCGTGATGCAGGGTACGTCCGGCTGGCAAACGGCAAATATGCCCAACTCAGGATAGGCACTGCAGAAGGCGAAGGCGTAAGGGCCCAGTGACATGGTATGTAGGCAATAGCTTACCGCCAAAGAGCTTTAACCATAATGCCGACCATCCGTCCGAACGTGGCACCGATGGCCATGGACGGAACAAAGATCCCTGCAGGCACCTTCGAGCCATACGAGACGACTACCATGCCTATACGCAAGACGGTAGCAATGAATAGAGCGCTCGCCATCTGCCACTGTACAGAAGTCCTGTGCTTGCGTCAGTATCAATCTTAGCATCAAAGGGAAGCTACAAACTGGCAAAGGTTATCGTAGTCGCCCCCGGCTTCGCATTCGCGGAATAAGATGGACATGCCTTCAGTCATGTCTATGCGGAGGAATCGGTTGAACCAGCCGATCATGGCCGTTAGTGTTGCGAGCGCAACCGCTTCCACCACGGGGTAATCAGCCAGGTGCTTTCGACGGAACGCCGCCCATTGCATGTTGAACTTAACCATGAAAGCGCCGTACAATCCCTGCAGGTCGATTGACTTCAGATTGAGTGCATACACGAACCAATAACAGCGACCCACCCCGAAAATACCCAAGATCACGAAGAACATGATTTCGAAGAAATGCCAATCGCGATCATAGGTGACCTGAAACAATACCAGCTTGCCACTACGGTATGGATTCATGGCCTGGTGCGACGGAGATGAGACAGAGAAATTCCGATGCACGTTCAAACCCACTTACGGATAACGTAACAGTCGCTACAAGCGCACAAAAGAAGCTTCTCCACATAGTCTTGATACTAAAGTTACTGGTCATTTCCTACCTCGAAATCAGTCTCTGAATGTGCTGCTGGCGGGTTCAATTACCTCTATCGAGAAAAGTACGCCTCCGATAGGAGCACCGAACGCGACCGCGACGCCGGCAGCACTTGAAGCGGTCAAGATTTCGCGCATTTTGCCTGCATATGAGTTGACTCGTCAAGAAACCTTCCATAGGCTGTGGGTATATGCGCACCGTGACTACGCGAGAATCGTGAAAATAGACTGGCGACAATGTTGCCGATGCAACATGCGAAATGGACGGACGGCCCTTCTTTTCCGACAGAGAGGCCGGAAGCGATGACCAAAGGCTGTGGGGGGTGAGCAGAATTCTGCAAGTTCATCGAAGACTTACCAGTGTCAGGGCTTTGATCACAAACGTTCCGAATCCAAGGTAGCCTTTCATGACGAAGCCCGCCAATATGCACTTGATCTCTGAGATACCTGAGCCAGCGGCATACTTCGCGAGGCTCTTCACTAGATGCGCAGCAATGAAGGACATCCCGCCCTACGATAATTCTAGTTAAAACGTGGCTCTATGATATAACTGGGTAGACGTACGGCGAATAGCATATAGATGATCCACTGAGCAATCCCAACGTCACTCCATGGATGCCAGTAGTCGCAGGCAGCTTCGTCGTCGTACTCAATCTCCCAACAGCAGAACTGCTGGTTCAGCCACCACCCGTCCGCGCAATACCCCATCTTGATGTCGGATAGCCATTCCGTTATGATGGAAATGAGTGCAGCAGTCACGCCGATGCACGCACCTAGTCCGCGTAACAAGAGTCAATGTTGTGCAATATTTCTATAACTCAACCACTTACCGACTAGACTGACCACGAACCAGCTTTGTCCAGCATCCAATATCTTCCGAAGTTTAGTCCACACCCATCGGACGGAGATCTCTCCGCCGGGACCGCGATGTGTATGGTGTAATTCCTTGGCTTTGCGGATTCGTCTGTTCCGTTCAACGACCGAATCCTGTATCCAGTCTATGTGCACCATCTCAGCTCATTGTAGAGTGTAGTGCGTGTCGCACGCACATACCAATCGTGGTAAAGTCTTCATAGCGTCTGTGAGGACAATACAAATGTGAAGAGGGACTCTCGTTACTCGAAGCAGTATCTGCGCACCTTATTTGCTCGAGTTCCTCGTCACCATCGCCGGTATTCATGACCGAGTAACTACCAGCTCTAGCGTTGTTCATAAGTACACATGAGCTGAGTACAGGCAGTGGTCAGAGAAGATTAAGTGTTCGTGGCTCTCGCGTGCGTGTGTAGAGTATCGCGACCGCGGAGTCGGACGCCATCACTGGGCGGCGCACGTGGCAAACGCGCATACACCAGCCTCAGTGAAACGTGCAAGCCAGAGCCAGAAAGTTATAGCCCTACGATACACGTCAAAGACACTGTCAGACTCATGATGGGAGGGATATATTCCAAGAGAACAAGGCTGAACACGAGCTTCAGGTCCGTGTGGACGTCTTAGAGTCTGACTGTATGATTTACGCAGAAAGGGTATATGAGGAAGTCCGGTATTGTGATAACATGTCACTAGTAAACATATGGCGAGACTGTGGCAGCAGCAGCAGCAGTTGCTGCGGTAAACTCTCCCGCAGAGCTGGTCATGAGCAGTCCAACTGGAATGAAAGTACATGAGACAGAATCATGGAAATGTGAGAGGAATAAGACGCACCAATGAGACCAAAAAGGCCGAGAATACTGCCAAAGACTTCGACAATGAGGATCTTCACGAACAAGTTAGGGTCCGCCGCGTCTGCAAGGGCAGCTGTAGCACCGGTGATCCCGACACAGACACCGCACAACAGGTTGCAAGCTCCGACAGTCAGGCCGCCCCAAAACACAGCGAATCCTAACGGAGCCATCAATGACGATTCCGGGTAGGGTTTGCGATGTACTAACCTGTGAAGTAGTTTTCTCGTGTATACAACAGCTCCTCGGGTACACTAGTGATCCTGGACGAATACACGATACCAATAATCTAGAAGAGCCCGGGTAAGCTTCATTGCATTTTTCCCATATAACAGTGAGGTTGCTCACGACACCGTAGATCGCGACAACTTCGCAGAAAATGATACTGGGATTGTATGAGCGTACCGACGGCCGGACGACGAAGTCTGAACACACCTAATTAGGTTCTTCGTCCTAATCCTAGGAGCTCTTACACCTCCGCCTAGTATGGACGAGCCAGTGATGAAGATCCCCCTAAACAAGCACCACGCATTTTCAGCCGTCCGCATACAAGCATCCCAAGGTACTCACCATCCCGCGCCCAGTACACTCAATCCAATGCAGAGACCAATTCCAAGCGATGCCCATGTGTACGGGCTGGTCTCCTCCAAGAACCTTCCGACGTTGAATGCTTCACCGGAGCCTAAGCGTGACGCGTGAGCTCCCTTCCTATCGCATGTAACAGGTTGCATACGCACCCGTAAAGAGCAAATAAAGCGCGATAACCACTACCAGGAACGTTGGCAGGCCATAAGTATAGTATGCGAGCAGACCCATGTTCGAGGCCGTGCACGAGTCGAATGTGGTCTGCGGAGAGTTGAGTCGGGTCGGTAGACGCCAACTTTGATGCGCCCGCCGCTCTGCGCTTGCACCGTGACCGCGACGGTGTCCATGCAGAGCACAACCAGGGAAAGATGTACCACCTCCTGAAGGGCCTGCACGAATATCTCACAAGGTATGAAGCATTTTACACTATTGTGCGTGGCTAATTGGTGATAGGAAAGAGGAATTCTCAGTCATTATCCTCGGACTGGATGGCGCAGGCAAGACGGTAAGCAACCATTCCAGGTTGATGATGCCCCAAGTATGCTGAGAGGATGTCAGACGCTACTAGAGCAAATCAAGACCTTGTACACCAACACACCGGGTCTCTCTCCTGACAAGATAGCACCGACTGTCGGGCAGAACAGTAGGCCGAGTTTACAAGCCCTGGTGTATTTACTCATGTTGCGACGCACAGTGGGAAAGATCACCTTCTCGTCCACGATACTCAAATTCTGGGATTTGGGAGGTCAGCGCGGCATCCGCTCAATCTGGCATCGTTACTACGACGACTGTCACGCCGTCGTCTATGTCATCGACGCGCAAGATCGCGAACGGCTGAGTGAGGGGTGGGAGGTTTTCGGTACGTGTATTTATGTCAAGCGTTTGAGCCGGGAAACGTCTTACTGTAAGCAAGGAACCTAGACAGCGTGCTCTCTGCTCCACAAATCTTAGGCGTACCCCTACTTCTGCTTGCAAATAAGCAAGACAGCCCAGAGAGCTTGTCTGTCGAGGAGATCAGAAACGACTATGAAGACTGGTATCGACATAAGCTCGATAGTGCACGACGAACGTATGGCGAAGAGCACGAGAGCGAACATCGCAGAGAACGTATCGCCAGTCTGGATGTGATGGGCATCTCGGCTCTCGAAGGGTTTGTCTTATGTTTCTTTTTACGGATGATATAGAGGAGCGTAAGCTGACTGTTATCTCCTCGCAGGACTGGTGTTCGTGCAGCAGTAGATTGGTTATTCATCCGTGTTCAAAACAGTCGAAGACGGTAAGCCGACAGTATGGCATTATGGGCCGATACTCACGGCCTTAATTCCAGGGAAGACCAAGGGGACTGATCTAGTTCACAATGGAAATCCTTGCATGTCTTTAGATCACTGAATCTGGATACTCATTATAGGGAATAGAATTGTGTGTAGACAAGAATTGGAAACAGTGAGGTCGGACGCATTAACTGCCCGGGTTATAGACTATATCATATTCCTCCAACCCAAGCCCCTTCGCCGCAATCCCCGCCCGTCGACCCGCCGCTTGAGTGGCCATCGTTTCTATCGGGGTTCCTAAGCATCAATCAAACGACAAGCTCGCACGTCAGAAATAGACTCACCAGGTTTCGTAGGTGTAATTCCTTTGGCACCAGAAATCTTCCCAGGGGTAGCTTTGGCCGAACCTGGCTCGGTATTATCAACCAGCGTCCTATTGGGAGAATCATCCTTCGCAGGGCTGGGCCTTTTCGTCAACGGCACGTCTTTAGCCCTGGATCTTTGTGCGATACGCAAGAAGTGCCGAATCATGCGGAAACCGCCTTCGGTGATAACTGGACGCCCTCTGGGAGGACCTTCCTCAATCTCTGGCGTCTCTTCGACCTTGGAAGTATCCGCTAACGGTGTGGGCGGGAGATACGCAGGAGCTGATTCTTTGACTGCTTCGGCACTAGAAGTCTTCGAGTCTGCCTCCTCCAGGTTACTTGCCGAAGAGACGGATGCAAACAGCTTGGGAAGCTGAGAAGGACTGGGGGCGCGGGGCGGCCAGTTGGGACAGGAACGCTCAACAGGAGTGTGGGGACCATCCTGGGAATAGTCACCAGAGCCAAGGGTCATGAAAGAGCGCGGAGTGGGCGTCACCGGGGACTCAGGTTCAATCTGTGTTGACCGAGTAAGAAAGGTAGTATCATTGCTGAACATAGTTTGATCTATACCATCTTAGTACAGTGACCATGCATGTCATTGCCTGCAGCTGCAACTTCTGCCTCCGCTCGGGCCTCCGCCTTCAAGCGCTTGAATTCAGCGATCTTCTTGCCTCCACGGCGAGTCTTCCTCTTCTTCGGTTGCCCCTCCTGGCTGGCAGTATTAGGAGGGGGCGGAGAGCGGCGCCAGAGGACCATTTCCAGCGGACGCGGCAAGCTAGTAGGCACCTTTGGGACGTATGTTTGCAAGTAAGAGGCGACCTGGAACTCGTCTTCTTCGTCTTCATCGCTCTTATAGTAGTTACTCTCGCTATATACGCCCTTACCGTAGCTTCCCTGATCGAAGTCGCTACCTTCGCCGTGACTGTCCTCTCCAGCATAGTAATATTCTTCGTCATACTCGCCGTCTTGGTCGTATTGCCATTCGTAGGACGTTTCGTATCCGACATCTTCGCCATCTACTTCAGGCATGTCGTCGGAATCGACGTCCAACGGCGAAGGAGTAACAAGCCGGAGAATAGACTGCGCAGTAGGCTAGTAATATATTGAGTGGATGTAAAACCATTGAGCGAATAAACTCACCGCCGAGCTGAATACAACTTCAATGCATTCTTCGTGGAGGTTCTGACTAGGCAGTCCTCTAGGTAGAATATTTGACCGCCTGCAATACATCAACCCTGAGACAATGAGACACAATCCAAGCCCCACCCAGGGTAGGTAGCGAAGATTCTCTTTATCCCAGACCAGATCCAAAATCCAGGGAAGGTGGGGTATCACGGCTTCGGGTCTCTCTCTGCATAATCTAGTTAGTTAGAGCTGGGTGACAAGAATGCTGGAAACTCACGCGACCTGCTTGGCTGCGTCAACCGTGAAGACTTTGAACACGTCCAGCGTGGGGAGACTGTTGTGCACGATTGTCATGATTTGTGGGGTAAGGACTACGCCTACCATGGCCAGCACGAGGACTGGGAGGTATAGGATGAAAAGCATGTTGATTAGATTAGTTCAGCCCAGCTGAACGGATATTAGTAGAGGGTAGTGTATGGATAGGTGTGAAGATGGTCGCCTCGAGTGTAGTCGTCGCGCAAGTTCAACCTCCTTTAAACCTATCGCCGAAGCCAGTGCTCTTCGAACTACTTTCCCAAATTTGGCTACGCACCAAATCGAGCGCCCGTCATACTACCGCCACCAAGACAGTTCTTATGAGCGATAGCGATAAGGAGAGGTCTATAAAGCACTGCTTATGTACAATGTCCGTTGATCCAACATGTTTACCTGATCATAGAATTCCATAACGATAAAGCTTCACCGCCTAGCCTTCTTCGAACCCGAGCCCGATGCTGTGTCAGACCGATGATGTGCTTTCCGCTTGTTCTTGTCTCTGTTCACATTGTGCAGAGCTTCCAGACTTTTGCGCAACTCGCCGATTGTACCATTCAGTATACGTTTCTCCCCGAGACGCACGATGACAGCACTTCGCTTCCGGCCAGTGAGGTCGCCTTTGGCAAGAAGGACTTCGTCGTCCTGCGCGAGAGTTAGTTATGCAATAGTTTAATAGGGAAGGCTGACCTCGAGAGTGGTTGGGTATTCCGACAAGCGCTGTTGCAACACCTCGATGACCACGGAAATGACGTCTGCGTCTAATATAGCCTTGGGGACTTTATCCTTAGCACGCGTCTTCTCCCACTCAGGCTGACTTTGTAACATCAGGCGTGTGAACGAGACGAAGTCTTTAGGAGGTTCACACTCCGTTCCAATAACGAACGTGCTTGAAAACTTGTGAGTAGGGAATGATTGATGAACGAAGAGCACCTACTCGTCTTCTTCGTTTTCGAGCCACCAGTCAACGCGCTCTCCAGCGTCAACGGTCATTCGCTTGGAGGCCACTCCAACCACAAGATCTGCGCGAACCTCGACTATATCTTCTGGATTGCCATTTCCTGTTAATGGTGGGCGTAAAGGAACCAGATCTACATGGCCGTAGCGTCGGAGGAGATCCGAATTTGGGGGATCGCCGTAAGTGTTCCACTTGAATAAACCGGCATATCCTCAACAACACAGACATCCACAATCATGAACAACGTACGATCTGTTCTCCGGCTTTAATTTCCTTTGTTGTAGTCATATTCAGCACATGCTCTTCATAGAACAGCTTTGCCTATCAAACGATAATTAATATTAGAATCAAGCGAACGCCGCGTTCACCCACATTCTCCGACTCAAATCGTGCGTTCAGCATGTCAGCCATGGGGACCATTGCAACGTCCGAAGGATCTTCAGCACCGTCTTCGCTATCGTCATCTTCCCCGCTGTTGTCAGTCGGCTCCATGGCGTTTGCCTCATTGGCAGGATCTGAGGGCTTCTGGTCATCCACGTCCATGGCCGCTGAGTTGGCGGCGTCTTGTTCAGCCGCTGTAGCTTCTACTTCATCTTCGCCCGGCCATCGCGATACGGTGAAGCTACGGGATAATATCCGGCTGCCCATTCTGTGATAATTGTCCAGTGTGAAGTATGTGGAGATCGCGTCCGGTGGAAATAGCTCTGGGCGGCTCTGTAGCAGAGGATTGGGTTACACGCACAACTACGAGTACATACAACAACACACCTTTACTGTAGGCAGAACCTTTTCATAATAGTCGCGCTCGGCATCTTCTTTACCAACTTTGTCTGAACGGCTTAAGTATCGATCAAGGGCCAGCCTCGGCACAAACAAGGACTACCAACCTACCACAGCGGTCCCCTTGAGCTCTTGTAGCTCATCCTTCGTCCAGAACATCGGGGTATCAAAGTCGGTAGGTAAAATCGCTAGACACTTATGAGCGATGCTGTTCTTAGCATTGAACTAGTAAGCACCTACAGAGATATCCGGACCACTTAGACAGTGACCCCTGCGCTTCCTCCCAGAGCATACACAGAATGAGTCCGGCCCAACCTTGATCTAGCTTGAAGCGCTTCCATTCGACCGTGCCAAGAAGAGCCGGCAAAGCAGAAGTCCGTGTTGAGAGCGTGAGATTCCTTGGGATGGTGAACAGGGTATGTCCTTTCTATTACACACATAATGTATGTGTTAGCGAGTACCTACCGATGCGGACTACATTATCTGGACGCACCGGAATGTCCTTAAGCGCGACTGCTCCGCGCCCGTGGCCTGGTATCTCGACCAAGCTCATGGCTTCGTGATCTAACGTCCCATTTTTTGACTGGAACCAGGAAATAAATCCGTCCATATCTCTGCACGCGCACAGCAGCTGGTGTTGTGGTTCGAGGGCGGTGGAAGTTACCAGTAAAGCGAAATTTGCCCTCCAAGGTCGCACGGCGTGATGAGCGTCTGAGATGTTTATCCATCAAAATCGGGGTTTCTGATGCGGTAACTGCCTTATTAACCTCTTATCTCGATCTTACCAGCGCCAGGACGGAAATCACCTGTAAATTACCCCGCGTCTTGAACCCGTTCACCATATGCCTGTCTACACAAACGCTGCGTCTACCCTCTACCAGGGCTGCTCATGAGCAAGGAACTCCGTGATGTTCTTCGTATACTTTACGAAGCCTTTACAGGGTCTTTCTCAAAGCATTTAGAGGCTGCAGAAGACCTTCAGCATACTCTTATTTTTGAGATCGTCCCGGGGCTCGTGGATGAGCTTCAGTTGGATGAAGACAGCCGAGAATTCTGCATGGAATGGCTCTACGACATTAGTACGTACTCTGACACTTGCATTTAGATGTCCCGCTAATGCCATCCATCAGCATCGATATTCAGGGCCCTGCGAGTGAGTGCGCGGCCAGGGGCACTCCTTGCGGAGCATTGACGGCTTTACAGCGCAACAAATTCATCAGTTCGTTTGCTCTAGAGTCACTTAGAGACACCCTAATTTGGAGGCTGAAGACTCTGAGACCACTCATGGACAGGACGCCATCTGCGCTCATACTGTGTTTACCTACGTCCGTACGGGATCCCTTCGGTCGACCTATACTCATCCTAAAGCTCGCGCCGCTGTCCGATTCCACTGAGAATTTCAAGAAGATGCTTATCCATAATATGGAGCTGCTTAGATTACATTTGGTTCACATGAACAAGCCTCAGTGCTCAGTCTCACGACCGGTTCTGCAGTATGTGGCGCTTCTCGACATAAGCGGCGCAACTTTAAACAATGCGGTAAGTTCCTATTCGCTACGTGCAGGGCTAGTCTACATTTGACAACCGATGACTCGCCATGTAGCAGCAAAATATCGAGCTATTTAATTGGTTCATACGCGAACTCTTACCGAGATTTCCTGGGATGCTGGGAGCTGGTGGGTTTCATGAGTTGTATTCCTGGATCGCAGTCGTTGATTCAGGTACAGTCTTCGTATTGAATTACTCCTGGGCGCATGCGGGATTATGGAACCTAGCCAAGTAAGTCCGCCACGCCAGCGTGTGGCTAGGGGCCGCGCCATGCTAATGTCGCGCATAGGCGGCTTCTACCAGCGACAACCCTCGACCGCGTGTACTTTCCGTCGGAAGCCGAGCTACATGCGTATTTCTCGAGACAGGCTCTACCCCAAGGTCCGTCATAGCCGAGTCTCACACGCGAAGGTGCCCTTATTCTCGGTCATTTCAGACCTGGGTGGCGATCTGCCGCCGCTCTCAACCGTGGAGAATCCCTTGCGTCGCTACTGCAACACGGTCCCGCCGCCCACCCCGCCCGAACTTCAAATTAGATCAGCAGCGTCTATACCCGATCACGATCATACCCCCGTTTCGTTAATGCGACGACGTAAACACCTCTCCGCGACTTCATTATTGAACCCATACTATGGTTACCCCGTCGCGTACAATACCTCTACCGTACCCGCTCTGAGACACGGGCGCCGACGAAAGCGCGATTTAGCACGAACACTTCTGCGCCTGTGGTGGTCGCGTTGGCGACATTCTGTCAAAGTGGTCCTGTTTATTTTGGTATTATTGCTGGCTTTTGTTTTCTCTAGAAGACGCATTTGGCGGCGGCGGTGGCGATTGGCCGTACCGATCCTAGAGCTTCTCGCGACAGTTCCTGTTCCTTTCAGCTGACACTTCAACATGTTTCTTCCAGCGATTTAGTGGGTCGCGTGGGACTGTTTCTAGCTAAATGTGTTCCGATATGAAATGGCGGTTTGATGTTGTCGCAGCTCATTGACCGTTTATCTTGCAATCCATTGAATTCTTACCATATCTCATCCTGTACTTCTATACCGCATGTATCTGTAGCTTCGTGATGCTCGGAAGAATGTGTGGTCATACAGCTTCGTATCAACTAGAACAGATACAGAACTCCTGCCGGAGTGGGGTATTATCCATATACATACGCTACAGAAAATATTCGGGCAGCTGCAGAAACACTTCTCAGGGACCGTATCATGAGGGTGTGGAGCTAAACACGTACCTTGCCCTGTGCACTTTGTTGTGCCTGATGAGAGGGCCCATCTCGCTCGTTTTCAGGCGCGGCTTGAAAGACATTGAAGAACGGCTCGCCCTCTGGCTTGACCTCCAATATACTCGCCGAGTTGCCGCATCTATAGCAGTAGTTCGGTGCCGACCAGACGGTTGACAGATGGTTGTCGAACAATGACGCATAGCCATCCATGCAGAGCTGATGAGCGCGAAGTATGTGCGACATGCCGTTTGTCTCTAGGAATTTGTAGACGACGCCTGAGCCAAAGGTATAGCCCGCGCCCCTATCAGCCAACGTGTCGTTAGGACTTCGGAAGTGGCGGGACGACAGAGTTCATACCGCGGGGATATGGCGAAGTCCTCTTTCTCAGGATCAGGGTCCGACCACACGAGGTCCGCCATTGGGCCTTCATGGGGTATTTCTGGGCAAGTCTACTTGAGCAAACTCTGGGCAGAACCTAGAGTGCAAATGAACGCACCACGGAAGCGATCAACAACTTTGATTTGGTCTATTGAATGTATCGATGGTGAGAGTCCTGTGGAGTGGTACGTAAGCTTAGTAAAAGGCACAAGAGTAAGGACGTACACACCGCCGTGTACACAGAATATCTTATCATCGATGACCACCGAAAGGGTGAGGAAATCGAACATGTCTGTGAAGTATGTCCAAACATGGGAGGAGCCGTACTTTCGTAAGCATTCCGTGTAGAATCCATACGTCTGTCCGAAGAAGTACCACAGTAAGTACGAGGGTAGCATTATGGACCAGAAAGCGCCCACTTGGGTTACTGCTCTCGACTCGTGGTTTCCGCGAATCAACTGTACTCGGTCCGGATATCGTAACTTGAGACATGTCAGGAGTGATATTGTCTCCACACTAAATAGGCCTCTATCGACATAGTCCCCTAGACATGACGTGAACCTTGGCAACCGGGGATGCCAGGGCACCGATTGGGCGCACCTAGGAACAGATAATTTGTGTTCGGCGCATATCCTCCTATACGGAATATCTCGATGAGGTCGTAGAACTGTCTTGGGTCATGCTTAGCACAAGAATGAAGGTAAAGGGGAGAAAACTCACCCATGTATGTCACCAACCACTGTCACTGGTGCACTGACATGCACGACATTTGACTCGCGCATCAAGACCTCCTTCGTCTTTTCGCATATTTCACGTAAGAGTGCCTCATGTAGTAGCTGTTTGCGCAGAAGTTGTTCGATACAAGCGTCGAGGTCGAACGGTGCCATTCAAGAGTCAAGCAAAGCGTGCGATGCTGGACTGCGTGCTGCGTGCCCAGTGATTTCTTGAGAGACGCGTGCGTGTACGTAAGCAGTGCAGTTCGGAGTCCGCTAGTCTCCGCCCGACTCCGTTCCAAGACGGACTTTGCGCCTTGTTCGCTGCCTTCACGGTCTTGTACGCTGTCTGTGCGGATATTCCTCCCTAAAGTATCTGCAGTGCACCTGTGTGCGAGCTCCTGTCAGGCTACACTTTTTTTCCAGTGAAAAAATTTACAGCTCGCTACCTGTCGTCGTTGCGAAGTGTTCACCGACCAGCCATGCTGCTCTCAGCGAAATGAAGCCCTCTTTCCTCCGATGTCTCCTCAGGGTCCTTCCCGTCAATTGTCGGCCTCTCGTTGTCTTTTCGAAACAGACGCGGTCGCCTGATGTGCTCTATCCATCTAGACATGCACCCCTGGACAGACGGACGGGTGTTCTTCCGTTAAGGTAATCTGCACCCATGACGCGCCTTCCGGTTGTCTCATGGCATTCCGCTGATCCTTTTTGATCGCGGCACAGGTTCTGACTTCACCTCCCCGAATGGACTTGGTTTAAAATTTGACCTGAAAAGGTGGGTTCCATTTTCCCTTCAACCGTGGGCATCTACAGTACTAACCCATTCATCGTTGCTCTCGTCCCACCGTATGTCAGAATTCATGAATTCGTGTACCAGATGATCAGTTCGAACATTGTGGTAAGTTTGTCTGGCATAACATCTCTCGTTTCCTGTCTCACAATCCTATTGCGTGTCCACGTCTTCCGTTCGCATTTCCAGTCCTCGATCACTTTTGCTCGAAGAACTTCGTTGGCATGTGTGCCGCGCACAGCACTTCCTGCGACAAATGGCTGCAACTGCGATGTTCTGGCATCGCATCGAATACCGGCTATCGAGCAAGTTCTCTGTTGCGGACGCCAAGACCGGCAAGTCGCGCACAACGAAACGGTGGGCAATTTATTATCGTCATAAATGATAATATGCTGGTTGGTCGTCCAACGCGTTCCTTGAACTAAATCTATGCCGAGGACTTGCCGTCGATCCCCAGGATGGCCTCTGGGGGTGGCTCACTACAAGAAGACTGTCATGTCTAACGCCGCAATGGGAAATGACCAGCATGATCAATACTGCCTGACCCGGGAAACCGGGGTTCTTCGTTATGGTACGCCTCGCGCAAGGACTCCACCGCGCACAAGGCTGTGTTCGAGTGGTCTCGTATGGTGACCGGATGCACTCAGCTTGTCAGTTGTGCATTCGATAGCGTGCCGGTGTTCGCCGGAGCTACGAGCGAGGTTGCTTGGATTGATCTGGAGGGCACCACGGACTAAAGCGAGAGAACACAGTGTGTGAAACCGACGCGGGTTGATATGCACTGGGGGATATTCTCTGGGTGATATTTCGAAGAATGATATTCGAATGATGTCCTGTGCGGATTCCCTGGCTCTTCTGCATGGAACGTCAGCCTAGCGGTCCGTTCAGGGCGAAGTGTTCGGATCGTCCACTGGGTTTGTGCTAATATGAAGTATCATTGCAACCGGAGCGCCTTGCAACGCTGCCTGCCTTGCGTGCTGATGGGATGATAGCCAGGGTCAAATCGAGCAGCGTCTGCGCGTATGTCCACTTCTTCCCGTCTGGCTAGCAGGTCCTGCCTAGCCTTAATTGTGTAAATGTCATGGTGCGTCCACATATTCCTGAGCCGAACAAGGACAGCGCCTGACGGTAATCACGACAAGCTGCGCAGCGAGCGATTGGGCAAAATCTGTCAGAACCCTGCATATCGACGCTAGCATCCGCTCTGCATGTTCACGCACAAGTGGCAGATCGAATTCACGCAAGGATGCCTCGAGCTATAAAACCGGGTGGATGTTCACCGTCGACGTCAGCACCCAGTGACCCGCCGCCCGCCACACACTGCAGATAATGTCGCACTCTTACAACAACCAGTCCAACTCTTCGGGCGGGGCGCGCCACCACGGCGAGCAGCAGTACTCCCAAGGGTACCCCGCCGCCAGCCAGTACAACTCTCAGCAGGGTCAATATCAGACCTTGTCGTCGACTACGCAGGGCTACGCGTCGCAGCCTGGTGCTGCCTACAACGTCGCGCCCGGTGCGTCCTATTCCAGTGGCAGCGCTGGTAAGTATTCCAAATCCGCTATGCCCGCTCGATGCTGATGCGCTGTCTGCTCTAGTGCCTTACCCAGGTGTGCATCCTGTACCCGAGGGCCGCTCTGGAAGCGGACATCAGTACTCCGCGAGCTCTCAGTACGCGGGGCACACCCAGCAAGCCGCTGGGTATGCGGGCTCCCAATACGCGTACGCGCCGCAGGCAGGCCAACCGCCGGTCTCGCCACACTCGTCGCGCTACCTCCCACCCGCTTCCGGGCACACGCGCCGCTCCTCCGCGTCGTCGCTGACCCAGGTCCAGGGCGGCGAGATGGACCGCTATCCGTGCCCGAAGTGCGACAAGACGTTCTCGCGCGCACACGACCAGAAGCGGCACTTCGAGACGCAGCACACCACGAACCCACCGATCCACACGTGCATGTTCTGCCACAAGGGATTCAGCCGAAACGATTCCCTTAAACGTCACGTCGACAACGGATGTGACAAGGACCCCTCCTGCGTCTGCGGTCCGTCATCCGCGTAACAGGCAGCTGCTCTTGGCGCTTTGCCCAACCCCAGCGGACATTCTTTGCCGCTTTATATAGCAACACCTTTCTTGTACCACCCCCTTCGTTCAGTGACCGCGTAGAAGTGCGAGCTTAATAGCGTATATATTCATTGTTCTTTAGAATACTCTGTAGTATAGTTAATTCGCTGTGCTGTTTTGTATCGTCGTGTTCTGCCTCCGCTATCATCTTGTTCTTCTTGTTGTATTGTAGCAACACCATATACGTTGTTTCGTAGACCGTCTACTGAACCTATTTATGATATGTATTAGCACCTTGGAAATACGATCGCGAAGCCATGCCAACAGACATACCAGATGGGCTCCACCTCGATCAACGTCTGACCGCCACCTACCGGCCAACCAAGAGCCTTGCCGCGTAGATTTAGAGGGTGAACGACGTGCAGCCACACGGAAATCAGCTCAGCGTGATCAACGTCTTCTCTTCGATAGCGAAATCGAAGATCAGGGAGCGAATAATACGTGCCCAAAGGCAAAAGCCCGATACTATCACGCTTCCCCCGATCCACATCGTTGATGGTGTCTGCTTCGTGGTAGCATGGAGGGTGGCGGACGGGCGACCGTACCAAGGAATACTATTCCAGCCTAGCGTCGTGCGCGTGCGTCGACGTCAGCCGAATCACGACACATGCGTCGCCGGCTCGCACGCGTCCCGCACCATCTTCATCGCCTCCGATTTGCAAGGGATTCATGCGCCACGGCCTAGGCTGGGCTGTACGCTACCTGCTGTGAGTGTCTGCGATACAGCGATGGACGTGCGCGAACAGCACATAATCTATCGCTCAACTGCCCCCGGGTTACGGCATAAGCTGCGACAGCGACAAGGGGTCCAGACACGGTCCTGCCGCAGTCTGGAAAGGGTAAGGACGATGCTTGCACCGCACGCGGAGTCGAATGCGCCAGTGGGATGAGGGGATCAGCGAACAAGCTCTGAAGCCTGTGAGCGCCAGCGTGAATCCGCCCAGGAACCGGTGCTGATTGCAATGCGGGCTCGGGATTGGTCGACGTTAAGGTTTGCGGCCAAGCGCCCCAGAGCCTCGCGGGCCTGCACTCATCCAGCGGTGCACATGATTTTGTAGGCTGGTGAAAAGCGTGGCCTTCGTTCTGCGTGCATTGAAGCTGTCTGTTGTTATGAATAGCCCTGTAAGTGCGCTTTTGATACCGTATAGGTCTGTCGTTATATCGCCGAACAACCCGTGGCGTTCAGACTAGAGAGGAGTCATAACTTTACTCTGTGGACGCATTTTTACAGACTTGCCTCGCGCGAGGTCTAGCATGCCGTAAAACGGGTCGTTTGCCAGCTTTTCTCAGAGGCTGTACGACGTGAGACTTTCTTGCAAGACTTGGACAAACGCTTCTAGCTTCCAAGTCATCATTCTCGTCGCCAGATTTGAAAATAGAGACTCACGAATAGCGCGAGAAAAGACGGTCGCTCGCTTGTTGCTGAAGTATAAGAAATTTTCTCGATAGTCAACCGACGTACCTGCCGATATAGCACTGTCTTTGGCGTCCATGGGCCGGAAATAAGTCACTTGCCTTGGTTTTTCTTGGAATAGCGGAACGCCACGATTTAGCTTACGGTTTGTCCACAATGTTGTCAGGGCCGATTTGGTGGTGAGGCCTCGGCAGCAGGGTCTCATAGATGCGCCGGCCTTCGTTGATCGATTCATCACGCCAGCATATGGGTGCGGGTACAGAGTGCGTGTGCGATGCACGGTCACGAGGCGATAGACTTGCGGAACTATCCTGTGACTCTCGTCGCGCCTCTCGAATAGCGGCGCCGCGGAGAGCACGTCCGGTGGTTGCGAGTCGGTACAGATACTTTACTTCCTGTCTTGTCTACGCCTGCACAGAGCGGACATCGCTCACGGGCATGCGGGGCGAGCGTGCGCCGTCGGAGTGCCGAGCGACGAGGCTGAGTGTGGCGTGGGATACGGGGAACCTGACATCGCACAACGAGCACCGCCCTATCCGTGAAGATTCCATCCCAGTTCCGCCGTACTGGGTGATGGGTCCCGGACCTATGGCTGGAGTATATGAGCAGAATAGTTCGCGAGGGGACACAGCTATCTTGACATCTGGAGACATAAAACTCACATCCGTCAAAACGGCCCTGCCGTGGTCGCCAGAATCTATGAGCTGCCACCGCATTCTCCCACACCAACCGGAGTGACTGCTGCAATTATCAGCCGTGGTTTGGACTATATCAGATACGTAAACGGTTCGCAAGATAGAAGCCAGCATTGGTACCGTTTGAGGACGAAATGTGACAGTTGGAGAATGTAGAAGCAGACATTTAGAGGGTTCCAAAGATTAAAATAATTAGCACGGTGACATATATCATTCAAGAACGTAGTACATACAGCAAAACCACGTACAAGACAACTAGAGGTTGAGAAACTGTCGGTGTGCGGAGTATGCTCGCGCCAATGCGTAATCTGTCTGGTCTGTACTCCGCGGCAGTCGATAAAACCCATGATGGACGCGGTTAATTATGTCCGCGATGGGGGAGCTGGAATCACGGACCACGACAGACAACTGATCAATGCATCCCATATCTTCCATCAACGAGAAAACCGTAAGAAGACAGGTGGTCTGTGTGCGCCCTTGACGTGATTGGGTGCATGTGCGAGAGGAGCGGAAAAGGGAGGCATCTCTAGTCGTCCTACTCGTCTTCGTCTTCACCATCAGAGCCTTTCAGGCCCTCGATTTGCACACCGGTCGATGCGTCACCCTCGCCATCGCCGCCCTGTGCGTCCTCCTGCTCCTCCGCCTCGTTTTTCTTCTTCATCTTCTCGATCACCTTATCCGCGCGATTAAATATCCCGCCTGTCGGTGCGCCACACGCCGCGCACTTGGGTGTCTTCGCGAATCGCTTGATCGCGCACGCGGAATCAAAGTAGTGTCCGCAGCGCGTGACGATGGGGTCTGTAAACGGTTTGCGGCATATAAGGCAGGCGAAGGGGATGTCCTCGTCATCGGAGTCCGAATCAGAGACGTCCTCCACTTGCCTGGCGGGGTTCTCCGCGAGCCTGTCCAGCTGCCACCCCGCGAGGTCTGGGCGCGGGAGAAAATAGTCAGTCATATGTACTCCGATGGTAATAATTGACAGAACTTACAAGTTCCACGGTCATGCAAGAACTTACAGGTGTCACCGAAGCCACAATAGCCAGTCTCTAGCGTGCCCGAGTCAGTGAAGTTGCTTCTTCCGGAGATATATTAATTAATTAGAGCGCACCTTTGTAGTCTTTGCACACGTCCGGCTGGTAGTCGACAATAGTTACCGTCCGGATGGTACTGCCACTCGCCCTCTGCGGGCCCACACGCATACTCTTGGGTATCTCCTTGTCTTTTTTGATGTGCTTCTGATAGGCCTTCTGCCCTCGGTACATACCATCATCCGGGGCATCTTCATCATCGCTGTTTTCTTTTCTTCGACGTTTCGCCAGCATCTCCTCTGCCTCATCCCCTTCTAATATCTCGAGAGCTGCGTTTATGTGCCCACCCGCCGATGTCCATTTAACGTCTGGCCCATCCTTCTCCTTCTCTTCTGCCCCATCATCTTCATCATCATGTCTCTGCGAGGCTGTCCTCTTAGTCCCTGCACTTAGAAGATTTGTGGCGGTTTTGCGGCTGGGAAGCACGACCTCGGACTTGGAAGACGAGGGCACCTCCCCCGTCATGACAGATGCAGGAGGGGACGCTGATCGCTTGCGCGTCGTGGTCGGTCTACCTTTCTTCTTGAAGAATGGCACCTTCACTCCAGTAGCCTCCATCGCCGTAGTAGGGGGTATATTGGTGAGTGTGAGAGCGAGTGTGATGGTAGTTGTGAGAGGGATTTGTGCGGATAAGCCACCACTGACAAGTTCATATTAGGGCTTACCGAGCAAAACTCTGATATATCGCTGAGTCAGCCCGCTTGACTAGACGCCTTTGTGGCGCACGCGCCTAACTCTGAGAGACCACATGGAACACGCTTGCAAAGCGCTAAAGCGTCAAGGCAGACTTGCAATCAGCTGTTCATTTCTTCGTTCTTGTCTTTACGATCGTCGTACATACGAGCACGTTCTGCGACGTGTTCCATGTTCGCCAAGGTACGGCGATAGCTCCAACGATCACTGCGCTACAATATCGCCGTTGCCATTGGGCGCCAAGTCGGGCTTGCGCACGCAACTGGAGGCTACGATTTCGCCATTGCGGTCTGGCGATCACATTGGTGTATTTTATCCAGCTGGACACATGGATGCAAGGTACGCGTCAGGAGGCGCGTCTCGATGGGCGAAACGCGCGGTTAGTGGAACTGGTATGTGGCCCTATGGATTTTTCGAAAATTGAGAGCAAGTTGGGGAGTCGGTGGCATAACTTCCGAGCTGCGTTCGTGATATGATCCACACTGATGAACACAGTTCAACGCACGTCGTCCGACGCGCCATCGAGGATACTCGCGGACCTGCTGGGGTAAGTGGCCTTCGTTTCTTATGGGAAATTAATGTTAGCCTAATGTGAGCCCAGCCTCGGCCTTACACATGCTTGTGGCCATCCCAGGGATCATTCGCACGCTGAATCAAGGACCGGAACCCCAGCGAAGATTCACCACTTTGTATTCCGACACCTCTGTGGCGTGTGGTTTGCCACTTCTGTGGCTGAACAATGTCTGTGCGCGTACGTGGCGCGCCAACACAAGCGAGGCACCGGTAGAGATTGTCTGTGAGTGGGTTCGGTGAGCATAGTCAGCCGCAACACACTGGGGAAGCAGAAGCACCTCCGTGTGCATCAAAGACGTGTGCTGGACGCTTGAATGGCGCGGACCGCTGGCGCTTTGAGCTGCGCGATGCCGCAGTCGGTCCGGGATGCCCTGCCGGACGACTACGTGGTCCTCGCTGTTCCTCGGCGCACGTTCAAGCCGTCGTTATTATGAGCAGCGTGCCCTGTGGGCGGGGCGAGTGTGCCTGTCGATCCCGCCACCGCCGCCGGTCGTTCGTTGCGCTATCAGGAAACTGAGTAGCCGGCGCGCTCTAGACTGCTCAGTCATCTGGCCGACGGCGGGTCGGGATATGGCTTCGGCGCTCGGTCAATACTCACTAGGAACGTTTCAGGCCATGGGGTACGGTGAGTCAATTCATTAATTCTAGAGAGGCACAGGGCTTATTACGCTTCATTTAGGGCGGAAAAGGCGAGGTGAAGGAATCTGCCAGCTAGGATGTAGCACGGGGTTCCTTAGGCACATTCACGGGCACACGAAGGCAGAGCTCTGGGGAGCGTATGTGCGTATGTGCATCTTTCGCTTCCGGGTCTTACCTTGGCGGCGTCGGGAATTTTTTCATAACTGATCGAAGGGAGGTGAAGTTTTCGTTTTATCGCACCAAATGAGTCTTTTGTTATCTATTCCTGTCTGGCTAGCAGAGTAGGCTGTACTACGCGTTGGACATTGTACGCTGTGTGCGCCAGACTGCACTGCATCGTCTCTGGCGGTCCGGTCGCGATAAGAAAGAGTCATGAGATGCTGGCGGGACTAGACGCAGCGTCTCGGCGAGGGAGTCGCTGAAAGGGAGGCGAGCGTTCCCGCGCGTCGAGTGATTTGTCAGCCTCAGAGAGACGCTCGGGAGTCGGGCTCTCACTCCGCCAAATCCATTCGGCCAAAGACTCGGTCTCAGCTCACCCCGCCTCCTCACGCTCTCTTTCTCTCCGTCCATCTCCTCGTCAGGACGTCTAAAAGCCAGCAGGTAATCCCACCGTCAAGACTCGCAAATCCGCCTGCGTATGTCGCTTTCATGACTCCACGGCATCACTGGCCTAATTTCTTGCAGGATATAGCGGTCCAATCACGCAATCGGCTGCGCCATGGCACCGTCTAATTTGCAGGGCCTCAACATCGTGCACACCGCACCACCGCCCAACCCGTACCTCTCTGACCAGGACCTGCTCTCTGTACCGCCGTTCCCCGATCTCAGCGCGCAGCTCGACCTCTGGACGAACCTCAACTTCCAATCCGACGAGCCGCTGATCCCACGCAAGGACTCCTCGTCCGAGAAGAGCAGAGCGTCCGGCAGTGAGGACGATACGGACAGATTTGGTCTGCAGGAGGATGAGCTGCAGAATAACGGCAAGATCGCCGAGGCCAGCTCGCACGAGAACGTCGTCACAGGCACCGTGATCCCGCCCGCCCCGGTGCAGGCTCCTGCCCCCGGAGTGCCCCCGTTCCCGTCCTTCGACATCGGTACCTTGCTCGCAGGCTTCGGGATCGACCCCTTCCAAGTACCGCAGCTCGGAGCCATGACCCCCACCGCGGCCGCTCCCTCGCTCGCGCAGCTGCTTTCCTACTCTGCCGCGGCCATCCGTCCCCCAGTCGCCATTCCAGGAGCTCAACCTGTCGCGCAGCCTGCTGCTGCTCAGGCTTCTCCCCAGGCCGTCTCTCAGCCTGCGTCGCCTGCCTACCCTGCACCTAAGCGTGCCCGTACCTCACGTTCTGCCGAGCAATCACCTATTGATATTGCGTCACCTGAGTCGCTGGAGGAAGAGAAGTCCAGTGGTACGCCGCTATCGGCTGCTGAGGATAAGAGACGTCGCAATACCGCGGCTTCCGCGCGGTTCCGCTTGAAGAAGAAAGAGCGCGAAGCTGCGCTTGAGAGGAAAGCAAAGGAGCTCGAGGTTAGGGTCGGGGAACTTGAGAAGGAATGCGAGGCTCTGCGTAGAGAGAACGGTTGGTTGAAGGGCCTGGTAGTGGGCGTGACAGGTGCAGGAGCCGTTCAACAGCATCAGCAACCGCAGGTTCAACAGCCTGCTACCGGCATCAAGCGGAACCACGAAGAAAGCGAGGGTCAGGAGGTTGCGCAACAGGCGTAGTAGAAATCTCGTTCGTTCATCTATCTTCTTACTTATTGCTTGAGCTATGGTTTGCCCGCTTTGTCTCGGTTCCCCCCTCCCTCACATACTCCGCTTTGAGCCCCTGGCCGAACGAACATACTGTATTTGTATGTGCGATGATCCCGGTATCACTCACACACACTCGTTGTGATACTCATGCCCGCGAATAGGTAGACAATGCGACGAACTCTCGTGTAGCTCTAACACTGAAATCAGGATTCAACTCTGTCGTCTCGGATGTCTTTTTCGTCGACTCATATTTTATTTTTTGGCCTGTTGACGGTAACTGGATGATAAGATGCCCCAGGCCCTTCTGGCGCTAAGATAACGAGAAACTGATCGAAGCGCCACGCTGCGGGCGCCAAAATAATCATACTCTCACCGCAACGGCGTCCGCGGTCGACCACCGAGCAGCGACCTCGAGCTGCATCTTAACACTTAACCACTAACTTATGCCCTCCACGGCGGATGGCGGGCTTGCATTTGCACATGACAATGCCAACGATGTTTATTTCAACCCCTTCGCAGAGTCGTCACAGACATCATTTACGTCCGCGGTCAAGCCAAAGGATACGCGGGTAGAGACCAGGCCGGGGTTCAGGCGGCGGGGGTCGGAGAGCGCGGCGCAGCGTTCGAGGACGGATCATGACCCATGGGATGACGAGAGGGACGGAAGCATGCGTGCGCATGTGCGGGCGAGTACGCTGGACAGTGGCAATGCAAGCGGCAGTGGGGCGCGGCATCCCTTGTCGACGGCGGGACCCTCTAAGGCCAGAGGGAAAGCAAGTCAGACCGCCATAGCGGACACAAGACCTCATCTGAAGCGTATGATGAGCGACCTCGACGCTGAGACAAGCATGAGCCCACGTAGCTCGGAGGAGTCGCTGCCGTCGACATCACGAACGCAGGCTGTCAAGGAGACGATGGTCATCGTTCACGAGGTGCGTTTACTCATTGAATTCTTTCGTACTTCTGTGCTATACGTACGTCTCAACCCTCCCACAACTTACAGGTAGCACCCAAGGACTCGCTTGCTGGCGTAGCACTAAAGTACGGCATATCCATGGCGGATCTCCGCAGGGCGAATCAATTATGGACTTCGGATCCAATCCATCTGCGCAAGGTGCTATACATTCCGTTGGACAAGTCGCAGAAGGCGAAACATCTTGTGCTGTCCCAATTAGAGAGCGCCAGTGCATCTGGGCTGTCGGACTTAGTTGACGCGTCTGCGGGGAACAATCAGGATAGCCAGAAACGCACGCCAGCTCAACCGTCGGACTCATCGTTGACCATCCGCCGCATCCCCGTCTCTCAGTTGCATTTCTTTCCGCCTTCGTCTTCTAGCCACCTTGCTCTTGCTGCATCAGGAGCCGCTCCGGCTGTTCGCACGCTTCCCCGTACTCCGAGGTCCTTCGCGCGAGATCCTATACCCTTCTCATTCGGACGTACATCATCGACATCGACATCATCCACGCATTCGCATTCAGAGCTATCTTCATCGCTTCCACCGTCATCCGCATTTGCCTCCGCATTACAGTCGCATATACAGCCGAGCGCACCTTCACACCGGACACAGTCACAGATACCCTCACTATCGTCGTTTCTCAATTCTCTACCGCTACCATTGCCCATACCGCGTCTATCTTTTGATTCCGGAGCGTCGACGCCCACACAGGCGAGTGATGAGCAAGAACACGAGCTCGTGGACGTAGGTTCCCAGGCGAAGACCGCGCCCAATATCAATGGCCACGTACGGCACGATCACAGCCTGCGTCTTCGAACGCCCGATATGAGCACTAGCACAACGAAGCCGAGACGCAGCAAAGCACACCGATCTGCAAAGCCCGCTGGGGTCGAGCTGGACGCATGGCTGTCGCCTTCCCCTGCCCCGCCGCCGAATCTGCGCGCTTCCCGCTCCTTCGGCGGGGACTTGCGTCCCGCACCGCGCACCCCGCCCAAACAGCGCGTCTCCGCGCTGACACCGTACATCACACCAGATCGCAGCATGCTCGCCCCAGAAGCCGTGCGGACTGCGCAGCTCGAGCCGTCGCCGACGATGCAGCTCCCGCTGAAGTCGAGAACGAGAGACCGAGACGAAGACGCGGCGTGGTAACCCATTGCGATCGCTGTATCGCCCCTCCGGCACCGTCGCTCCTTGGGTTTAGTGTCTTCTCGTACTCCGCCCTATATTCTGGTGATGTGCATTCTTGCCCGCAAGCTCGTCTTCTATGGACGTACTCGAGGCAGAGTTCGCCGGAGGTTCGAAAGCGGACGAAGTTATGTCGTGCGGTGACCTTCTCGTTGGCGATATTCATGCTCGATGCAGAGTTCACGGAGCATCCACGACTGGCCCTACCTTCCTGCAGCTACGATCTCCGGATTGTCGGAGAAGAAAGCGAGGCAAATAAAGTTCGCTGTGCCAACTTTGTTGTCGACCTCGGACGTCGCGGAGGGCACTGCGCTGACGTTCTCTGAACCCTGATGCCTATCCTGTCCACCGCCCTTCTATTTTTCTACACCCCGAGCCTCGATGACCTGCAGAGTGCAATGACGATCCCGCTTCGTCGGAGATGGGCTCTATCGACTCTGTACCGGCTCTCAGTACTCAGTGATGGCCTCAGACGTCACGAATGGCTGGGCTGATCTTTACTCCGCGCACAGCTCATTAGATCCCCCGCAACCGGACGGAGCTCACGCTGCACGATGACGATCGCTGCTTTTTCGGAAAGAAATTCGACGAGTAGTGTGCCCTCTTTGCTGAAGGCTTGGAACGTCGTGAATGGCGGACATTAGACACGGGTGTCGGTGCTCAGGAATGCTGTCATTTACATTGACACACCTTACCACGGTGCAAGGCAGATGCTCCGTCGGCTCTTAATCAGCTCCGTGTCCGAGCTCAGTCGCTGTCGCCGCGATGCAGCATTCTCTGATACTCGACGCTGCCGTCTAGCTGGCAGCCTCCATATTGGCCTCTTGATCTTCGTCATGCACGCGGACAGGATCCAGTCTACCTGCTGTATCATAAACCTAATACCCATGTCTTGACTAGACGGCTCCGCTGCTTCACGTTGTATCTCACGCGTATGTCACCTTCTGGTCCCACATATTTATTGGCTGTACATTGATCTCACTAAGGTTCCTAGCCCGGCGATCCTGATGTTTTGCTTCTCATGAGCAGAGTCTGGTCTGCTGGCCAGACCCGCTCAAACTACGCGCGTTCACGATCAGACCTTCAGATATCTCCATTGAGCCCAGCGCACTATCCTCATACATCAAAGTCTTCATTGAATATCTGAAATTCTGGCCCACCGTGGAACGTGAAACCTATTTGTGGAGACGTCTTCGGCCGTCACGAAGATCGGGCGGGCTCCTGACATCGCTTATTATCGCTATATACATCATCAGTCACAAAGCTAAACTCAGTTATTGCCCATCTCGAGCTGAACTCTCTCACTTCTCTGCGCCACCAAATCACGTTCTTCATGGCATGCCCGCCCGCACACCTCTCGGCTTACCGTAGGCTTGGGCCCAGGGTTCCATACTGCTGTCAAAGTAGCATTAGCTGTGCTGTTTGGTCGAAAGAGATTGTGATCGACACGGCGTACGCATCTGTGGTCATGAGCGCCGCGCCGCGATCGTAACCCCAATGCAAGAAACATGTGGCGAGCTCGTGGACATCCTGGCCCACGCCCTTGACCTCACGATTACGCAGCGATACGGGATGCACACATCGTAACACAACGCGAGGCCTTCTATCACTCTTCTTCGTGCAGGAAGAATATATCGGTTGTAGTTTGCGCTGATAGTCCGTATTCTCGCGGAACGCGTGGTGCGCGCCGCAAGATGCATATCCATATTTCGGTGCGTCTCGCTTCCATTGCCACGCTTTTGGTGTACCTTCCGACCGCTTCTAATATCCATGGCGGTCTCAGCAAGGCTATATGTCGGTCTCAATATCTCCGCTGCGCAAACTATATTCTCATTATCTGCTGTATTTTTGGGGCCATACGTCAATACGTATTTTCTCGAGGCATCTATATGCAGAGCCCCCACTTATCCGGCCACAAATGACACAGGCGGTTTGGATCCGTCTCCATAGTTGGGGAACTGGGGTGCAGCCTGTCGAGAAGAATACAAGCTTTCTTGCCATCGTCCTATTGGTGCCGGGCTACTTTCTCGCTGTGACCTTCTCGCTCAGGGACCAAGTAGAGCGCGGCGAGACCGCTCTTTTTCGCTCGTCCATACTCCATAAGGAACGATGCATGAATGGAGTGTGGCATGGTGGAATTGGTGATGTCAACTTGTGTCCATCAGACTTTCCGCTTCCGCTTCCTACCACGAACCTTGTATTTTCCCCCGCGTCGCTCACCGTCCTGTGAGGCTTCCCAGGCATCGCTGTAGATCCCCATCGGCCCATTTTCCCCGGTAATTGGATGGGATACGGACTCCCAGGCGACACGAGGGGGCTGAACGTGCCTTCTATCATCAAGCCGCTCAGGTTCACATACGACATAAACGCCAGCTTGTCTCGGCTTTCTCACATGCTTGCGATTGCTATCAGGACCGGATCGCGCAACGCATGAAGAGTATCCCGCTGTCGTGCGGCGAGCCTGGACTTGTTCTCGCGGCGGACATGTGCTGCTCAGGTTACACACTAAACTCAAAGAGGCTCGGTGGAACACTGACAATTGCACCATGATCTTTCTGTTGTCTGTCGCCATTCCCTCGCAAGGCGACAACCGTCATCATGTGTGACAGCTCAGGTATGTTCGTACAGGACCGTCAAGCTAAAGTTTACTGTTTGACTTCTCATCAGATCAGAACGGGGCTGAATGAAATGAATGTTTCCATTCACTCTCATGCTCGACTCCCTTCGTGCGGGATATCTTCAGACCTATTAGGTCAAATGTCTCGCACCTAGCGATTTCATGTAATAATTGAGCTCGTAAAGCTGGGGGTCATTGCCACACAAATATCCGTGGTCGGTATTACTTCAGTGAGAATGAATCGCATCATGCCTATAGTTTGATAACCTCGGCAACTTTCTAACTGCGCACAACAGAAACCAATCTGAGTACGTGAGGAGGCAATGCATGCGACAAGTCCTCGGCCTTTGTTGACGGCGCGACTGCCGTGAATAACTAGTGGTTTAGGTTCGTGGATTGCTATCTACTGAATTATCCTTGCGTAACCGTCACAATAGGGCCGTATAATCACGATTGAGGCTGGATCCAGGTAACTCTCGTTGAGTGCCACGTATCCTGTACAGCTTGTGTTGGTTCATCTTGCAAGGCATGCTCGGGGGCCATTTACAAGGTTCAGTCCACGCCCGCCCATCTGCCAAGCACTCACATTGTTCTGATTCACAGTTGGCCTTCCAGGGCTGCTTTGGTGCTTGACCTTTGCACGTCAGTAGCCGTGATTATTTTATGGCATAAGCTTCCTTACCCCGGCACTTCTAGCGTTAGGCTGCAGTAAGGCTGCGAGCAGCGCTTCTTATAAGCACACGGATCTCGCGTTTCCGCAGCTTATGCGTCAGAGTCTAAACATGTAATGTGGCACTGCGAGTAAAAGCTGGCCCCTTCGCACCCGCTCATTCTTACCCTCATTATGTTACAGAAATTAGGTCTATGCCTCGCTTATGGTTTCGTACGCCGCGACTGAGTCGGAACTCCGATCCGCTTGCGGCTGTAAACATCGTCCCTGCAATATGATATTCGCTCTAGCGGTCATCTGGTATAAGCGCCTTCATATCGATATGCTTCAGGTTTCTTGTGCTATGCAGGTACGTATGTCAATTATTATCGGAGTCAATCCTCGCTGAGCATTATGTTCGGGATAGAGTTTCTTCTAAATGGCTCCGTAGCATGGAAAGACCTGCTAAGATTGGTAGGACTGAGCTTGAGCTGCTCCCCCAATGACTAAGAACGGTAGCTGTCTGTTGCATGGCATGGTCGTTCGCTCCGTTCATGATCTGTGAACGCTGAAACCCTTGTATACTAAATAACGAGATGTCCTGGGCCTCGTAGTTCGAGGCCTCATACACCTTAAGGTGATACTGTGCTTCTAGCCTTTCAAGCTGCTTTAGACTGTCCTATTCTCCTTAGTTAACAGGTACAGAAATCGCCGCCGATATATGGATTATGAGCGTTTATAGCCGCTATTTGGTTGGATGTGGACTCTGGTTTGAGAAGAGTCTCGACATTGAACCCGCCATGTTTTGATGATCCTGTGGTACAGTTCGCCATAAGTGGCGCCTGGTGAGTGCCGATACAATTGTCCCTCATGTAGCTTTTCTGACGGCCAGGAACTAGTTAGCTGCGTAGTTCAGTTACTCACGCATGGCTGAGTGGAGCTCGTTATCTGGATAATCGTGAGTTACTCTGCAGTTCTGTTACGTTATCAACTCATGCCAGCACAACAGAATCTCCGTTACAAGGCCGGACGATAAGAATGTTCCTCGATGCCTTACGCTCAGCGTAGCGTCAATTACTCAAATCCATTCTTAGGCTATTCACTCAGTCATTTCCCTGTACGAACTAGTGCAAGGCTGAGCCACATGCAGGCATCCCATTGTTCCTAACTTGTACCGTCGCAGGAGCAGCTGTTACTGTCATCCCGCGCCGAGCATGCAAGGCATGCAAATTTTGCATTTAGACTCGCTCGTCCCGTTCGCCGGACGAAATCTCATCTTCCGCATGCTTTTGCCCGCTCGCAAGATGATACCCCAGATCTTTCGAAAGACAGGCTATACAGTAGTGCTTGCAATATTCTGTTTTGTCAACTGAACATCGCTTTTTAAACTCTAACACTCATGCCGATAGATCCGCTCATGACCTATTCATATGAAGCGCGCACTGACGACGAAGCAGTGAGAGACTAACAAAGTTCGAACAATTTGCGTATGCGAAGATGTACGCCGACAATCGTATCATTCCATATATTGAGGACAGGAGTAAATACTGTACATCGAGCAATTCAGAAGATGGGTCAGGATTGCGCAAAAGTCCATGTGTTCCGTAGAAGATAGCTAGTGAGCGTTCGATAGTACAAATCATGATTAAAGCCAAAGACGTGTGTTACGATTTCCAAAAACAACAAAGATAGGCAAACCCTCGACCGGATGGTTATCGTCTCAACTAAAACCGCCAAAAGATCTCAGGGCGCGGTCGTCCATGGGTTCACGTGCCATGGGAGGAACATTTTGAAGGTATTCGAGGGGAGCAAGAGTGACATGCGGTCGCATTTGATGAACGCGCGTAGGGGGTGTCTGGGGAATTGATGGTTGAGGGGGTGGCAGGGGTGCTCTGTTCACTCGTAGCGCGGTGGTTTGGTATGCGGGGCCATCTGGGGAAAACGATAGCGTTCCTTCGAACGTGGGTGAATCCTCGAATTGCGGCGATGGGGGCGATGAGCGCGACGAAGACGGCCGCGCGCCTAGGCTATCGTTGGACCTGCGCTGTGTCACGGTGCGCGCGTTCTTACGCTGCCCTCCAGCTCGTGAGCTCGTGTACTTGCCCTCCGGAACTTCAATATCCTTGAGGATAGGGAGGTCGTCTACGAATCGCAGACTTTCCTCACCGTCATAAGTGTAGTACGCATCTAAACAATCACGCCGCAGTTATTAGCAATGCACTCGTACCTTCCGAAGGCTAAGAAGAAAACTTACTTATATGCCACTTCTTGGAGTTGATAGGACCATCGACGTATGCCGAGAATGTCTGCTTGACGAGCTGGACGTAGCTAGCTAACAATGAGATGTGGTGACGGGCAAACAATCAATGGAGGACATACCGAGTGTTGTTCTGTTTATGGAGCATCGCCGTACGATTGTTGGTACTTTCTTTCTCAAAGTAGAGCAGAAAGTCCCTGATGATATAGGCGATACAGTGAGCGCGACGTAGACAGGTAATAACTGAGGTCTTACTCTCGGGCTTTAGACGGCCCCCAGGAACGCCCGTCGGTGAAACGTTGGATGGAATCCAGACTCGACGCTTCCAGGGGATTGTTGCTACGCTCCTCCCAGACATAAACATTGCCGGGGCGGAGAGCGAGTCGGTCTTCATCGTCGAGACGACGACGGGTCATGGGGAGGATACCCAGAAAAACGGCATGCAGTATCTTCTCTGCGTCCCGAAGGCCGCGGATACGCACGCCTGTGAGTGTAGGACGCTGCATCTTTCCAGATGAGAGGTGGGTGTAACAAGGTAGACGGGAGAAGGACGTTGAGAGGGAAGGCTTTTTAAGACTTGCCCGACAACTCGGCTTGTCTGAGCTCATAAAGATATACTATTCTAATCACCGTGCAGATGACACCAGTTGATTGAGTTCAGAGGTTTGCCGAGCACTAATTGGAGAGCAGGGGAACAGGGCCGGCTTTCCATAGTACATACCGTGTTGGGTAAAAGTTCACAGCTTAGTGCGATGGGAAAAGTCAGATTACAGCGCCCTTGAGGTTGTTTCTCTTAACGTATATCACCGAACTTAATCTCTCTGATCCCGTGGCGTCCCGTGGAAGGTCACCTTGAGATATCGCCCGCACCGTGTGTATTTCGCGAGTTTCTGACTGAACTATCATCAGCTACTAGCCAGCTGCCGCATGTAAGTAGGACCTCTTGTAATCGGTAATTCACTACGCACCAGCTAGGTCGGTATAGGCAAGAAGGCACCGAACAAGAAAATGATGGCTGCTCAATTAGAGATCGCGCGATGATGAGAATGCGGAGTTATCAATGCAGCAGACGAAGGGTGTGACGAACAGGATGGACAGGCACCTAACACATGTTGCGTGTAGACGAAAGAGATCCAACATTGGCTTGAAGAAATTAGACGATAGGCCTCTGGCGTCTAATCATATATTGCTTTGACGCCCGCGCTAATGCCAACACGTGTTGAGGGGATGGACGTGACTTGAATTTCGACAATTACTGCCACCACAGGTGTGTATATCGGTCAACAAAGCTAGTATGCCGATGCACATTACACCATAATATCTTGAGGATATACATAACCACCGTTGTCGACCTCGAGTCGGTAAGCTTGTCATCTGACTTGCGTTGATCCGGCTATTTACTGACCGATGCATTTCAAGAATCCATATTTTAGCTGTCTTGAAAGCCAGAAATAAGAGCTTTTATCGCTATTGGACGAATACTTCGGCAGATATTATAGCTGCCTAGTAGTCGCGACGACGGTGCCCGCCAGGGGAGATCGTCTGGTTTCTCCGACCTAGAACCGGGCTCTTGAACACCACCTCACGGTACATCTCGTTCTGGATGATCTCGCACAACCTTCACGCATCAAGTGGTACGTGGTTTCAGCGTATCTCTTACTGTTGTTGAGCATCGGAGATTGATAGCTCCTAAATATCCCATACATGGATATATTCACATCTGCAACGCCGACAAAGGTCGGGCGGGCGGCCTCCGATTGTTCAACATGGCGTCGCATAGCGATGTGACCGTCCTGATAATCTGTGTAAGGCTAGGCATACGTCTTCGTGGAGCTGCATAAATTGCTCTCCGTTGACATTCCGCCCTGCGGACCGGCGACGTACGAAGCTTCGGGCTTCACGTCGCCAGAACACGAATGGTCAGTTGTCATCGAGCACTTTAATCGTTATTCGTTCAATTCCTCATGGTCGTGTTTTAGAATCCCGCAGCTCGTGTGTCAGCCTCAAATTCCATCGGAGCATCATCAGCTTAGTACTCCTTTTTAAACGCCACAACCATGCTGATTTGGTCAGTGCTTAACAGAATACCTCTAGCAGCGATCCCATGACATAAAGCGCAGCATTCGTGAAGATTCTGCATGCCACGCCCTGGGCTCAAGGAGCCGGGATATCTCAATCACGGCACCTCTTCTGGAAGAGCATCAGAACATTTCCCACCCGTGCAACTTGTCAGACCTTTCCAGCAGGTCTCCGCCCTGTTATTTTGTAGGGTCGTCAAATCGTCCATTGGAGTCACTTCGTTAGCGATGAATGGTGCAACTATAGATGCACGGCTTTACCAATCTGAGAACTGCAGACTTCATGTCAATGTACGTTTTTCATTTTAGCTATACCACCCGATTCTGACAAGGAAGGGGTTATGTAGACCACGCCGTGATCTTCACGGAGGCCGGAACCTAGCGCGTTGCACATGCCATAGGAGGTGAGACAGCTCGCATGAATATGAATCTCGATTTCAATGGCTCCTGCAGAGCTAACAACAATCCTTAACCAATGTGTCAATTGCGTTGACTCGGGTAGGATACCAGGACAGATCCCCTGAGACGATCTAGACGGCAAAGACGCCATGAAGAGCGACTCGGACTAAATAAGCGTTCACGTTCAGACTCCCTCCCCGCTCCCAGCAACGTTGACAAACTCTGATAAGAGACTACTGGATCCAGCCGCCAACTATGCAAACTTTGCAACGCCGTCAGTCCTTGTCCGCAGCTGTCGTCTTTCTAGAAATCGTGGCCCAATGTACGGGTGCGAACCTAATTTTTGACGGAGTCGCCTTGTCACCTGTTCCTGTCTCACTGTGGTCCCCTTCTTCCAAGGTCAAGTTTAGATCTGCATAGTCCTAGCGTCAGGCTGTGAGTTTGCGTGGCTGCTGGCTGTGAGGGCGGGGCTTACCGTGCACGTCCGCCTTTCCATGACCAACCATCCTACCCCACCGAAGCTGGCGACAGATGTTCTTCCACACGGAAGTGCATCTCCGTCTATAATATGAATGCACGGAAAGATTTTATTGAGTAGTTTTCATGCGTATTTTCAATGACCAATCTGACAATGCCGAATAGGTGGATGATGTGTCGACCGCGGGACTTCCTCTTCCAACGCTGTTCGGCACTGAGCGCTGCGCGAGCCGCTAGTCTAAGCGGTCCGCATAACTATACAAGGAACCAGTGGCGACCAGCCGACTTAAAATGAATTAGGCCAGTCAGCAGCGAGTCGGGAGAGCCTCCGATGACTGGTGAAGGCTAGGAAATGAGTTGGCTGGAGCATCGCAGCCGCATCGTTTGTAAGCGTCTTTATCTGCAGGCGCAGGTACACGGTATTCGTGGGAGGTTCCTTGAGTTTCCTGCTAAATAGTATGTCCATTGTCATTTCCACACGTCTATGAAGCATTTCAATTGACGAGGGAAAGCAGGTATCAGAGAATACCTCTATAAGCTCGGCGGGAAGCTTACGGATGAACGTATCGTAAACTGATAAAATCAACAGTTTCCCGTCGTGTAACCTTCATCTTGGTGGGTAACGCCCTGATTCACGTTCTAATGATTCCCGCACCGATCGTGCATTGTGTCAGCTATGGAATACGAAGGTGTTGCTCCAAATTACTCATTCAAGCGAGCATCCAGGCCTCGAGACCTTAACTCAGATTAGTATCATCGCAATAAAAGAAGGGCCCAGCATGCTTTATTAGCGTATTCTTTTCGTAACGACTACGTAAGAAAATCAGATCTACGGCATATCGCTAATGTCATGGCTAAGTACTAGCTGGAACGTGCTTTCGAGGTGTGTTGCTCCGAAAGGACCAAGTTCGGCATTCTCACGAGCTGGGGGATAGTCTCGCTTCAGCTACGACATTTTCCGTTCAAAGGCCAGCAGTACTCGGTGCGCAAAATTGTGATGATGACTCACCGCTTACGCCACACAAATAAATCCATGGAACACAATTCTAGCGAGTCCAACTGGCCGTGCTTCTCGAAGCGTAGGTCCGATCGTCTCAATACCGCCGGTTCAGTTTGCAGGGCCCAGGCCCAGACTCAGACTCAGGAAGCATCCCCCTCCCACGCCCGGGTGGCAACATTCAGGTGTTCTTGACCTTCGGTACTATGCGCTATCAGTGTCGCTAACAGGATATTCTGCTTGATGACTGAGCAACTCGAGGACAAATAGGCCACAAATAGTTAGACTTTAGGAAACAAGTAAACCCAACTTACGATTGAACAGCACGAAAGGCACAACCAATGATACATCTAGATAGGACTAACACTTGGTCACAGGGTCGTTTTGATAGTCACTCCGATAATCACGCAGTTCTAGGTCAGAAAGGTCATGCGGAAAGTTAGGTGTGTTCGGGGTACTACAACAAGGCAGAGCCAACGCATATCACGTCGTGTTATCAGTTACTCAGAACCCCTTGCTATAGCCACCGTCTTGGTAGAATTTCTGTAGTCTGGCAACAATCGCGGCCAATGCAGCAAGCCATTTGTTGAACTCCTCATCCAACTTCTCGGGGGCGACAGCCTCACCGCCATCGGGATCGGCGGCTAGCTTCTCAAAGAACGCCTTCCGGTAAGGACAAGCTTTCATGGCAACCTATTGTATGGTCAGGGACGATCGAATGTAGCGAGGCAGATAGACATACAGAGAATATGCCTTTCACGAGGAAGTTATGGTACTGCTTGAGGGTAACGCCATAGGCCTCGGTGAACGCTTCACTCAGCTCCATGGACTTGTCGGCCTGCACTCTTTGCATGCCTTGACAGGTAAAGTCGAGACCACGCAGGAGCCACAGGAGACCTTCCGTAGCCGTGCGCTTCTTTTCGCCCTGCTCATTCTTCACAAGTTGCTCAAGAGTCCCTGACTGTTGAGGTGAAGCCTCGTAGCGAGTTCTTACTTTCTAAATTATGGTTTGAGTTATTCATCTGAGAGGGATGTCAACGGACCCACCACAATGTTACCACGAAGATCGCTCTGCACAGGCGCAAAAGCAGCAGAACCCAGAAGATCTGTATTGACGAATTCGGCATATGTGAGAGGCAATCGTTGAGTGACACTGACCGAAAAGTTCAACGACACCCTCCGCTGCTTTCAAGAAAGACAGAGTATCGACGCCGGCGTCGGTTACAGATACATTAGCGAAAGACTAGCATACTATCAGCAACCCGAATGCCCCAAGTAATATTCCTTCTCACTTCTACGCGATCAAGGTAGGGGGCCATGGTTATGAAGAGAAGAGACAAGGAGTCGACTGAGGATGCTTTGCTGGCAAGAGATGGTGGTCGTACTATTGAGATGATCTAGAGACGTGTTGAGACCGCGTTTGATCTAATCCGATGGTGTTCTCGATCGCAAATAGATTAGATTAGATCAGGCGTCGGGTGCGAAATTTCCTCTCTCGCCTTGACCAAAGCGTACACTGCCAGGTACACTTCCAGGATTGACAATGCCTCATGCAGACTCAGCATTGGTCCCAGCTGGATTGAGTAAAAGTCAATTCTGGGACCATATCTATGATCAACTTTCCGCGTTGTTGGACGGCCAGCGGTCCTGGGTGAGGAGTAGTCACGCAAGCACAATATTCTGCTTAACACTGAAATTCTCTTACAAGGTCACAAACCTTTCCAACGCATCTTCGTTGATCTACAACTCTCTCCTTGCTTACGAAGCTTTCGGAGAGGGCAGCGGTGCCGTGAACTGGTGTGGTGAGACTCCATCACGCGCAAGTGCATCTGACACTGCTGCAACTCAATCCTTACTGCAGGATTCTATATCGACTCGCCCTTTTTCCCAACACCGCGTGTTTCCCACTCCACACATATCCAGGATATTCCAGGACAGAAGCTCCTGCTAGGACCGTTTTGCGGTAAACCTGCCTGTCAATTCATCAATACAGCACCCGGCAAGGCTCGTGGTGTATGTGCAGATGCCTACATCCGCCGCGAGATTGTATTGGTATCGGACGTGGAGACGTATCCGGGACATATTGCTTGTGATGGCGATACCAAGAGCGAGATAGTCTGTCCATTGATATTACGAGGAGATAAAGAGGACATCGCCCTCGGCGTCCTCGACTTAGATTGCCTCGCACTGAATGGCTTCACAGAAGAGGACAAAATCGGGTTGGCTAAGATCGCGGACCTAGTAGTGGCCGCATGCGATTGGTAACTACGCACTAAATGCTCATCAACTATAGACTGTATGGTGTACGATGATCAACTCCTGAAACTATTGCTCGCCTGCTTGCTGCCATGCTAGGAACTCCTCATGTGCTTTCTTCTGAGCGCCCCATTCTTTCTGCGCTTTCTTAGCAGCGTTCTTGCTCAGCGGGCTGCCGTCTCCAAGCGTGAGGGGAATGCCGTCATCGTTCCAGCTGCCGTACTCCGTTTCTTTTACATTCGGCGGCTTGAACATCTCTTGAGGAGGAACACGTCCCTTCTCGAGCTTCTGCAGCCGCTTCTGGTGCTCAGCTTTTTCCTTAGCAGCCTTGCTTGCCGCCTTGGCTTCGGCAAGCGCACGCTTCTCATCTCGGGCCTTAATGAGCTCTGTGGCCGAGACAAGTTTGACAAGGGCCTTGCCGTCTGTGACATATAATGAACGCCGTTGAGACCGCTGTGCTCTCAGTATTTGATCAACATACCTTCTTGATCGTCCAACGCCACCCCCAGTGGCACAAGGTCGTCATCCCGAAGCTTGTCGCAAAGCGCCAAGATATCTTTCAAAGCGTGGTCGCCCTTCGCGATGGCGACTTTCCGGACGCCGTCCCTGAAAGATGAGAGTACTCGCAGATAAGGCATTAGGGTCTCATCCCGCTACAAATAAGACCAAAAACACCGGTGAGTTTCATAAGTATAGATCGGTGGGTCTGAGAGTCTCACGTTGATATTGCTCCCCTCTGATGCCTCCTGACCCCAGCCAATCTCCGTTGACTCGCCCTCCCCTAATCCAAACATCCGGAGCATCTGACCCACCCAACGTGCAATCCTCTCGACCAGACTGATCTCGAGATTGGTTGATTTAGAGTTGATGTAAACGTTAGTCGCCGACACGAGGTCTCGAAGTACATTGAGTGCTTCAGGTGTATTGAAGGAATCACATAGCGCTATACGGAACGCGCTCTGTGCATCGTGCAACCTATTCACAGATCGCTACGTCACCAGAAACTCTTAGAACAAGGAGGGTTTGACCGACCTTGAAGTGAGTTGCTGCTCGGCCTCACCAAATCTGTGGTTCTCCTCAAGCCGTGGGCCATCGGCTTGATTCTGATGTATCAGCGCTTTGACTATGGTAAAGAAGTTCTGGCTGAGGGATCAGTCGCAAATGTATTGCTAGATGGGAATGTGCACTGACGTTGAGTGTTGTTTCGATGGTTCGTACTTCTCCTGTCATCAAAGACTCTGAAAAGTCAACTTTGGCGTTCCACAGTTGAGTCAGGAAGGCCAGACGAAGTTGGCGCGCAGTATACTTTTGCAGTATTTCCTGTGAAGAGGTCAAGACTCGAATTGAGGCGATAAGGGGGCTGTAAGCCTTACATCGATGGTTATGAAATTCTTCAGCGATTTACTCATTTTCAAACCTTCAATGTGGAGATGCCCGGTGTGTAGGAAGTAGTTGACCCATGCTCCGCACTCGTGATAGGCCTGCACAGCATGGCACATATTGAATATCTCAAAAGCTAGGAGCATTCCGTATGACTTGCCTCGGACTGCGCCATTTCGTTGTCATGATGCGGAAAGGCGAGATCAATGCCGCCCGAATGGATGTCCATACTGTCCCCGAAGATCGCTGACGCCATGACGGAACATTCGATGTGCCAACCAGGGCGACCAGGACCCCAAGGCGAAGGCCATGAGGGTTCTCCGGGTTTAGAGGCTTTCCAGAGTGCAAAGTCCGCAGCCGAACGCCGACCGGACGCTACAGACAACGCTCCTACGAGGATGATACGTTGAATCGTACGAATTTGTTAATTCACGCGTAAGGTGTACGTACCTTCGCCTTCTGCTAAGAGTTCTCGGTTGCCTTTGCTCCACGGTTCCAGTTTGGCATAGTCATGACTTTCCGCTTTGTCGAACGCCTGTGTGTCGAAGTACACGCTGCCGTCTACAGCATAACCATAGCCATTCTTGATGATACGTTCTACGAAAGATACGATCTCGGGGACGTACTCCGTCACACGCGTTAAAGTATCAGGGTCGCGAACTCGGAGACGGCGCATATCGTTGAAAAACTGATCCTCCCAGTACGAGGAGAGTGCACGGAAAATGGAGTGATCTGTGACTGCCGATCCTTCCTAACGAGGATTAGTGAGTATGATGTGATGTGAAGTATTATACGGAGAGCTACATTACCTCCTTGTCTAATGATATTGCTAAGATATCTCTTGAGGCGTCTATAAGTGCACCTGCCGCATCTCGCGAGACTTGGCCCGCATCCAGCTGCGAACGAGCTGCTTCAAGCGCCACAAGAGTTTTATTCTATCGTGAGATCCGATGTCAGTTACGAACAGGTTCTCATAGATGCGATGCATACCGCTGCTGTGAAATGCATATCAAACTTCTCGTCCCGTTTCAAACATTCTTGTTTCCATTCTCGATCCTGCACACGACTCAACAAATCCGGCCAGACATCGGCTTCCTTCCCTGTTCCAGGTCTCGATGATTCCGGGAGCCCCTTGGAAACCTTCGACTGCACGTATTCATTCCATGCTTGGATTATGGTCTCAATGAGCGCGAGGGTCAAGGTAGTTTCCTTGTCACGGAATCGGTCGACTAGGTAGTTTTGTCGCGCACGAATAATAATCTGGAGTTTCTAAGGTCACAGATAATGAGCCAGGCAATCAGGTCTGCTCACCTTATCATCGATGTCGGTTATGTTCATAACGAAGTGAACATCGTACCCAAAATAATCTGTCATTATCCTTCGGAGTGCATCCTGCGTAACGTAGTTTCTGTGACAACGATCGCATAAGATGTGCAAGAGACCATCATAGTGACTTACCGTGCATGGCCCATGTGAGATGCATCATATACAGTCGGTCCACAATTGTACCATTTTACATGCCGTCCCGTCGAAGGCACAAATTCCGTCTAAGTATGACAGAATATGGGCATCGTACATTAAGAATAGGCATGTTATGAAAAGCTCACTTTGGTCCGAGTGAGTGAATTATAGACCTTGAGTATAGGCTCTTCGTCCTTGCGCTTTGGCAGCTGCCAAGCAGGCTGTTGGATCGACATGTGGAAACAACTCAGAGAGCTCTCAGATCTGAGCCGATGCAAAGAGTATGGATTATATGTGATGGCGACCTTGCGAGCTGCTAGGCGGACGTTACTGAAGGATGAGAGTTTCAGGCTGAGCATGGACTCGCATTGGAATCTGACACGACCGCACTGATCGAGCGGGATGGCGAAAGATCTGCGCACGCGAGCGAGATAAGATAAGATCTTACAGCTCTTTATCTAAACATCCTTCTCCGACACTAGCGGACAGCGAGCAATCCCTTCCATGTCGCGACCACGCGGAGTCAAGTCAAGAGAGAGCAATGTATAGACTCATATATGCTTATTATAGGAGCTAGAAAGTTGACCGACGAGACAGCCTGATTTTTCCGTCGCAGATGCCGAGATTCGTGATATGAAGCTTGGAGTGTTGAGTAGTCCCTTACCTATTCACGCAAGCTGGATGTTGGTCACAGGTAAGCAGCACGGGTTGCATACAAGCATTCTTAGTGACTTAGTGACTATACAGGCGGTCCATCGTCGCATTTGTCGAACAGTGCCAACCATCCGGTTTCAGGCTTACGGATAATATGCGAGAAGTTAGTTTTTTCTATCTACGAGGTATACACAAACTAAATTCTGGACCATATGTACTTGCAAAATTTCACTCTATCCGCATGGGCATAAGCTAACTATGAATCAGTGTATGCGTCAATGTTCCCAGTGATGAGCGCGATTTAAACACCCAGAAAATTTACAAGGCATTTCCCTTTGGCAGAAATTTTGTAGTTGAAAAACTTATGCGACTGGCTATATTGTCCTGTGGCATCAGAGTACCGATCACGGCGAACACATAGGCGGCAATGTGACCGTCGCAAAGCGGGCACCTGAGGCGTGTCCGGAGCAGTAAGTAGCGGCATCGACCTGATGCTATATGATAATATCCTGTAGTACAATATCTTGTTGTCCGTTTATAACCTGTGCTATAAGAAAGCTATCGGCATGGTGCTCAAGTTTTCTGGGATATGTTCGAACCCATAGTCGCGCCCTGTAGTCACATGGCAGCCGAAGAGTGTTATACCGGAAGCCTGCTGAATGATATTCATCACAGTAACACATAGCTATAACTGAAAGGGGTATTTTCTTCGTACTGTGCGGCGCTAAAAATCAATGAGCGAACCAGAGCGGGCTAAGAACTCACCGTGCAACTCCAAAACTCGGCCAAGCTGCATGGGGACTGCGAGGCACAGTACGTTTTCCCCACAGTATATGTGGCATTCATTCAGAGGCATACGTGATACAGTATCGCCCAGTAAATCAGTCATCTGACAAACCCTGCAGATAGTCAGTGCGACGTTAGAAGGGACATTGAGATATAATAACTTCAGCATACCGTAAGACGTTCCCATGTCGAGCTTACTGTGGCACGCTGGAGGAAAGAATGCAGAACCCATAACAGCCTTGTGGGGCCCAGACGATTGGATAGGTTCAGTGAGATAAGTGTGGCAGCGTGTTTGATGGTGCAGCGGACGCTGTGAACCTGCGATAATCGACGTTTCCCAAGGAAGATTTCGAATGACGGCAGCGATGCTTCTACCCAAGGGTTGCAAATACGCCGTGGCAGAAGTCGGACCAGACTATGTCCGATTCCATGAGCGGAGTTGTAATCACAAGCATGGTTGAACCTTTGGAAAGGAATGCCAGTGATACTGCCACGAGGGCAAAGCGAAAGACCGTAGACAGATAAAAGAGGGAAACGCGTGCAGCTGTTGGTGTATACCGGTCTTCAACATGAAGGATAGCCTGGAATTGAAAGGAGCCCACTAGGGGTTTATTTTAGAGGGAAACAGCTCTTCACCAGTCGCAAAAAAGGACATATGTTCCTTACGTAGGGTGCAGTCTATGGTCGGCTCATTGTGATATCATGAGCGAGTTTAACAACGCGTAGCAATGCTCGTCGTAGGCCCTTTGGGTATAGCTGCGGATGCATAGGCACAGTATCGCTTTGTAAATATGATGCGGGCTTCTGCCGAGTGAATAGTGAGAAATCTGTCTTGTATGAGTGATGTTTCAGCGATTGAGTCCATACTGAACATAGGACCCACCTCAGAGTCCGAAACGCGAAGACTTGCCACCCTCACCGAGCCCGAGCGTTCGCTGAACAGTATGTGTGCCTCAGCTAGTTTCAAAAGGACAGAGATTAGCAACTCCAATCAGGTCCCAATGTACTGGCAACGAAGGTGGTCTGAATACGCATCCTGGTGGACTAGTGAACCCATGCCGAATGTACAAATTCATGCCGCAAGAGCATCAATATCATACAAGATGAACATACGCGTGAGATGGTCGAGCACAATTAAACTCCCCTATTGGTCTTCGAGTATGATACTTTTGTTAGGCCTCGTAAAGTATGACTCTTGAGGATCGTGCGCTGGAGGTTGGCTGGAGGCAAGCTGGAGGCCATGGCAAGACGCAACGGCAGTTGCCGATATTAAGCGCCATCAAAATCCCGGGCACGGACCGCTGGTGCTCAGCGCAAGAGTTCCTCATCCCCTTTGTATATCGCATTCACTCTACATGCTGGTAACGTCCTAGTTACAGCATGGATGCAGCATACGAGCCATACTATTGCGCAGCTTTTACGATGGGTGCATCTGATCCTCGCCGGTCACCTTCAGGCTTCCGGCGTTCTCGGGTCCAGTGGGCGATGACTATGGGAAAATCGCATGCAGCGCTGAATCTCGTCGGCACATCGCCACAAGCTTCTGAAGCTGAATAAAGTCAGTTGTATTTACGTTTTTTCTTCTTTCAGGGTAGGCAGTAACTGCCAATGAATATAGTTCACAGGGCGGTCCGATACCAATCGTTGGGGATGTCGTCCATCAATCCCCTAAGGGAAGGTTTATTGTCAAGGGAAGTCGACCCATTCTTTCATACTGCTCGCCTCTAGAGACTAGGTTGATCACATCTTGATAAACGGCGTACTCATGGCGTCGGTCTTGGTGCGTTGCTACCTGAGCTATTCGAAAGATCTCCAAAGACAAGTTGCTGGCACGAACAGCCATATCATGTCACCTTCAACTATCCTGGGGCAGGCACCGCCCTAACCCTTGAGCCAGCCTGTGTTATAGCGGGGGCTGTCGCGGTGGCGATGATGCCTTCTTTGCGTTGAATTGTGTGCTGGAATTCGGTGTATTGATCCTGCCTGCTGTCTATCAAGGGTCCCAATGACTGACTCACATCCATTCACATCCATTTCCTAGATATGCGTGCGCCTCGCCGTGTAGCTAAGCCACTCGACTCGCATACAAATTATCTGCTCTGTTCATCGAGAAATGCAGGCAAGGAACAAATCCATCTCATCATCCACGCCCCGCTTCGTTATATCCTGGGCGGTTGATAGGACTTAGCGCAAGGGTCATATGAGGATGCCGATGCCGATAACTGGAGTTGGTCATAGGCTATCGTTGCCACCCGACCATGTTCCCCGTCACAATCTGGCGTTTAAGCTGTTCCCTATCATGGACTTCTGTTCTAAGCGGAATTAAGCAGTGTCCTATTGAAGTTTAGAATCTCCGATGCTGCTGATATATCCCACCAGGAGTGATCTTCCCATAATCAAGTTCAGGCTGCGACCATCAAACCGGAGTCTTGACCAGACCCATTCATAAACCTCCTCTTCTTCTCCTTTATAAACCTACCATCCCCCCTGTTCTTTCCCTCGAAAGAATGGTTCAACAACCCACATGCACCGGTTTGCGTGTTCGATCAACCGCAGACTGTAACATCATTTTCCACGCTGTAACCCTGGGAATATTACGGATGGTGTCGCGCCGGTTATCTGTGGAAGAGAGGCGCTCGATACAGTCGGGTTGCGTATTCGTTTGGGAAGAACGTAGTCCAACAATCGAGGCTATTGGGGTACGTGGCGTGTCTTATAGTGTAATGCGCGAACTGCTGATGCTCTGATGATGCGGATAGGACGGACTAGAAAGGTGGACTGACTCTAGAAGATGGGGTGCCAGCCGATTAGCAAAGGTAGTGATTTGTCTTGTGGAAACATGTCGATGTTCTGAGCGATTGATGCAGGAATTTCTGCTCTATCAAGAAAAACTACCTGATATTGGCGATCCGCAACTACTGACAGCCATGTTCGTGAGAATCATACCTGTCTGTGGCGCGACGACTTCACGCTGATACTAACCAAGATCTGTTCATTGCTAGGTTTCGCAATCGTTTAGTAAAGCAAACCTATTCCGTATTTGTCGAGACTCCTGAGGGTCGTCGGAAATGGCATTTAGGTGCGTATTTACAGGTAAATATAGTACACAACCGTTCATATACTTGATAGTTGCCTACTGTTCTCCTGAGACTGGCGACCAGCTGCGTACAGTCGACGACTATCCTCAGTTAGCATGTCTAAGAGACTCCATCCCCGAAGGGAAATATCAGCCCGCTAGGTGCTCAAAAGGCCGGACTCGTCCGGAGAGTGAACCAGAAGAGTTCGTCCCCGGGGGAACCGTCATCGACTTCTCTCTGACGGAAGCATCACCGTCACCGCCCGCGTCGACAGCGCCTACACTCGCAACTACAGGCTCTCGCGAAACCCTTCGTTCATCCCCAGGAGACGTCAGTCTACCAAGAGTTACACCCGAGCTTGGTCTTCGTCGAGATCCGCATTGGGTCCTCGATAACGGAGTCGATGTTTCGCGCGAACGCCTCCACGGTCGGAACGTTCAAGTATTGAACAAAGGAATGCCGCCGTTGATGTACATGCGCTACAGCCCGTATCGACCTCGTCATCCGCTCGATAACGATGCCTTGCGCGCGTTTGATACCATACCTTGAGATCGTATCTGTGTTGATGCAAGTTGTGCTGGCGTCGTCGAAGCACGTCATTACAAGGTCATACTGTCCGTTATGTGCTTGGTCTTCTGTTTGTCAATTTGCGTCGTATACTGATGTAGATCACGACTGGATTGTAGTGTAGTAATTCCTGATTGTAGCATTTGTACCAGTATCGTTTCATTCATATCAATGCCCTTAGCCATCCAATTCATTGCGGAGCGCCATTGGAGACTGTGGGAATTGCAGTGCGATGGGCGAATTTGGGTATTGCAATAATGGTCGTTATTCTTGTATGCGAGTGTATTAGAGAGGATTCGCATTGATGCGCCAACGACAAGCAGGGATACGACGAGAACTCACCAGGGAGGCCGATATTGGGCGGAAGAACGTGAGCTATCTCTGGAGATATGACGATATCTTAAGAACATTGAGACAAAGAATCATTAAGTTATGACTTGTTTGACAGAGTACAGAAGCATACATAGGACGTGAAACTAAACTTGCGAATTTGAGCTACATGTTTGGTAGTCATGGCGTACTGAGACAAATCTTCTGCAGTTGACTGGGTCCGACCGAAACTTAGGTATACCCGTCGAGCTGTAGGGGGACGCTTGTACAAAATGACACTAGGACCGATGATTTGCGGGATGGCCCGAATGTTAAGACCAGACGCGGTACAAACGTGTGGAGAATGAGCAGGTTACAAGCCCATGCCAGGGCCAGATATTGTCTAGTAGGATAAATGGATCATGACAGCGCGTGAGACCGAACCTATTTGCAGTAAACTTAGGCCGAAAAGGTTGTAGCACACCGCGTATTGCCTTGTGCAAAGTGCGACTGCTCTCAGCGGAATAATTGTCAGGAGAGAATCGCCTCCGGCGCAATTCTGGACGTAATGTTGCAGTGGCACGAAGATCGCGGAAGCCAAGCGGTGGGATCCTGAGAATAACGGGTCGTTGTAAGAGGCGACGTGGTCAGCGAATTATACGTTCGGCTCCAACGTTCATCTAAAATACAAATACCATGACACGTAAATTGGTAAGACTGAGAGGCGGCATGGTCCAGGGTAATGGGGTACATACATTTCCTCCCACTCACTAGATCTTTTATCTCGTATTTCTGACGGATATATCCTTCGTTGAATTGAGAACACTAGCTGCAAGAGTTGGCACCCTGGTGGAGCTGAAAAATACGCGTCCGCTCACTCCAACACGCCTCAACGTTTGACGTCGAGGGTGTGTACAGCTCATTGCAAAGACACCGCCATCATGTTCACAGGCAATTGAGCACGTCGTCTCACGAAGTAGCGCAGCGAGCTCGTTAACATGATCGTATTCTGTCCGAAAGTCGGGTCGATAAGCCACCTGCAAGCGGTCGTTTCCCCGAGCACTCACTGGGACCAATCTTTCTCCTTGCCAAAAAGTCATTTTCCAACATTCGAGGAGAAGAGCATTGAATTGAACTGTCACGGTAGAAGTCAAGTCAACTGTGGCAACAATGGTTTCGCGTAGCATTTAGGGTGACTCAGCAGGCGGGCGCTAATCTGTGGCGGCGTGTCACTGCAGTGGCGCTTTACCGCAAGAACTTCGTCTACGGTGCTCATCATACATGAGGTGTATTGTGGGTCACCCAAGCTGACTGATCCGCCTTCACCGAGGCAACAAGGTATTACTACTGTGGCTCGGTTTGATACGGAACCTCGTGCTAGGGTCCCTCTTGGAGAATTTCTTAGCCGAGTCCGATGTCAATGGGACTCAGGCCATTTGTATCAAACTCGTTTCCACATGTCTATCTCCCGGTGCTTATTTCTCACAGGTCATCTAAGCTCAAGAAAGCACAAATTTTCTCGGACTTATTTAGTTTGAGAAGCTCGCTTAACCCTTCAACCTTCTGCAGGCCCGAATTTCAATGTTGATGGAAATTGTCTGTGAACCGCTCGGCGAGTTCAAGATAATTACTCTTGACAACCACTTCGTTACTCCGCAAAACCGTAGCATTTCTTAAGCGAAGATCAACCGTCACACAGCCCCATTCGCTCCTGCGGCAAACACGCCCCCAAGAAACGGCCCCCCATCTCGTCTGTGAGCAATTGTAGTTTCTCAGCGAATCATCCCCATTCGTCATATAGCGGATTAGATAGTAAGACGCAAGTTTTGGAAGACTTCTACGCTGTACAAAAGCTCATGACACTTATAATCTATTGACCTATGCAGCCATCACAGGGACACAACCGCCTGCACATTACGTGTCTTCGTCTTTTCGCCTCTTTCTTCGCCGCAAAAGTACTGTCTCCAGAATATTCTAGACTGATCAGAAATAGCTAATTGTGCGCGTAACCTGCATGTATGATTATCAAGATTGGTTACAGACAGCACACATACATCAAAAGGTGAGCCCGCATTCTTTCTCAGGCACCACGGTGTAGTAATTTGTGGTAGTATTTAGAATGAGAAAAACTGGAAGAAATAGTATGCATACCCACGATATACATACGAAGAATTATCATCTTGGCGAGTGCATCCATCAAAGAGCATGTAACCACGCGGACTCAGGCAGCTGCCTCGCAATATCCACAGCGTCTGCATTCAATTCGCAAAAGCTTTTAACTCCGCTACTCGACATGTATGCGACAGAGGAACGATGGGCTACTGGTACGATCGAAGTCTTCTTGTTTTTCTAACTCTCAATTGATTATATTCACACAACACGCCGTCAGGACAGGACGAGTATCGGCGACAGCTCGGTTCGCATTCGGGTGCCCTACACTAGTACATAATCGATTCATTGAGCCGCATGGTCTACATCCTGTCATCGAGTTGAACACCGCAACATCCGTTTACGAAGCAACTTATCCTACTCCATTTGTATTATAGTGGAAGGAAAAATGTTGAACAGGCACCGTAATGCCCCCCAATCTCACCTTCATCTGTGGAGAAAGCTTCTATTTGTTTCATCAAACTCTGTAATCTTGGGGCTACCCATGGGTTTCCTAGCCTCGTGTACTGTCGCTTCTGGAGCTGTGGCTCCCATCTGGACGCCCTGGTCGTGTTCCGAATTGTTGAGATCAGCGGTGGCAATGTTACACGTACTTAAAAACGTGTCAGCAGCGGGGAGGGTTCTTCTTATTCAGTCCAGAAACACGCGGCTCAACTCACCAGTGTTGGCATGTAGCGCTTGTAAGGAGCGGGAAGAAAGGACCGCTGGATTTTGTCAAGAGTTCGGTACCTGGACAAAGCTCGGCTCCCTTGTAGGTTTAATGAGATGCTCTCAAGACAGCCACAATGTTTCGCTCTGTTTGCGCAGCACGGATCTGCCGATACATGTGGAGCATTTCTAGAAATCCTAGAACGGGCAATTTGGGTTTTTAACGTTGGCGTTCTCAGTGGGGTTTTCATATGGCCGTTTTCCGTGAAGTTTTGACGTGTTGCCAAACACATGTCCTTGCTTCTTCGAATTAGGATGCCTTGCTCAAAGCCGGGGCTGGTAGTGAAGCGGCAGGATTGAATGCATAAGTGGCATTCCCTGATAGTCGGAGGAAGCATCAGCCGTTGCGGAGAAGGAGCTATGCCGTGTAACAAGCTCATGGTTCGAGCTGGCCTTTCGGGGCCAAAGCTGTCTATCAAGAGAAAGCAGAAGCTACGTTGCACGTCCACTACGCGCAAGGGCTATTTCGTAGTCTACTCCAAGACCGCCGGTCAAATGCAGAGTACGCACGGACAGGGTCCGTTAGAAATTTGATCGGTGCACGCATGCTACTTCCCGAATTCACTGTGTAGGGTCCCAGCTACGTAAATATCACCTCGAGGTCGGTAGAGGGCGAAGTGATTTAGCACGGGACCTTTTACGCAAACATTCAGTGCGGTGCAAGGCTACTTGAACAGAAACGACATACTGGATAAGTTTGGGCGGCGGAGAAAATGTATGCGTATCCGGACATTATCTCGGAACGACGCTGCGATAGGTAAAGTGGCCCCGGCACATCAGTGTCCTCAAGAAGGTCGAAAAGCAAGAGAAAGAATGTTTCTCGGAGGAAACCTGATATCGACACGAGGCATTGTCGGAAAGTGTTTTTCGGAGTCGAGATAATAAAGGCACATACGTCGTCAAGAAGTCAACACGGTATGCGGTCTCAGTAAAGCATAACTTACCCGAAAATTAGCTCCATGCATAGTCAACCATATATCATTGGCCGAGATTCGGCAAAGATTGTATTGACAACGTTGTCTGCCTGAAGGATGAGCTATGATATGAATCTTCGAGAGAGCATGCATGGAATGGTCTATGTTCGAAGACGCACCTCGTTTCCGATAAGCAGGTAGCATATGGGCACGGCCTAACGACTGAGCAGAACGTTTCAAACTAGCATGGAGGATCACGTCAAGCTTAACGAAAAGACATGTATAGAGGCCTCAATTATGACGGGGCCGAAGGAGGTCTTTGTGCGGCGACATTGCGAAGGTGTGTCGGTACACCATCCAGACGCAGCACCTGTATCAAGTGGGCAAGGTTTCGGTCTCAATCCTCCGGGCCGATAGTACGGGAAGCCCTGTTGGCTGCTTGTCAATGAACAAGATTGTGTGACCCTGACGCACGTAGAGCTTATGCGGCCGTGTTAGTAGGACAATCTTGTCCTGTACGTAGTGGATTAAGTGGTCGAGGACCTAAAAAGGTTCTGGGCAGATATTAGGTGAAATTTATGATAGATGAAGTTGCTCACTACTACGTCAGGCATTGTCTTGGTCTCAGCTGGGCTCTGCCAGAATGAGGAATCTGTCAATTTCCTCGACATGAGGCACACCTTTCCCATGCATATTTTCTCTGTCGCGTAGGATGTTTTTAGAGTTACAGGATGGTTATCAGTACAAGTCGAGCCGTTATACCGCCTGTGGTGGTCCTGCCAGGTTGCATCACGGTCATGGATTACGGTTAGGAGTCACTAAGCCGCTCGCGGCGGGTCCGGGGTCCCCGCCCGAGGCGCTAATGAGTCCACCCGCAAATGGCAAGTCTTTAGGTTCGAACTGCAGTGCCGCCAGGGTTTGTTCAACCTTTACTATGAAGACAGGAACGAAGGCTTTACAGAACGCTCAAATGATATTGCCGTGCTTTATGGAGTAGCATAATTGAAACTGAACACCAAATTGCCGTACCACTAACTCAGCAAGTTGCAAGTTCGGCCTCACTCTGACAGTCTAACTTCATGTCGAAACAGCTGTTTGCTTCCACGTACGCAACTCGTTGCCACCTTTGTAGACGATATATGTATAACAATACACGCTCTGCCACAGGAAGCCGCTCAGACCGCTCAGAAGAACCTGCGTGTTTGGGGGAGGCAATGTCGCCTTTGCACAGCATAAGGGGCATAGCAACAAGAAAGCCTTTGAACCTTCGGACATCAAGGACGGTGAGTCGGCTACTAGTAGTTCTATATCCAGTCCCCGGACTTTGTTGCGTTGACTCACAGATAGACTGGACAGCAGCGGGTCAGCGTCCACGGAATTCGCGAAGCACGCACCCGACTGCGCAAGCCGCGGGCGCGAGAACAAACACACCAGAGAGGAAAACATGAGCGGTCGCGTTCCTGAACCAGAAGCACAAAACACCGGGGGCATTCCGGTATTCTCGAGCTGTAACTCGACGGTGAGCGGTACAATACGCGTAGGCAATAGGATTCCGGGTACAGATGACTGATCTAGGATTAGGCTCGGGCTTCGTATAGCATTCGTGTGCATAGAAGGTCCGCGAGCGTAACATGCAGCGTTCGATGCATAGCTCGCCACGCACGTTGATAGCTCCGCGGGCATCTCGGACTCAACTGTCGCTGCTAAGGAATTAGAACTTATAAAAGCCGTTTTCGTCAACGACGAACGATGGCGCCCATATAGTCAACGAAATGAAGTATCATAGGCCGGACCGATAATGCTACAATAATGAACCGCGGAAAGCTATCGCGCAATAGAATACCTGCCCGACGAATCGCTAACATTTCCATCTTGACACCGTACGTAGACGTAAAACGAGCTCCAAGCCAGGGCTTGTGGCACTAGCACCTCGCTTGTTGAAAGTTATGCCCAACCCACAGGAACATGCGACCCCAAGATGCGGGCCAGGCGGCCATGCTACAATGCGGAAAATAACAACAACCGATAATATTCTACGCATCGCTGCGTGTATCACCGATGCGCGGAAGGACGAGGGAGCGTGTGACCGTGTGCAACATGCGATGATTCTGCACGAGCAGATCCAGAGAGTCGTACAAATGCGGTTTGTTGATGCACCAACGAGGAAGCCCCCTCAGCACGTTCTCCAGATGCAATGGAATATTCCACACAGAACAGTCACCGTCGATGACCGCGGGAAGAGCTGGAAATAGCGCGAAGTTGAGATTGAGATGTCAAGGGCTTCCGTCGGGCGTCGAGGCTAGCAGGTGGGTGAATCGTTCAGCCGTGGCGCGGGATAGTGCCCGAGGGTACCATCGAGACGCGTAGCTCGACGTTGAGGACCTGTCAGGTCAGCGTTGTGGAGACGAGCTGACTGAGGAACGAGGCCCGGCGGGATCACAGAAGCACGGCTTGTCATCGGCGTATTTTCAAGCCTTGATGTGTCGTCTTCCGGAAGTGGGTTTCCTATGTTGCCGCCGTCGGCTGCGCGGGGGAGTGCGTGATGGAGGGCCTGGACGGTAGGGCGAGGAAGTCGAGTGTCCACGGGAGACGAGGGCATGGTGGAAACGAGGAAGGAATTTGGAAAACGGAAATTATACAGAAAGGGCGACACGGCCAAAACCAGCACAATGGCAAAGGATATAGAAATATTTCGTGTGGGTATGGGTATCGAACATGTAGTGCCATATGACATAGAAGAATCATCATGTCTTGTCCATCTTGAAGCATGAAAAGATAGGGGAGCATACCGAAGGAAGACGGACGATTGATCATGTATGGAAGGACGGCGCGCGCCGCTCGCGATTCGTCTACAAGAGGTGACGGGGTCTGGAGGTGGCGCGGAGATGCGAGCGGACGCGACGCCGTGTTGTGTATCGCATGTGTGGAATTTGGTGTTCATGAAACGAGAAAGGAATCCGTTTTGAATACCATCGCGAATGCGTTCTCCGTCATGCGCCTGCACGACTGAAAGGCCGCATGGCGAGCCAGCCGTGGCTTCAGGGTTCGCATTCTTCAATTCTAATGTCGTTTTTGCAAGTGATCGGCCCGCGGAGTATGTTCAGACTCACGTAGTGATAGGGCCCAGCCGCCTCAGTGCACGATCGTCCATGATGCTCCGTCTATATGGATGATTCCGCTGCAACGAATGCAAGGGCGCCAGCGCGACGCGTTTCTCCGCCTCGCTCGTGCTCCCACTCCCGCGCCGTCGCGCCACCACCTCCGGCCCAAACCCCGCCGCCATGGCGCCCTCGAGCGCGACGACGGCATCCGGCACGAGGATCACATCCCCGCTACGTTGTGGAGCCCCCAGCGGTCCTGCGCCCGGTGTACCATTGCCGCCGACGATGCCGAAGGGAGCGTGAGTGCTGTGTGACGTGGCGTCGTTGAGAACGGGGACGGAAACGTTAACAGACGTAGAGGAGGAGGAGGAGGGGAGGGGCTGCAGGCTGGGCATGGGGAGGTACGCACTCAGATCCTCATCACCCGCGCTGCTGCGTCCACTGCTGCCCGGACGCGGCGACGGTGTGTGCCAGGAGTTGCTTGTCATTTCCGACAGGGCGGGCGAGTCCGTGCCCGAGCTCCCGGAGTGGGAGTGCGGCGAGAACGAGTTGTGTGCGCGCGCAAAGGACGCGTGCGCGTGTGCGTGCGGCGGCGAGTGGTGCAGCGACGGCTGTGGATGGGGGCCTACGAAGTCAAATCCGCCCATGTTCATGAACGCGCCCGCCGAGTGAGCGTGCCCTGGGGACGAGAAATGCCCGAACTCGTACAACTCCGGCGCGGGCGGGGCCGGCGGGGACGACGCGTAAGGCGAGGTGGGTGAGAGCGCGCCCTCGAGCGAGCTGAACGATCCGCCTCCTCCTGGCATCGTCGGAGACGGCGCGTAGCCGTACGGAGGGAACATGTCCGCCGGAGACGACTGCAGACTCATCTCCAAACCCTGCCCGGCCGCCTGCCCGTGCGCATGGCTCGGACCGGGGCCCGCCTGCGGTGATGGCTGGTAGCCATACGGCGAAAGCGCTGCGAACGGCGAGTGCGGCACGTCGACGTCCATGCCAAAACCGCTCATACCCATGCCCTGCAGACTCATGTCGAGGCTAGGGAGGAACGGCTGCTCGCGCCGCTCAGCAGGCACCGGCGGCGGCGGCATCTCGTAGTGAGCGGGCCGGACGGTGGCGGGCGTCGGGGTGATGGCGGGGGGCGCGGGCGCGACGAGCCGGGGCGGCCGGGTCTGATGCGGGCGCTCGCCGCTGGGGAACGGCGCGTACGTGCGCTGCGGCCCGCCATCCCGCCCACGCTTGCCCTTAGCGTCTTCGCTGAGCGATGCGCTGGCGGCAGCCCCGCTCGTCCCTGCACCAGAGTTGGCCGTGGTGCTCGACGAGGCAGCAGCGGCGGCTTGAGCCGCCTTACTCTTCTTGGCCGAGTTGCGGGCCGAGCGGAACATGCCCTCCGGAACGACCAGGTCGCGCAGAAGCGGATGGGAGTCGATCGTGGCTAGATTGCCCTCCGTGGACTTGGTGAAGTACGCATCTGTGAATGATTTCGAAGTTGATACGGGTTAGCGTTACTGCGTTCATCAGAAGAGGCATGGTATGTGAAAGGAAGGTGGAGAGACTTGGGGAGAGACTGCGGAGGAAAAGGCAACCATACTGCGAAAGAAGGCGGACACGATAGCAGCCACGGGAGAAGGCGAACCGCAGACTGCATCCGAGCGATAGCAGCCGGACCGACAGAACAAGTATTGCGCGATAACAGGATATTCGTGGAAATGGGAGAGGATAATGCGAGGTCGAGGTGGAAGAGAGAGGTAAGAAGGAAATGAGCAGCACAAACACGACGCGAATCGAACCAAGATCAACTGCGATCGGATGATCGACGGCGGAAGCGGAGCCACGCGCGCCGCCCGATCAAGCGTTGAAAGCGAAAAGCCAAAACCACAATCTCGCAAAACATACGAAAGATGGGAAAGCAGTAAGTGTGCGATCACTTACTTAGGTGCCATTTGCGTGGTTTCTTCTTCTTGGCCTGTGCACCGTCACCGGCCAAGCCGTTCTCTGTACTGGCGTCTGGAGTAGACGGCGACGAAGGCTCGTTCTCGGGGAAGTCATCAGAGCGATAGGCAGAATAGGTCTGCTTGATGAACATGTCCCGGCCACCTTCGCGATGGACCTGGTTCTCGAGAGTTCTGGGAGGACATGTAGCAAATGCACGTAGCGTTAGGCTCGGTATACGAAGAGGTTCATGCAAACGCACCTTGCGCGCGAGGACGAAGACTTGCTCCCTTCGCCCTTCTTCTTTTCATTCTCAAAGTAGATGAGGAAGTCGCTGCGATAGTAGGTCAGCCGTGCCGTAACGTTGACGTCAGGGCAAGATGTGGGGAGGACGGGAGAAGCGAATGGGACGAGAACAATGGGCATTGGATGGGGTAGATGGCGGCAAAGCAGAGACGCGACTCACTCTCGTATACGACTGGCACTCCAGCTGAGACCTTCTGTCCATCTCTCGATGCTGAACTCGTATTGGGGACCGCCGCTCGCGCTAGAGCCTGCGACAGACGAAGCAGCGCGCACGGCTACTTCACCGGCAGGCTTGTCGGCCCAGCAGTAGACGTTGCCAGACCTGAGCTCCTTGCGCTCCTGGGCGTCGAGGCGTCGCGTGATCTCTGGGAGCAAGCCGAGCTGAACGGCGTAGAAGACCTTGTGTGCGTCCTCGGGGGAGCGAATGTGGATGTCCTCGAGGGTGGGCTTTTGCATTCCGGCACCTGGAACGGTCATCATCGTGTGTATGGGGAACGGGGGGAACGGCGTGCGCGCTAAGTGGGGCAGCGAGGTCGCTGTGTCGGGCAGCGAGCGCGATGAGGGCGGGCGGTGGATCAGTGGAGGCGGGATCGGTGAAGGGATCGGTGTAGGTGTCAGTGTCGATATCAAGCAGTCCCTGGCACTGGCGAACGAAGGCAGAAAGGCAAACGGATAGAGCCGTCAAGCTACGGCAGACAGGGCAGCACGGAAAGAAGCAGCGCGAGGGACAGGCTGCGCGGGGTAGTATATAAGTCCTGGCGGAGCTGCTGATTGCTACTAATAGCTGCGATGATTCGCAGTGCGCGCTGGCCGGTAAGGCAGCCTACGGGCAGCGAGAGGGCCTGCAATTGAAGAGGCGACGTGTGGCGAAGGCGAGCAGGATATGGTTAGGCTACCCGGCCTGGCGTCAGTGTCAGGCTGGACGTGCACGGCTGGGCGAGAAGGTCAGGCGAGGAATGCTCGCGCTCTCCGATGGGGCAGCGCACGGTCGACCGTACCGGTCAGCGGGCCAGTGTTCTGTATGTAGTATACGACTAGACCAGTCAGACCGCGGCAGACTGGGTCAGACCGTGGTCAGACCACAACAGTCTCCTCCCGCAGAATCTTCGGCGGTGGGCGAGAAGCAGAGCCTCGCAGGAGCACCCTCGCCGGGGGTGCTATAGGCCAGACGTAATATTGAGCTGTGAGCAAGAGTCACCAGGCCACGGTACGCCGGGCGGATGGCGAGATGAATCCTCTTTCGCTGGAGAAAGAGGGTGACAGCCTGCTGATCGTCCGGCACGAGGCTGCTGTGGGTCGGATGATGGCTGATGGCCCCCAGGGGTGCTGATGCGGGGTCTGCGCGGTTGGTGGACGCGGAAGGGAAGGGAGCAAAGGAGGGCAAGCAGGGCAGTCGCTGGGAGTGCACAGGCCCAGGCTGGCAGGAAGCGGAAGAGAGCCTGAGAACACGCCAGCACGGGTGTGGGGGGCGGAATAAAACACAGAATTCCAAACCTTGGCGGGTCTGCGAGCAGAACAGTTATCGTGCTCATCATCTTCGTCCAGCTGAGTTGAATACAATTCTCTGCCCGGCTAAGCGCACCAGCGAGAATCTACAGATTTATCCGCTAGCAGCCACGATCATCCCATCACTGCCATCATCTCCTCCATCAGAACGGCACGCCCCTTTTGCATATTCTATCACATCCTCAGCTGCACGAGAAGGCCTTCCTTGCCCTTCCCAATCGTGACGACTGGGCGCAGCGGTCCCGGATACAATATGTCTCTTTGCAGCGCGTACGTGCCCAGGGGGGGCCGCCAGGCCACTCAAACATAGACACGACCGTCCCTCGCACAGACACGAGCGAGCGAAACCATCAGCTACGCCGCCAGGGACGTCCTTCCAAGCTTGCATCTGCATCTGCGGGCCCACAGACCCATGTGCACAACATTCGCAGCGCGGCCGGAGGGTCCGCGCCCTAGATCTGGGCTGCGGGAGACGAGCGTGGGTGCGTATGGCAACTCGGGAACGACGGCAGGGAGCGTTTGCCCCGCCGAGCTTAAGGCGTGCTAGCTCAGCATTTCGCGCCCCGCTGAATGAGCGGCGTGCGCTCTGGGGTGGGGGAGGGGCTGATGCATCGATGAGCAGAGTGCTGCAGTACAGTCGCAGGCGTCGCTTCGGGTGCGTCACGCCGCCAAGCCTGCATGTGTGCATTGAGACAAAGAAGGAACGGGCGCATGCGGGTGTGTGAGTGCGAGCTAGAGTGGTCACGGTGGCATGCGTATGCTACTGATAGAGCCAGTGAGAGTATAGTGCGAGGGGTGCATTCGTAGCAGCTGGGACGGCCCCAGCGCAGCAGCCGCCTGAGTAAGAGCCGTGTTCAGCTGGCAGGACTACCGCATGCCAGCGGACCGTGCTTCGTTCGCAGGCGGCGAGCATCGATGAACTGCATTCTACAGCCTGCTTTATAGCAATCAATGCCCTCCTATCTCGCGTACTCACGACCCCACACCGATTCAGATGAGGGACACAGGCGAGAAATAGCCTTTTAGCTATAACCTACAACCTATAACCTATCTGCTCGCCCCCGCCGTCGCCATCTCGATTCAGGCCTTCGAGGTGATGCACAGCCAATTGTCCGAGCAGTGTACGCTGGAGGGCCTTCGGTCTCGGGCGCGAACACGGACGCGGACGACAATCCTTTTCATTTGAGCCATTTCATCAGGGCGATTTTGGCTTTTGGCCCAGGGCAGCCGCCGTCTTCCTCGCGGACGCGTTGATCACCGAGCGCGTCCGTCAGTCCGAGTGGGAGTCGCTCTTGACCCGCATTGTCCTTGCTTCCGTTAGCCTTTCCCTCCGCATGCGCACTACGCACGCACGCGTCGCAGGCGAGGGCAATGTGTAGCCACGCGCTTGTTCTCGCTTCCCGGCCCGTAATTTCCGGCCGCCGGCAACATACAACCTTTCTCCGCGCCTCCGAGGAAAAAAAACCTCGCTGCTCACGCAGGAAAAAAAACCGTACGTCGATGACGATGATGCCGCTAAATTCGCTGCCCATTGACTGACAGCCTTTTCGAATCTCATCGCAAGTCGTTTTGAAGCTCTCGGTGCGGGGCGAAGATCTCGATTCGGCTATTAATGGACGATAAGATCTGCGCTTAATCTGATAACATAGCATGCAAATTAATAAATTAACTTTGGCGGCCCTGATCTAGATCTGCGTTGCACAAGCGTCTAAGCGAGGTCGGCTAGCGCCAAGGCGGGGCGGCATGCGCCGAGCGTCGGTCGTCCTTGTCCTGAACCACGTCCTTCGCCCACTCTCGCGCGATTATAACTTGAAAATGTGTGCCTATATGCTAGTAATCGTGCTCAGTTGCTCCGTGACTTGACTGAGTATGAATGTAACCTCGGCTTTGATGCAACGGCGGAGCTAAGAAGTGCTACCGAGCGCACTTTAGCGTTGTAAAAGCAAGGATTTCCGCATGGTGCGTCTACCACAGGCTCACACTTACACCGTTAATACTAACAAATATGTTGTTCCCCCTCAACAGCCTTGCGCACTAACGCAATATCGATGCTGTTCGGCTTACTCTCGATACCTTGCCCATTGCTCCACGATCTAGGCACAGACGTGGGTTTCGTGCACTCGATGTGCGGAGGACCGTGTCCAAACTGCTCTGCTTTCCGTATTATAGGTGTGTCAAGGCCGCATATACTCACCGTGCGATGCCTCATGAATTCCGTAGGGTGTATCACGCGGTCTTTGCATCGAAGACGTTGACGGACGCCATGCAGACTATAACCTGTGTCGTGGTGAGCGATTACCTGCGGCTGTGCAGCAGCTAGGTTTCTTCGGTGAAGGTATGTCAGAGTGTGAACTTCCGAAATAGACTATTTGGCATTTAACTTGTGCAGTAGAATCTGTCTTGGCCAGTTAATCATACAAACGTGGGAGTTACGACGCTTGAGCGATGCTGCTGCCAGCAACATATCTGGGACATTTGGGACGTGATCTAAGTAATGAGGTACTCAATTTGTTACAAGATAGGATCCGCCTCTCGTCTCACATTGCTCACAGAACGAAACCGTTCCAAGACCTAGACTCTTCGACAAATGCATACAACGGCGAACAAGCGATTTTCGCCAAACTTGGCGGTGTCATCTGCCACACTCACCCAGAAGCTTCGTCTTCTCTTCTCAGTCGGAGAGTCGTGCAAGAACACACGCTTTCGGACTGAGAACATCCTGCGCTTTCTTAAGCCCTAAGTTGAAGCGGCGACAGCTCACGTCGCGCATGACGGTGGCGGTGGCTCAGTGATGCCAACTATACTCAATCTTGCCGTTCTCCTCAATTCCTCTGCGTTCTTGCTCGTTTTGCACCATCGATCGATACTCGATGCCGACGCGCCATTGACCCTATGACCGCGCAAGCACGACACCAGCACGACACGGCGGGCCTTCAAATGCGAGTGCGATCAGTTAGGACGTCGACGCGCTGCATGAGCATGTGCTGCGCTGGGTTCAGGTATGCACGACGCACTGGCTCGCGTATGTGTCCGAAGTCAGTCATACACATGTGGCACAGTGGCTGGCGCCGCTTGCGATCGTCGAATGCCCCAAATGTATACGTGGGACGCTGCACGGTGCGGTGGCACCTCTATGTGCGACAGGCCCTGCTTCCCGCAGAATCACGCTGTACTCCACCATGCAGACTTCCAGGACCCTTATCCGTCTTCCAGCCCCGAAACCGCCGTGGTTCCCGTCTCACAGTCGAGCCCCGCGCTGTGCGCTGCCCTTGGCACCCCGATTTTCGCCATCGCCAACCCGCTCCCCACTTCCGGTACGCGCGCGTCGGCTTTCTTTTAGCCATTTACGGAAGTAAGGTCAAGTGCGCACTTGATGGAGCTTCGGCTAGCAAGTCAGGCTGGGTTTCGAACTTGCGAAACAGGCGACGGGAGCCGCCCGGCTGACAGACAGGATTCAATTGCTGTGGCAGCGGCGCAATGGGGCCTCTCTAGCGGTACCTTCTCGGACTGAATGGCCTTGCACGGCATCATACACACGCGATCAGCTATCACGGTTCAATTTCCAGCGCGCAGCCACACAGGTGGGTGCATTCAGATCTGGGCAGATTTGGAGGGTGGCTGACAGGCACAGAAGGGCGGAGGGTGGAGCTGGAAAAGAACTGGCTTTGGAAGCGTGAAGCGTGGAAGCCAGAAGACACCGCCGGCCTGCCAGTGCGTTTCGAGTAGCGGCCTGCGAGGGCGGTCGGAGTGTGCGAATGGACCCTGTTCGTCATAGACCCAGGGCTGGACCCATGTGCTCAGTTGAGTAAGTACGATCTCGTGGGCCGCCGGCGTCGATGTGGGAATGCTGAGTTGGATAGGTGTTTAGGTTTGCGGAGCTTATTGCCACTACCAGGTTCGCAACTGGGAAGGCGGCCGTCTGGGCTCGCCTCTGTGGGCGGGTGCAAGGTGCAGATGCTGAACAATGGGTGATGGCTCCGTGCGCCACGCTCGGCATCGCGCCCCAAAGGATGTAAGCCACACCCTCGACCCTTTGGTTGTGCTTTGCCACCATCAGAATATGCGCAATCTGTCGTTGAGACAATGGGCACTGCCGTTGTATGCTCCTGCTGTGCAATTCGTCCCGAAACACTGTGTTTGCAGGCACACGACTTCAAACATGGTCGGCAAGCTTGTCACAAAGACATGAAGCGGCATTCGAGCGGGATCGGTACCGCCACTTGTCTCGACACAATCATATTTTCGTGGTGACCACCACATGGACGGGGACAGTGCGAGAATTTATCCTGTAGAACGTGTCCTCCGACGCCGTCATACCCGACTCGCTTGACCTCCTGACCCAACGACACTGTATATGGTGTGTGTGTAATTGACACCAGAGTGACATCGCGCTTTTTCCTGATGTTTACGTCTGGGCACCTACCAGCATCACTCATCGCCTCACCGGCATGCAGCTGGCATGCCCAGCATAACGCCTTCAGCCCCACCTCCCGACTCCAACCCGTTCTACGCCGCCAATCGTCTTTGCCACATACCCGACTTCAGCAGTACCCTCTTTTACTGTGGATCTCCAGACTCGTGGTAGAGGCTCCACACCGGCACAAAATATCCCGACAACGTCCGAGGAAGCCCGATGCGCGTACGCCCGACACGCAGCGCGAACACGAGTGTCGACGAAAGCCATAGCGAAGCACGATATCTTATCCGGGTCCCTGTCCCGCCTGTCCCTAATCAGGGAGACTAGGCGCATCATCGATATGCATCCGGCTCGTGCGCGTCGTCGGAAACAGCCGGTCATCGATCGCCTCTTTCTGCTTCCGCTTGGGCTAACAGGACCTTGCTGGTTCGTTCTGATCGTAGGTGAGCTCGCCTCTGAATTTTCCCTGATTTTCTCGGATTTTCCCCTGATCGTTTCTCGAATTTCAGTGGCTGAGACTCAGCTTACTCACGGCTGGCGTCAGTATCCTACACTTAGCCCCATGCCGACCACTTCGCCCAGTGCGCATATCGCGCCGCAGCAAGAACCGTCTTCAGTGCGCGGAATGGTCCGGGACTGTCGACTCTTGCCTTCGACCTCGATTAGCAACTGGGAACGTTGGTATGGTTAGCGAACCTTCGTCGTCTAAGCTAATACTGACACGTGTTGCTCACTTAGACCACGGTACGGATCAAATCCATCGACTGGAGCTAGGTCTCTGCGATTTACGCGGAAAAAGGCCACACAAGTGTGCAGGCCGGCTGATGATTCATGGAAACGTCACGCACCGTCCATGGTCAAGATGCTCCCGCGTGCATCTCGAGTTTTGGCTCATCAAGAATACCATGGCGAGGGCCTTTCTGCGGCAATTGAACGGTCTCTGTGCCTGGAGTCTCTGGAGAAAATCAGGAGTGAGACATCGTTGAGGGTAGATTCGAGTACGCGTACCCCGGTCGTTGCCAACGACTCCCCTGAGGCGCACATGGATCATGCCCAGTAGCCCGCCTGCAACCGCAGCTCTCGCCCCCGCAGCGGCCAAACCAGTGGTTGCTTTGATCGCAGAGGAATATCCATGATAGGCCTATCCTTGGGTTCCTGAATGGCTTGATCGATTGTGCTAGCAAGCCAGCCGACCGTTCGAACGTTCCCCAAGGGAATCCAGAGAGCGGTAAGCGAGAGGTTTCGAAGTCGTTACTGCGTCTAACCATATACGTAGTGGATGGGTGCAGTGATCAAACAGGAACCATGAATCCCCGTCTCTGTCTGAAGCGGCCAACGGCGAGTATGGAGAAGGCCCAGTCCAATCGTTCTCAGTGGGTGCATCAGGTCCCTCGCTATACCTCCAGCAATTCTTCGGGCCACCACCTATGTATCCCAGGATGCGATGAAATCAGACCTGCGAGATCGACTATTGAATGATTCGAGTGAGTGCTAGCTCGTCGTGGATGTTTAGCGCAAGGTGGGTCTCAATCGCTCCCCTAGGTTACCTTCTGGAACGGTTCAACGTCTAATTATCTCATAGATAACTTAGGCATATCTTTCATCTCAACGAACAGGCCAACAGCCCGACGCTTATCATGGCCACGAGGTGCGTGGTCTTGCTGGTGCTTAATGCGGTTAATCCGAGGCTAAAGCTATCATTGACGAAAGCCATTACCATCCTCAATATTATCATGTGATTTCTGTCATGATGCAAGGTAGGATCGATATGCAACCCTTGAATGCCACAGTCAAGTACGGTTCTAACTTGATACATGTTTGCCGCATGCAGTCTACCATGTGGTTCCCGTCGTACCGAGGAGAATCACGGGCCTTGCCTCGAAAATGTCCAATAACCAGTGTGTGTCACTGCCGCTGTATTTTCGAGATACTGCCCAGAAGAAGAGCAGAGTCCCTTGATCTCGTTGACAATACACCGTCTATGCGCCTGATCCAAGACTATGGTAAATTTCTGGACATGATCCGGGTGTTTTCAGTTAGTAAAATATGCGTTAACCTCGTAGCACAGAACGCAATGCCTTTCGGTGCATTTGGGGTAGTAGTTGACTTCATGCACGGTACGGTCTAAATGTCCTCCAGCGTGGGATAGTCTAATCAGAGTTCCCTCTAGATCACATGTGCGCATCCGCAGAGGTCTTGACGAGGCGACAGTAAGAGGAGGTTCACAGCGTTTGTTGTATCTATGGCAAGAACTGTCATGCAAACGACTGTCTGCCAGAAGATCCGTAGAACAAGAAAGCACCATTGATTCCTTGGTAATCGTACGTGCCAATTTCACAACCCTTGAACCATATTCACGACTCGTGTCAAAGCCGCGTTATCCTGGCTTTGGTCGGCAGAACTTGACAGGGCTATTGGCACCTATACTAGCAGACTCGAGCTGGCGCTTGAATACGGTCTCAAGTGGTCTGGCCAATGCGCCTTACGTCTTACAACGGTCCCAAGATCGTTCCAGAAGGCACTCTCTCGACTTCGTACCAATACACATGTTCTATGCGACGCGAACCTTAGCTATTTTGGTACGATGAATAGAGCGTGTATAGTGAGTGCAATATATCTACCGACAACCTTAGCTTATGATTTTCAAAGCTTCCGGTCTTCTGTGCCTCCGTGATCGTTGCATCTCTAGGCAGCTACCTCTTTCGCCTTCTCGACAATCCTTCTTTTCAGCAAAGTAGACTTCAATCGATCGTTGCCCATGCGTTTCTTACCTTATGCGCGCGATGTCTACATCTGGACGACGTTATTCCGCAGTACGTAGCTCACCGAGACGCGCTAGAATCCCGAGGCGTAAACCTTACGTTTCCATACCGTCAACTCATAGGCCTCGCAAACTATCTGGGTTGTTGATCCACTGCCCTTAGACAATTCTAGGCCCTGAGCTTCACGTAAACCGCTTCGTCAAGGGCAGATGGCGACATGCAGGAGTCTGTCTTTGCTGTTCTCTGGGCGTCGAAGCTACTGACCTTCTCACAGTTCATTTTGCGCTCGACTGCACGATCATATGTTCGAAAATGGCGTGATACACCATTTTCGAGCTTTCGATAGCTAGTCGACTGCATCTTCCATTCACTTCATGCCAGTACTTTCAGAAGTACGATCGCACGGATCGCGGAGGTCGTACGGATTCTGTCATGAAATTTTCGACGTCTTGCTTTTACCTTGCCTAATTAAACATCGTACTAAACCCTGCGCAGCACATGATATTATCATCTGTTATGTGCAATGCAGTAAGCATCTTCATCCTCACCATGATTTGTACTAACAGAATATCTTGATTAGTCTTCCTCATGCTTGCTCAACGATTAGATACGCTCCGGAAACAGGTATGTTCATCTTTCGCCGTTGAAACCGCCGCAAAACTAACGCTGCTGTCAGCCCGCTGAAACTAACAGTCTGATGCAAGCTCAATGACATGAATCGGGCTTAGACCAGGAACCTCAAATTTATTGAGCAGAAGGCACGCTACGCTGCCAGACGTTAGCTTCGGCTTCATGAACAGTGGACACGGCGTTGTCATACATCCGAATTATCCAGCGCCTCCCAGACCCATGAGAGTTTATTAGAACGACACCGCAAAACGGTAGCTCCTGGTCTGTACCTCACATCACAATGTCTCAGCTCACCGACTCAATCATCGCTCTTCTCAAAAAACAAAATATAGAGTGGGTGAAAGAAGTCGATTGCCGTGATCCGGAATTCTTCAAGCGTACAGCGGAGAAGCAAGAGCCTAAGGTAGGTCTACTACGATAATTGAAATCACGGTACACGTTTGACGACGATATAATAAGGTGCTCTGGATAGGCTGTGCGGACTCACGGGTACCGGAGTCAGTTATACTTGGGTGTATGCCCGGTGTCATCTTCACTCACCGGAATATAGCAAAGTAAGCGAAAAGTCAATTCACGGAAGGTATGGCTAATTTTCTCATTGGATTACTAGCCAAGTATTCCCCGATGATCCAAACGCAATCTCCGTTCTCACTTACGCCGTCCTCGAACTAGGCGTTGAGCATATCATCGTCGCAGGTCACAGCCGATGCGGTGGTGTGGCAGTCTGTCTCGATCAACACTTGACTGAGATTGATATTGCTCAATGCTTCGAGCCCTCTCAGAAGGCAACATGGCCTCCACCCCCACCGCTCGACAAATGGCTCACTCCATTGAGGGATCTAGCACAATCGTATCCTCATCCCACCGTCCAGGAGATAGTGGAAGTCAACGTGCGGGAACAAGTCAAGAAGGTTGCTTCACTTCCCGTCGTACAAGACGCATGGGTTCAGTGCGGGGGAAAATTGAAGGGTGTTCATGGATGGTGGTATGAGCTTGAGACGGGGCTCGTTCATGATTTGAACGTCAGTACGCATGATTCGAGCTTCACAAAGCACTTGTAGTACTATCACGGCACAGCACAATTACGAATGCCCTTAACTCTGTATGCTGAAAGTACTGTCCTTGGCTTTCTTGAATGCCAGTTCAAACTTGAAGTGGCCGATGCTCGAATCTAACAGTCGATTCCGTCTCATTCTACTACATCAAGAGAGACAAACAGAGTAATTTTACATCAAGATAAATGTGCATCCAAGTCCGGCTCAGCGAAAGAGACCGGAGCGGCTATCCTATCAACTATGCGATCGACGAACCTCTCAACTGTACCAGGATGAGTGAAGCGGACATCGGATGTTATAGACGGCATGCTTTGCTCGGTAGTCAAGTTGCGAAGACTGAGAATGAATCGACAGAAGCATGTAGACAGTAGTCTACATTCTAAATTAGTTCATAATGTCACAAGACAGTAGAAGAAAGCGACATGATGGACCCACGAATTGCAGGCACACAGGTTGCGTGTAGGAAACGAAATTGGGTTTATAAGCTGGTATAAGTTCGCTTGATAAGTAACTCCCATGATGGCTCTGACTGCTCACGTATAATAGTAAACAGGACATATTGGTGCCCAAGAGGTATCTGATAAAGGTCGGTAAGTTTATCTATTACATTGGAGAATTCATATTTGCCCGAAGTATACAGCGCCTATACCAGCCAGATTAGTCCTATGTGAATCGTCAGGACTAGTACGAAAACCCTAACCTTCTTGTAGTAGCAGTTCAGCGTATGATGTACGCCATCCGGCAGCCTCCAGCCAGCGGCGCATTTCGACGGCTTTAAAACAAGTAAGAAGTAACCCTATCAAGTCGGGGAGAGCTGAAAGTATCATTTGTGTGAGGCCTAGAACGCCAAAATTCAATACATCCTTAGTTGATGCATCGCTGGAATATATAAGACTCACCGCTGTAAGCCAACGACAGTTCAGGATCAGCTCTATCGTCCCGTTGGATGGGGAAATACGTACTAAAGCGTGTTCAGCTCATTCGGATCCAAGTGCAAACCTGGAGGCTGGTTTAGACGGGGTTCCGTGTTTCGCTCTTCTGCCATATGAGTACGGTAGTACTATCAAAACAACGTTGATTTCGTCATCTTATTCGCTGCGCTCAGGTTGGAAGTTACTTACAATCATGATAAACACTCCAATGAGCCCGGGGGTGAGGATACCAGCGAGTACTAAGTAGTGTCTGTTCCACAGAATGAAGAGACGAAATGATGCGAACACTGACGAAAAAGGTCAGCGCGTTATGCTGGACATCCTAAGACAACGCACCCGAGGTTGTGACTGCCAAGACCACCGCGACCACTTCAGTCAAGACTCCGGACACAGTGCATCTATTGAAATTCGAATTGAATCCGTGAATCTAGATGTATGTTATCACCTACAGCTATACATGAGTTTGGACAACTGTATTAGTCCTATACGCACGCCAGATTTTATGCGCACTTACTGCGTCTCTATTGCCGCCTATCCAGGTTACATAGGTAAGGACCCTGAAAATACCATCGAAAAACGCAGCGTAACGACTCGATAGAAACAACAGCGTCACAAGCGAGACGTGGCCATTCCAAATGAATCGAACCTCGTCCGCGAAAGTTAGAGAATAGTCAAAGTAGAAAATCGCTGTAACAGCAGATGAACATCAGCGATGAACCAAGAGTGCGCCATCAAGGACGAACATACTGGTCATTACTAGATCGAAGCAGAAATTGGGATGAGGAGCTTCCATTGCCACCTAGTCAGCACCAGAAGGTGGTATGTACTGACGTTTCTGATAGCAGTGTCTAGCTTCATTATATAGGAGTCAAAGCGAAATACCCGACGCACCGGATCGTTGAAAAATACAGACGAACGATACACACCTACATCGGGATGTGAAGAGACGCCGCTACAAAATGTTACTCGTTCATCTTAAGATATACTGCCCATTGCCAGTTGGTAGATCCCGGAGACGCCATATCAGATGCGTTCTACTAGCCTTGTGCCATGGACAGTAATGATACCGCAGGATAGAATCGAAGCGCCATCCGGTGAAACGACGGATGGAATGCGGAATAAGATTCACCGTTCCACCAGGCGTACCACAAAAGTGCCCAATTACTGTATCGGTGAATCAACTTGCATTACCAAGGCGCCTATATAGCAACACTTCAGCTTATCATCGTACTCGGGTTTGAGCACATACCTAGACATCCTTCACCGACGTCATGTGTTCGGTTTACTGTTCACACTGTAGATAATAGGTCAGGTAACCATTTGTGCCATGATTGGAGCACGTCTATCGCATTCCAATCAGCACAGCGGACCAGCAGTAGTAAGATTGCAGCACGAAACGGCCGCAATGCGATCCGGCGCCGTCGTATCATGATGCTGCGCAAACACAGGACTCCTGCTATGTATCTTCGCCGAAGATTGCACATGGCCGACTTGGTCCGATTGAGATGACGATAGAGAGCGCATCCGCAAGGGGTATGAACGACGCCAGAAAATTGCAATATGACATACGTATCCCGACGATATACAATAAACTTTACTCACCTACGAGGTCCCTCTTGCATATGTACAGATGGCAGATAGTGGTGAGGGGCGAACACGCTTACCGCAATCACTTGTTGGGCTCAGGGCTGCATCGTGGGAATTAGAGGCAAGAGGCGCCGCGGTAACGCAGCGCTAGGGCCTATAGCGCTCAGCTCCGTCCCGCCTCGGTGAGATCACTACGAGCCTAGTCAGGGCAAGAGTATCCAGTCGTCCTCTACGACTGGTCGCCACGAATATCACATATAGGACATGTGTGATTCAATCTTGTTTGTTTATGGAAGGCTCAGAGCTTTCATTCCTAACAAGTGTAAACAGAGCGCAGAGTCTCACAAACAAGCGCATCAAATCTGTTTGAACGTCCTCGTCCATGGCCTCGTCATTCACCCCTTTCCTCCAGCGTAATTTTTCGCGAGGCTATAAGATTTCTTGCTAGACCACCTCTGCTAACGCAAGTATTAGGTCTATAGATATCTATATGACGCTATATTACTGATAGCCAACTGATACAGAAGCACCGCTCGCTCGATGGCCTACACATTGAAACTTGAAACCATGGTCAGTCATCCTATTTGTTCCATGTTCAGACATTCAAGCCTTCGCTAAGGGCTACGACTGTGTAGTTACGAGAAGCTTGATAACAGATACCCGCTAGTCTAAGATAGCTTCCGCATGATCGTACCATCACCGTCACGTTCCCAGCCTCGGCCGCCGCGGTTCAATTAACTGGAGTAAACTCCTCCTGAAATATCACTTCGCTGCATGAACTATGAGATTGTGTATTGGTACTAATAGAAGATCGGTTAAATTGCACATAAGGCTCAGGCGTTCTGGCCACTTGTCCCAAGGTGGTAAGCTGCCAATAGTTCCTTTTATTGCGCTACGTGTTCCTATCTAATGAGTTGCCTATAAATTTTACTGTATCATTGGAGATATATTTGCATTACTTCAATTGCGACCTTCAAGCTGCGACGCGTCCAGACTTACTAGATACGGAATACAAGAGCTCTCACGCTGAACGCTGGAAACAAGGCAGAACGACTGAACAGCTCCTCCGAATACTGATGGAAGGCTCCCGGAAGCTTCGCACAGATCAGTCGAGTGCTCGGAAATATCCTGCGGTAGGGCGACTTTCAATCCTCGAATTTTGAACCAACTTCATCCATCCCCCGTCTCTCTCTCCTCTACCTCATCATCTTCGTCTCGTGCCCATCTTTGGGATTTTGCATATATAAATGTCGTTTCTAGCGCGTTCATGGGACTCATTGGTCTCCGTGGCCGTCGCCACAATCTCACTCTTTTCTTGTGGTCACCCCTCCACTTCTCGACGCTGTGGTGAACCCCCAACCGAGCAACCTTTGACACCCAGGTACAGAGCATTAAGCCCTCTCTCCTTACCTTACAAAAAATGCAGCGCTCTCCCTTATCCGTCTTCTAGTTCCTCTGCTCTTCAAATCACGGTCCCGCATGAGTCGGTATTAGCCGAAGTAGGATCCTCGACTACCCACCCTGCTATTTTCATATTTGACATTATATCCCTCATTTTCACTTTTCTCGATCCCACTGCGCTCAGTCGTTGTGTCAGAGTCTGCCGGTTGTGGTCCGAAATCGCCCACCCCTTACAGTGGCGCGATGCCTTGACTACTAGTATGCTCCCCCTCCTCTGCTACCTCAACACGTACTATATGGAAGACACTCCTGACGCCGTAAGTTCCTGAGATCCGTTGGTTATAGTCGCACTCACTAACTTGGGCGTGTAGGTATACAAGAAATGTCTTGTCCGGCTCTCTTCCCTCCCGTCTCTCAGCAGCTGGCGCACATTCCAGGACCGCGCAGGACGGCACATCCAATCCTTGACCATCAATACCGCTTTCCTTTATGCCTCCTCCATGGTCCTCCTCTACCTTGTTGAGTCGTCGCCGGAGAAGTTCGAGTTGCCCATGTTGACGTGCCTTCGGCTCACTATCGACCAGACCCACGTCGAACTCGAGCTTGCGCGTAAGTTCATGCGGAACACGGTAAAGGAGCTCAAGATAGAGATTTGGGAGCCGTTGCCTGAGCATGGGCGTGCTGTTGCATGCATGCGACGCGAGGCAGAGGCCGGCCTACCGAGGTTCAAGAGCAACGGGTCCTACCTACCATTCCCTCTCGGCGGTTTCCTGACCGCTATCGCAGACGACATGCCACACATCACGAACATGACGTTCACCATGCGCGACATGCGTCAGATCGCACGCGCGTGGCCCGCCTTCGTGACACTCTGCTTCCAGCTGCGTGAACTAGAACGCTTACAGCTACCCCGGCGCGTCCTCACTCTCCCCGCGATTTTGTCTGTGGCGCGACATCCTTCTCTGAAGCGAATTGGAATGTATGGTGGAGGACGATCGAGCGGAATTGCGCCATTGGAGCCGTATGATGGCCTCATCTCGCTCAGGAATATTGGCGTCCCACCAGTGAGATCCAGCCGCTTATCCGAGATGAAGAACCTGACGGTCACTGCGTCTCCTGCGGAGGTGCTTTCTGCCATGACCGCGGCCGGGACACTGGACCTCACCTTCTTACACTTGAACCTTTCTGCAAGTTTCACAGACACAACCGACGTCAATGCGCTTATCGCCGCCATTGCTGAGGCTTGTCCCGCGTTGGAGGACTTCAGGATTTGTCCCATTACTGCCGTCGATGGGCAAAACTCGCTAATTCGCCCGAATTTTGAGATGCTTCATCCCCTTCGGCGATGCCGCAATCTCACCTCGCTCGAAGTCGTCTCCCCCCTCGCGTCGGACTTCAAGAATGGAAGGTTCACGAGGCTTGTTTCCGCCTGGAGAAGGCTGCAGCGCCTCGTCCTCGATAATTCCCAAGTGAGCGTCTTAGAGCCGCAAGAACCATCAAGACTCTCGTTGGCCACGGCTTTGAGAGCCCTTCGCCAGCATTGCCCTGATCTCCATCGTACCTTCTTACATGTTTCGCCCATCATTAGGGAAAACACAACTAAAATGGATGTTGGAGGCACTGACTCTATCTCTTTAGAAGATATCCGTCTCTGCATCGGTTATCCACCGAAACAAGCCAGCCCAGCACAGTTAGCGCATTATTTGGATCGCAACCTGCCGCAGACCTGCCAGGTAGAGCTACACGTTGCTACACGTAGGATTTCCCCGGTGTTAGAATCTCTTGAAAGCCGTGAGCGATGGCTGTCACATCATCGGAATCTCCACAGATTTATCAACCATGTAATGTCCGTCAGGATAGCCCTTGCAGATCGCCGCAGAATGGCTATCCTTTGAAGCTGTCTTTCGCCTTAGACGCAATCCGTACATGTAGCTTCAATATCTGGATGTCATAGCACCGTCCGTAGACAATATACGACAGGAAAATCTGAAGATCAGTCAAGCACCATCCATATGGAGTTATTTAATATAACGTATAAGGCGACATGTATATCGAAATACATATTACCTTCTAATCAAAAGCTTCGACGCAACCAACGCCCTTCTTTCACGGAAAACGAACGTGCTGAGGTGGTCTGTTGATGACATTCCCAGATGTAATGAGGATTGTCGATGGGATTTGATTGAATACAAACAGTTGAGAGCTTGCTCCGATCACCGTTGAACACTAGCTGCACGTCACATATAAGAAGACACTATGTACAGATCTACATAGTACCTTCTTATATGGACGTTCGTATAGTTCGCGTAAGAGATCTCAGGGTTCTTGTGCAAAATCCTCTGCCAGCGGGGCCAATTTTGTCTCCTATCGTTAGATCAGCTGTTGATAGATCTTCCAGCGCTGCGACACTCACCGAGTGGACCTTCGTAATGCACGCGTTGAATATGAGCATCCGCATGTTACATATAAGAGGACATTGCGTACAGATCTACGCAATCTCTTCTTATATGATGTAGCTCGCATCGTGTGACAGTATGCCGTTTGAAGGCGAGCTCGCCGCTGGATCACCCCTGTGAGCGGTTGAAGATATCGTACTAGGAGATTGGTAACTGTACGTATCGTCTTGCCCTAAATTCGCAATCAGATTGTGATGTAATACAAGTCCCACACGCGAGAATTCAGAGTGATCGTATAAAATCTTTCGCAAAGGCGGTCAACGCAATTCCCTATCACTGGTTCGACGATTAATGAAGCTTCTAGCGCTGCAGCATGTGCGACACTCACTGGGTGTCCCTGCGTGATGCACGCCTCGTGCATAACGTCGCACGACATGTCTAGCTTGGAATAGCCGATACTGTATTGTCCACAACAATATCAGGGTTCGAGAGGTTGCTGACCTACAGATCTTTGACTCAAGTAACATATAGGAATACGCTGCGTACCCAAATACGCAGCATATTCTTATAGAAACATGACTGTCGTCCGCTGCCATGCTGATGCAAACATTCTTATGTTTGCACAGAGGGGATCGTACAGTTCTGTTGATCATAGAAACTCCTTCTTATTGCAGAATAAAAGATGAATCAGTTCTCAATCACGATAGTAATTATGTAACGTACTGGAGAGACTGGCATGACGTCCGTGTTATGTGTGGCTTTCTGATACGTCTAATGTCGAGCCTGCCGTGGATACATGGTACGACTATTCCGGTGGTCCAAGTCTCTTCATACCCTACAATATATAGGTCCACATCCGCAAAGATCCGCATACGGTTTGGCTGGTAGTAGCCTACAATTGACGAGTTCCGGCGCGAAGCTTGGCATATATTGCTACCCACAATTAGCCGATCGTTAGGAGGGAGAGCCATCCCCATGGATTCTAGGTGACAATAACTGCGATACAGCTGGGGATGAATTTCAGCAAAAAGGCATTGTCATGTCGCAATTACTAGTCGCATGCAGTTTCTCCGCGTTGTTACCTGGTCTCCGTGCGATCCCAGGAAGGCCAGGCAGATCCGATACCAGTCACGACGTTTTGCCGGTCCTTCGTCATGATTCCGTGCGAGAAGTGGTGGTTGATGACGGAGACATGCTGGATCATAGCGATACAGCTTTTGTCTTGCATCGCTAGCCCAACAAGATGGAAAGCTGTGATCGTAGCAGACAGAAAGGTCAGGCTGCGCTAGAATGTTCGGACACATCTCAAGTATACCTGATATCTATCGCAGACAGCCGTAAAGCATAGAGACGTCGTGTAGTCGCGGTGTGGGAAAGGGTCATAATCGATGCGAAGTTTAGTCCAGAAAATGGTCAAATAATCGTGGGAACGACATGCTCTTTTCGCACTTCCCGCGCGATCAAGCTTTCTCCACTTACCCCCTCGAGCCTCTCCGCTAACTCCTTGCTGCGACAGGTACGATTGTTCTAAACCTGCATAACGATCACTAAATCTTCTGTAGACGTCATAAGATCAAGCCCCATTAAACTGCTTTTGAAGAACGCAGCTAGAAATGAGCGGCATCACTATCTACCTTGTACCACCATCCACACCCCCTGGTACGTACATCGTTTATAGTATCAATTTCTTGACGCTAAAGCGCGGTGCGAACGAATAGATATACCCTTATTTGACTAGAGGTCATGAATTTGAAGACTCGGCGACAGAGAGAAACGCTTTATGTCTGTAAAATTGTCATACTGCGGGTCACAGACGTCCCTGTCGCCGACCTCCATACTCTCTCCTGCGATCCATATATCAAGGCTACGCTCTCGGCTGACGATACAAGCAAATCCGATGATGCAGCGCCTCAAATCATATCTCTCAGAACGCACACCTGCAGGCGAACGCTTAATCCAGAATTCAACGCACCATGGATCGTCTCCGGAATCCCCGAGTCTGGGTTCTTGCTCACGTTGAATCTGCGAGACGAAGATCCACACAATTATGACGACGATCTTGGAAAGACTGTCGTGCGGATGCCTTGGCCGGACGAGCCCGACCCCAAGTTTCGCGAAGGATGGGAGAGCGGAGAGCGCGAGTACAAGGTGCATAAGCGGAGAGGCAGCATCTTGAGTAAGGTTTTCACGTGCACGGCCGAAGTCCTTACACTTGGATCTATTGGGCATCATGTGAGGCTTTGGTTGAGCGTGCAGGTCCTTGGGAAGGCGGAGAATCAGGATGATAGACGGCTGTATACCGTCGGCCCACGTATGCAACAACCTCTAGCTGGTGACCGATGCGACATCTCACTTATAGTTTCTAGGCCGATATGTACGACACTTCTCTCCACTAATTGGCAAATTCCTGGGCTCGTCATGTTCGCCCGACGGATTCCCTAACCATAACCCTATGCGAAAGGCAAAAATCAAGCCAACCGCGTTTGTTGCGAACCGCATTCAACTCGCGGGCCCCGTCCCACAAACCCTACGTCACCGCTACGTGGGCTTCGCACCATTCGTGAAGGCCATGTTCCGCAGGAGCGGGATCAGAGGTCTGTTGCTGCATCACGCGTTACACAAACAGCACATGACGATCTATCGCTGGGATGCGAACACGGTATGGGGTTATATCGAGAATGGAGTAGACGAGACTGTATGCGGTCGAGAGAAGGAGAAAGTGACTCAGGTTCAAGAGAGCATTGTGGATAAAGCCGGGATGCAGCATCTTGAAAATGCGAGATCTGAGACGGAGAAGACCTCCGATGATCTTCCAGACGACGCCATCGCATTCGCAAAGCAATTCCTGCGCATGGCCTCTTACGGAACCCACTGTCGCATTTTCACATATGTGATCCTTCTGGACGGTGAAATGCGCTTCACGGTACGTGTTGTCAACCGAGTACTACTTACATACACTGACTGCTGCCTCATATCAGGAAACGGGCGAACAACTTGCCATCGAGTTCTTGAGCAAACATACGATGCACTCGGACGTCGAGGTCGAGATCGCATATAGCGGGGAATTCTTCATTCGCCCTCTTCGTCGACACAGACATCACCACAAGTCGAGCGCCTCCATGAGCAGCAGCCTGCAAAGCCCGCAGACAGACACCCACACCATGGCTTCCACCTCCAGCATCCACCATGCCCACCACACCGATCACGGTAACGATCAAGACGACCCGGACGACACAGACGCATGCCACCCCGCCATCTCCGCCGACCCGCACGACCAAGGCCCGTGCGAAGCGCCGCCCGCTGAGCCGTGCGACGACCCCGCGCAATACGAGCTCGTGATCGACAACGACTCGGGCACGTACCGCCCGCGCGAGGACCTCCTCCCCACGCTCCATGCGTTCCTCGCCACGCCGCGCAACCTCGGTGCGCTCGGGCGCATCTCGTGCATGCACGCGTTCGACGAGCGGCTGCAGCGGTGGAAGGGGGCGCGGAAGAAGGCGCGGAAGGCGGAGGTGAAGGGTCGGATGAAGGGCGGACGGAGTGTTAGTCTTGGGTCGAACTCGGGTAGTTCGAGCTTGAGCAGTGTGAGTGGGTTGAGTGAGATTGGGGAGGAAGAGGGAGGGGATGGTCATGTCGAAGAGAAGGACACGCACGATGAGATGAAGAAGGTCTTGGAGGAGGACGCGAAGCGTGCGAGGGACAACCATGACGAGGATAAGGAGGCGAAAGAGGAGGAGAAACAGACGGAGAATGCCAGCTAAGTGAATCCCATACACGATTAGGGAGGAGATGTATACGATGGTCATCTTTCTGGCTGGTTAATGCTGTTTACCTTAGCAGATGCTCGTGGTCCTATCGTCCTTGCAGATGTTCGCGATCACTTGTCGCACTTGTCCCATTCGATGGCTCTCGCTTATGCTTGTATTGCGCTTACCGTCTTCCTGTGAAACCTACGGGAGATATTGACTACAGCATGTATTTATTTCATGTTACGCAACGGGTATTTCACGAACTAATCTCGACTCAAACGAAAAAGCCGCTGAACTCTTGGAATCGTACATCGGACGTCGAAATGATGTCCATCATGGATCAAGGGGCTCGGGGTCAGGGTCTGGAACACCCCAGTGTATGAGGGCCAACCCTATCCTTCGAATAAAATAATTCTGCGATTTATACCGGCCAACGATGAGCGGTGCAAACCCGAGCCACGAACGGGGTGACGTCTTATTGAAATCGTCATAGGCCATGAAGCCAGCGGATTCGAACCACTGCGGGTAGACCCCCGAGTAACCCCAATCCAGCAGCCATACGGTGCCGTCTTTGCCGATACGGACGTTCCACAGGCTGATGTCGCCATGGGTGAGTACGAGGGGCGCGCTGTCGTCGAACGGCGCGGGGTCCGTGGGAGTGTATTTGAGGTTTCTCAGGCGATGCGACTCCTTCGACAAAGCGATGGAAATTCGGCGTTTGCTGTTGAACCAGGACGCTAAGTGGTGGTATGTGGGGAACGGCCCGTCACCTGCTTCTGTGAACCAATTACCGCTGCATCTGAGTGGTTCACCTGTGGCGTCGATAGGACCGGGGACAGACGCAACTTTCACTTTGCGGAGCTGGGAGATGTAACCACGCAACGTCCACACTATTCTCAACCTGCGCCACCAGCTCAGTGATGGCCAGAGATCGATGAGGTCGGCTCCTTCGATGTACTGCATGAAGACGTAATGGTGTTCTTTCCAAAACACCTGCTTGCGAATCGTAGGCACAGGAATCGACGTTTGAGAAGTGACAAGCATCATGGTATAAGCCTCGTAACCTCGGTAGAGCGATGTTGAACGACAGCCAAGGCCTTTAAGTATTGTGTCATCAGATATGCGCCAGACGGGACGTTCTATCCCGCTCTGAGAGATAAGCCTCCCTTTGTTGAAGTCGTACGTTTCAAGGAAAGCAATCGCTTCCTCGTCAGAGAGTCCATCGAATGAAGAGGCCTATGGAAGTAGTTGATGAGTGAAATGCGCATCAAGCTTGCCAGGAATGCCTACCGAACTTGCACCACAACATGCAAGGCGATCAGGATGCCGCGGCCTACCGTAGATGTTGATGTTACAGAAGAAGCTAGCTGATGTGGAGAACTGACTTAGAGATCAAAACGCCCATCCAGTCCTTAATAAATAATTCGGCTGATTATATGTCGAAGCTATCTTCAGGAGGCAATACTGTCCCAAGAGTTGCCAAGCGTGGCAGAGAGAGAAGTCGTTGCAACATCAACTGCCTCAGGAAGTCACGCGGCTTGGGATCCTAATACGAACAAGCAAACTTGTGGCTGCCAGTGCGGGTTGAGTGTGGGTACCCGGCGAGCTTTGTGGCCCAGACATTGGTCTACGTCCAGATCAAGAACACGGAAATGGTATTTGTCACCTGTCGCGACGTGCACATATGAAGACTTAGCAGCGTTTCATCCAAACGCTCTATATGACACTGGTAGACCTGGCGCTGAGTAAGTTGTGCGCTGAGTGCTGGAAATACTCTAAAATATACAAATCCGCATCTCAGTACGACAATTATTTGATTTGGTCCCATGTGGTGTAGTACGTCTACACGATACCGTACCAGTCAATTTAGTCGCCGACAACTTCCGTTAGTAGTGCGGCAGATATTAGAGAAGCGAATACAAACAAGTTCATAACTAAATTGTACACCGCACAACTTCTGCTAACATGAATCTAGTACGTCTATATGATACCGTACCAGTCCTCCTAGTCGTCAACGACTTGCGTCTGGCAGGGGTGCGGCAGTTATTCAAGAAGCGCATACAAACAAGTCCATGACTAAATTACATATCACAAGGCACAAAAGGCATTGATAGAGTACTATAGAAGAGAAACGGTCGCTTCAGCTATACTAATCGGCTATAAGATTTTTGAGGTACGTGGATGACTTCACGGTGCTTTAAAGTTTACCGTGAGCCAGCGTCAGTACCACGAAGGGGATTCGTCATCCGAGTCTTCCCCTCCATCCCACTCAACAGGGATGATATTTTGGAGTTCTTCCACTTGAGGAGCATGAATGCCGTGACAATAGCTCAAGATAAGCTTGGACAGAGGTTGTCTTTGCTGGCGTCTTCGAAGAGCCATCTTGAACTCGCTGTAAGAAGCCTTTAAGCCCACGCCATCTAGACGGATCTCGCGTAGGTTGGGAAACGGAGTACCGGAGTCTTGGAGTATCCAGATAAGCTTCTTCTGGGCATGATGACCATACATATTGAGAATTTCTACTGCCTGTGCTTGTCGGTACGCTTCAATCGGATGAAAAGGTGTTATCGGGTTCTCATCCTCGCAAATTACTGACAGATAGTTTATTTGGGCAATGATTGGGATGGACGATAGAAAGTCTTGAAGTGGTAGCGCATTGTCCAGGGGGATCGTTTCCTCTTCATCAACCAGGCAGAGCTGGAAGTCTGGAGAGCCGCACCAAGGCCACATGTGTATCAATTCCTCCTCCGACGCGATATCATGCCAAGCTCTAAAAACGAATGGAGATAAATTTGAATTGGTAAGCTCGTAGTCTTGTATAGGACACCAAGGTACGTCCTCAACATGGCCGAATACAACTGCCGACCAGTGCATGTCTTGGGGAGAGTATTTCGAGAGGGAAGAGAACATGTGGTACGTCTCTGGGGACATCTCGAACTGAAGATTGAGCTTGGTCGATGGGGGATATTCTAGGCAGTCTAGCACGCGAATACACGGTATAACATGACCAAAGAGCGCCAAGATTTTCAGGCGAGGTAATGGAACGCTATCCAGCCTTGTATTGGGCGTTGATGTGATAGTACAGGGAAGCGCCCTGGCCATCCTGAGACCCTCCAATAACGGGAGGTGACGGAAGGTCTCCAGGATGATATCTAGAGTGTATGTGGATGGGTACTCTCCAATGTCGACGGCAAGCTGCGTAAGTGTGACAGGGAGACGCCATTGATGAAAATCGAAGGGGAAACCCTCCGTCTCGATATTGGTGAGTGCAGGAAATCTGGCCTCGACGTTCTTTGCGAAGTCTTTGTATACTACCTCCGTAGCGAGGTTGATTGGTGTTCCCGAGTCCCGGGCCACAGTCAAGGTTTTCAGCGAAGAGGGACACTGAACCCACGACAAGTTTGGTAAGCCAGCGGGTGTGATGCGCAGCGTCAGGTCTTCTGTGCGTCGTACTTCTTGGGAGACCAGGTCTAGGAGACGCTGATTGGTCGATCTAACGGTGATAGAGAGACAAGCTTGCTGAGACCTTCGAATCCAAGCCTTTACCAGATCAAAGGGTATATTGTCGGAAGCATTGACGTCGGTCCACAGGCTCGGAGTCGAGAGCGCAACATTCCTCCAATGATGAGACACATGGGAGATATCGACCTGCCCGCTCTGTCCATCCCAGAGCCACCTGTACTGCTCGTGCGTACGATTCAAAAGTTACAAAGCAGGATTATGAGGCTGCCGAGGTACTGTGAATACACGAAACGTACATTTTTTATACAGCATAATTCAAATATTTGCGATAGTATTTCAACAGGAAGCGAAGATATCGCGGCACGCGCATTGTGATGACGGCGACGTTCGAGCTCTCCAGACGTTTGTCCCGTAGCCTGGACTGGCTCGTAAGCGACCGAAGCTGTACCCACTGCGAGTGCATTAATACGTAGAATAGTAACAGAATAGCTATAACGCACTTGATTCTTGAACAGACTCAGATCCCATTGTGAACATAGCCGGGTCCAAGACGGGGAGACCCGGACGGATGCCGCATCGCACCGCTATATGAGCCATACGCTGGATGAGCAGAACGAAGATGGTGAGTAAAAAGCCAGAGATTGACGGCGCCGTAGCCTGGCGCTTGGTGAAAACCTTATTTCGCGAACGTACACGGAGAATCCGCGAGAGTTATATCACCTTGCTGTTGGCGTCATTGAATTGTTTTGCCACCGAGTTGTGTACATCGATATCCGTTCAATGCTCGTCTGTAAACATACGAGACAAATTACCACACAGACGACAAAGACAGGATACAGCGTCAGCGCACATACGAATGCATCGAAACCCAGCGTTCAGAAGCACACGAGATTGTGACAGCAGTCTATGGAAAGCTACCATTGCTGAACAACGCGAGTGAGAGCCGCTGCATATAGCCCACAGTGCAAACATTGACAGAGAACCGACACGGAAGCGGAAAAAGAAACAGCAGGACCATCCGTGAATATAGGTGTATATGAGAACGCTGAAGATGTAGTGGTATATAATGTCTGCAGGGGGCAGGAGGAATAGCGGCAGGCAATTATAAACCGAAGCGACAGTCAGTTATTGCATCTACGTCATCACAAGCAAGCCCGTGGCCGCGGACAAAGTCGCGCATATGACCAAAGCGATGCAGGACGACGCTATGGACCGCGTGCCAGAAGTAATGCCGCTACCACTATTTCCAGCGGATGCTGTTGATGCAGCAGGGCCGGAAACTGAGCCTGAGAATCGAAATTAAGTTACTCTCACAGAAGGGTGTCAAGTAGGAATGCAACGACGTACCACTGCTAAAGAAGACGGCGGGGTTCGTAGACGAGACATCAGAGCCGGATTTGAGGCTCGCAGTTGGCCCGGTAGACACACCAGATGACGGAGAGGACAGGAATGGTATAGAAGCAGGCTGGCGCGTTGCGGATTGCAGATCAGATGAAGGTGCGGATGCAGGGTCTGGTGAAGGGTCACTACAAGATAGCTGATGTGTAGTAAGATAACATACCTGTGCCGACTGCAAGGTTGGACAGTTGAGCAAAGCCGACGGACGGTGGGTCAGAACGGAATACAGAGTAGACATTTTTCTATGAATGATGATCAACGTTAGTTATGTGATATAGAGAATGACCATCCAAGCATACCAGAAACGTATCGCCGATAACCCAGCTAGGGGTTCCGTCACTACTAGTGAAACTAGTCACCATCCCGAGATCAAAGATGCCTCCGAGGCAGAGATCTCCATCAAGCCTGCCGAGGTTCATGTCGTCCGGGCTTATTGGCCACAACGTGCCGCCAAACGATATCGACACCTTCACGGTCGTCGTGCAGGCTGTATCAAGCGTTCAGTCAACACATACTCCACACTCCCCGAAGTAGCGCAGAAGCACTCACGGAATGCAAAGAAGCCCTCCATTTCACCTGTCAGCGCCAGTGATCCCGGAATCGCAGCGTACAGGTTCTGCACACCGTCGGTAGGGCCACCGATAAGCGTCGTACCGCTATCTATGGCGGAGTGAGCTGCTGTCCCTGTGCTGATCGCTACCGAGCGGTCGTTGACCATGAGCGTAGTCATCTCGAGGAGCCAATACGTTGCAGTGCTCGGGCTGCTTGTGCCAACCAAGTCCTGAAACTCGATTGAGCCTGTAAACAATGAGCTGTTTGTTCCGCCCAACGTAAGTGTTCCCCCGGGCTCAATGTCGCTGGGGTTTTCCGCATCAATGAATCGCGTCAACCAAAGGGCAATCACGGGCGACGCCAATTGGTTTCCGTTCACCAACGCCTGCCAAAAAGGTATCGCACCCGTATATGCGAGCGATTGGAATGCGAGACCAATGATGCCTGACATGACACCATCGACAACCCCTTGGGTCGTCTCTGTCACGACCAGGAATTCCTGTGGGTTGACAGTGAAGCCACCCATACTAACAGTGTCCCGCACGATTACACCAGCGACAGTGCCACTACCGTATGGAATTGTGACGTCCTCGGCCTGTCCAATTGACGATGTAACCTGTTGAAGGGACGACGAGGACGATGTCTTGAATAATGGTACTCCCGCGCAAGAAGAACAGGTATCGGCGGCGAGCCATAGGTCGGACGAGCCCGTATCGAGTGCAACGTTGAAGGTTTGACCAGGCGTACCGACGGTGATGGTACCGAGGTAGGCTGTGTCTGCAGCCTGAGAACGAGAAAAGCGTTAGGGTCGCTCTCTAGCGGCTCGATCACAACAGAGGAACGTGGAGCGCCACTCCAAAGATGGCTTGGGCTTCACGAATTGACAATCATCCAACAGCGATCAGCAAAGACGTCCTGACTAGCGAAGGCAAAATACAACTGCAGGACGCCGACTTTTCGGCGCAGATTCAGTAAATCCCCTTCCGCTAACGCTTTGTACTGACCATACCATTCGGATGATGCGCACGTGCATTTTGCAGGAAGACCGCAGTAATCCCGATCGTACTGAGACTCCCTGTGCATGGGGCAAGACGGCAGAAGGAGCCAAACATGGATACTCACCTGGTTAATTGTCTGTATCCCCACAGTCTGACCAGCCCTCCTTCCGAGAGCAGTAGAAGGCCGACGGTACCCATATCTACTGCGCACGCGATCCGCCTGAGCAGCTATGCGGCTTGTGCTAAAGGCACTGCCAACGTTCCTGCGTCGCAAGGGAACGTGTATGGAGTCCGCAATAGCGAGAGAGACGAGAGCTAGAGTGAAGGCGAGGGTGGATGGGCGCATAGTGTTGGTCCGCTACCTGGACAGACCCACCGGGCGTCGGGGGGAGAGCCAAGAGGATGCGGGAGAGGGACGCCTTTTAGACGATCTTCAGCCGCTGGGGTATGATAGTCGCACGATCAGAGAAGAAATGAAAGATAGGTTGATTGCCCTCGTGGTCAAGACTATATTCAGCTGCTGTTGTGCAAGACCTAAACTGCGACATGAGCCATTTCGCCGAGGTCGGGTTCAAGACATTGACCGGAATAAATATCCATTGGTTCAAAAAACCTGAAGAACCTGGCCTGACGATTGCGCGGAATTCGGGACTGTGAGGATTGAAAGGCACGCTATTGCCAGAGAGACAGATCTGATTGTGTTTGGAGTTTGACGGATGGAAGTTTGACGTGATAGTCTAGAACACAAGCACAAGGTGCCGAGTTCTGACCGATCCAAATGAAGTGACGGAATCCTGTTTGCCCCTGTATCGTTGTTGATATGATGGCATGTCATTGTAGTGATAAACTGTATTGAAGTAGCAAACGAATGCGTAGAGTCAAGATAGAGATGACCGGCTGTAAGACGGACGAGAATGGGTAGTCTTGGTTCAACGGACTATCCCGTGAGTTCCTTCGGAGACGATGATAATTGTCGGGCGCCATTGCTCCCGCGAGTTATCTTCTCCACAAAGGATAAAACGTCGCGGTTTTCCTATGTTGACTAGTTCATACTAAGTCGGAAGCTCGAGCTTGAGATGATCTGGTAGTGAGGCGCGTACAAGATGTCAACTTCCATGTTATTTCCTCCGGATGTATACTGAGAAGTCCTTACAAAAAGGACTGAGAAGTTTGAGTACGCGGAAACAGCATGATATATCTGGGACGCACCAGACTTCACACGAGCTTGAGGTAGCTCGACATTAATGCATAGTACGGAAGAAGCTATGGTTTCGCGTCCAAGATTGCTATACGGCTGATTCACTATTCAACACAGGTCACAAGCGGTCTGTCAATAAATCCTCCCTTGAGAAGACTGTTCGAAGTATTATGAGTGATATGGAACGCACTCGATTTGAATTCCTCGAAAGGTACGGACAAAGGCCAATCCCAGGCAGCAATGAGGAGGTTAACGTATAGGTGCGCAGTTGGAATAGTATGGTACAATTGCGCGGGAGCAGGCAGAAGAGGTCGTTTCTATTATCATGGAGGGCAGAATAAATCGTTGCTGGTGGATGTAGTTTTGCGTGAGCCTGGGTCCTGGGGAGACTGGAGGTTGCAAGCGACGAGCCGGCAGCCCGGCAACGCCACTTTAAACGGTCCGACATGGACTCCGCTTTCTTTCAACAGCTGCGCCGCCACAACTGTGACCGAACTGAAAACAATGAGCTCACTGCCATCGCAGGCAACGAGCTCGGCGAATGCGATTCATACACACTTAAAAACAGAGCCTGGCGCACCTTGAAGCTTCAGACGCTCGTTCACATTGCAGCAGGCTTCCTGTCAATGCATCAGACTCGAGTGCCCTACACGCCACTTACAGCTTGTCTATCAACCTCTGCACGAAACTTCAGAGCAACAGCATGCAGAGGATTAAGCTGCGCTACACGCAAATGATGAACGATAAGAAGATATAATCAACGTCAATAACAACCAGGATATATACACCAAAACCCAGTGTCCCACCTGCCTTCTAGCACCCACGGCGACACACGCATTAGACAATAGACAATCCTTCCACTCTCGAGCAGGACATTAGACAATAGTCTTCAAGCGACCAGCAACACGACTGCAAACCGCTGAACATAAAGCACGACGTAAATAACAACAAGAAACGGAGACAAAAGAGGGAGAAGAGAAGAGAACGAGACAGCAGGAGCATCTTTGATATATTTGATGACGATGAGGATAAATTGAGAACGTGAGGGATGCGACGATGATTGTGTTTGATGTGGAAACGTAAAAAGTAGATAGCGTAGTATGTGGCAGCGGCGGGCAGCGATATAGCAGTAGCGTGGTGTTGCAATGTCCTTGAGTCCTTGTCCTAGCGTGCGCGAAAGCGACGAGCAGCATTACTTGGTCTTGTCGAGTCTTGAGTATTATGGGCCGTCCTGGGTCTTCATTCTTGCATTGAATACTCCAATCTTGAGCTTCCAAGCTTCGAATTTTCCGCTAACAGTTGCAGCACAGCACGACGCCGCCCGTCCGGCCGTCATTCGACAGGCACAACAGACGGACGGAGCCCAGACATCCTGTGTCTGCCAACCACCGGGGTACGGCCCAAGACAATGCGGTCACCCGCGCGCGCAGCCAGGGCTCAGAAGCGTCCGCTTCTGGGCCTATGCCAGGACGAGCAGGGCCCCAGCTACGGACAAAGCCGCGCAGATCACCAGGCTTGTGCCCGATGTAGAAGCGGGCCGCGCGTCAGAACTGACACCACTGCCGCTGCTGCTGCTCCCAGCGGATGATGTCGATGCAGGTGAGTTGACAACTGAGCCTAACATTCCAGAGTTAGTCTATTATTGAATAAGTTGAATATAGAGATACGCACCGCCGCTGCCTGTGGGCAGAGGGACACCTGTGTCCGTGAACGTTGCGGAGACCGCAACACTCGGTGCGGGTGTGTCTATATTCGTGTTCGTATTGCCGCGAGAGACAGCAGAGTTCGTCGAGGAGTCATCCGAGTTTGTGTTCGTGTTCGTAATTGATACAGAGGGTGATGATACAGCAGATGACGTGAATGGTATTTGTGAATGCGATTGAGATGGTGTTTGAGGTATCGATGATGGTGTTGGTATCGGAGTTGGTTGAGATGATGCAGATATTGATACAGAGGATGGAACAGGTGCAGAAGCTGGTGAGGTTCACAACGATACTAAGAGAGTGCAATAACGAGACACACCTGAGCCGCCTGCGAGGCTAGACAATTGCGCAAAGCCGACTGATGGTGGGTCAGAGCGAAATACAGAGTATACGTTTTTCTAAAGGTGCAAAGTCAGTTGTCGATGCGAGGCCCAGTATCATGATCGTGATTCGAACGCACCAGGAAGGTATCGCCGACGACCCAGCTGGGGTTTCCACCGCCACTGCTAATGTCGGATCCCAATCCGAGATCAAAGATGCCCCCAAGGCATAGATTATCACCAACCGTGCCGAGGTTCATATCGTCCGGGCTTATTGGCCACGATGTGCCGCCGAACGATATCGACACGTTCACGGTCGTCGAACAGGCTGCATCAAATGTTCAGTCAACATGCGCTCCGCATTCCCCAAAGTATTGCAAAAGCACTCACGGAATGCGAAGAAGCCCTCCATTTGTCCTGTCAGCGCTTGGGAGCCCGGGATCGCAGCGTACAGGTTTTGTACGCCGTCCGACGGTCCGCCGATAAGCGTCGTCCCGGTGTCGATAGCAGACAGAGCGGCATTCCCGGTGCTGATCGTCACTTGTTGGCCGTTTACGGTGAGCGTCGACATCTCGAGCAGCCAGAACGTCGCCGTGTCCTCGCTGGTGGTGGCCGCCAAGTCCAAGAATTCAATCGATCCCGTGAACAGCGAACTGTTCGTACCACCAAGAGTGAGTGTGCCTCCGGGCTCCTCGTCGGCAGGGTTCTGCGAGTTGATGAACCGCGTCAACCAGAACGCGATCTCGGGCGATGCGAACTGATTAGCATTCGTAAGTGCTTGCCAGAATGGTACTGCACCCGTAGATGCAAGTGCTTGGAATGCAAGGCCCATGATACCTGACGTGTCACCATCAAGTAGTCCTGTTGACATTGTTGTCACGACCAAGAACTGTTGCGGGTTGACGGTGAAACCGCCCATGCTAACAGTGTCCTGCGCGAGCACACCGGCAACCTTGCCACTACCATATGTGATGGTGACATCTTGGGCCGCTCCGGTGGACGACGTAACTTGCTGCAGAGACGACGACGACGATGTCTGGAACGTCGGTACTCCCGCGCATGAGCGGCATGTGTCAGCGGCGAGCCATAAATCGGAAGAGCCGGTATCGAGCACAACGTTAAACGTCTGACTGGGTGTGCCGACGGATATGGCGCCGAGGTAGGACGAGTCCGCTTTCTAGAAAATCAGAATAAGCGTTAGGATGTTTGTCTGGCGGCCCGATCACACAAGAAAGAGCGCAAGCGGAACGCCAAGTCTTCGGATGTCGCTTGGGTGCTGCGAGGCAGCAGCTGGCAGCGGTGGTCACCAGCGAAGACAGAGCCAAGCGCAGGATATTCTTGCGTTCCTGGACTTTGGGCGCATATTCAGGACGGACCGAGGTCTCGCTCCTTGCGGCCGACTCTATTTTCGGGCCGTGCCACTCGGATGCGGCGCACGCACAGTCGGAGACGTCGTGCACGCTGTCCGCAGCGATGCCGGTGGCACTCAGACCCGTGTGCACCGCACGCCCCAAGCATGGAAGCGGCATCATGATAGCGCGAGGAGCCAAGCGCAATGCTCACCTGATTGATAGTTTGTATCCCCACCGTCTGACCAGCTCTCCGTCCGACAGCAGCAGAGGGGCGACGGAAGCCATATCTATCGCGCACACGGTCTGCCTGAGCAGCTATGCGATCCGTACTGAAAGCATTATCGACGTTCCTGCGCCGTAGGGGAACGTGTATGGGGTCCGCGACCGCGAGCGAGACGAGAGCGAGCAGCGAGACTAGGGAGGACGAGAGCATGATGTTAATCGATTGTCGGGCTGGCCTAGGGACGCACTGGGCGTCGCGGGGAGAGGACCAAGAGGAGACTGCGGGAGAGGAGGGTATTTGAGGAGACTGTCAGCCGCCGGCGTATGATTGTCACACGGTGGAGAAGCCGGAATGTCCGTGAGTACTTATTAGAGAGCTGAGAATATAGGGAAAGAAAGAGGTGCAGCCACTCCAGATGGCCGTGCAGGAAAGAGAGAGAGAGAGGGTCGGCTGCTCTAAGGAGGAGGAGAAAGAGGAGGTCACTGCCGCCGTCTTTTGTCGCGGTAACGACCAACGCTGGGCCCTCTTATTTTCCGGACAATATCTGATCGGAGTCTAAACTTAGATACATACCTCAGCGTTATTCTGCCTTCTTTTCTGCTGATATTCTTTCGTCAAAACCACCTATATCTTTTACAATAATTCTACTGTGCAGCATAAACATAATCTCTGAAATTTTGGAGTCGGTGGCAGCACAAGACGGGCTACTTTCGCAGAGTTTCAAGCTCCGACAAAAGTTAAATAAAATGCGGATCACGGCTGCCATGATCTCTTGCCCGGTCGCCGGGCTTGTACTCTTCCAAGACTCTTGGTTCTTGTCTTGGTCACGCTTGAAATCTTTGTCTGATGTCTTGTGTCAACGGCGCAACTTCCCTAGACCTCCCGCGGTGTTTCGCATTCAACGAAGTCGAAAACATCTACCGCTGTCGACGCTACGTCAACAAATCGGACCGTATTTCCCCGTGATTTGCAGTGTATATCTCGGATTATACGATTCAAACATTCCGCAGCCACGTCCGCGGCGCACAGCATCCAGGTCAAGGGAACCCTCATCTAGCGAATGGGGATGCCGGTACGCCACAAGGCTTTCATCAGCGTTCCCAGGATATCGTATCACCATCATACACGGATTTAGCTTAACAAGCGTTCCCACGAAGTTTCTTACTAGGCATCCAGTCGATTGCACACATTCGGAGTGCACCAGGTATCCATTTTGCTGGTTTCACTTGATTGTTCTCCTGGCGACGCGTACCACTCGATCCATACCGCCACAAAAGCGCCCGCGCCCGCGAGCCCGCAGCCCGGAAATTACGGATTTCTCGTGGAGAGATATTGGTACGTGCACAGTGACAGCACACCTTGTATTCCTATTACGTTCCGCCACTAGACCTCCAGTGACTGCGCAGGGCCCGTCTTTTCCCACTCAACGACGCACGCCGTCGATCTAAATCTTTTTGTGTGGTCGTCGGCACGCAGTCGTTTCGTGCCCTCGAGGCCGCATGCAGTCAATTGCGTCTGTTTCCGATCCGTGTATCCTGTGGCAGCTATGTGTTGGGCCGTGCCATGTTTCTGCCAAACAGGACTGGCCCGATGTTCTGCTAGTGTACTCGTCTCCGGCGCAGTACGTTGCTGTACACGATGATGAATACGCATCCCGCCCATGGTACGCTCACACAATGTCGACATGACCTCGTGACGTCTCAGCGGCCTGTCATACCACACGAAGCTTATTTTCTCTGTACATTGCCCTCCGGCTACCAATCACTTTATCCTTAGACGGCGCACCGGACCACTGCCGTTCAGCCCCTGATGCGTCCGCTTGACTTCTCTGGCATCCATATCGCACGCCTTCCCGCCTTTGCCGCGCCCTGCTCCACCTATACTTACATGTCCTGCAATGCAGACCTATTGTGTCGACTGAATAACTGCGCCGCAGCATACGTGTCCGCGATCCCTACCACGCTACTGCAGCCATCAGATCTAAGCATTAAACCTTGGACGTGGACGGCAACGCAAGATTAAGGTTCTCGGCAGCACACCTTCTGTACCATAGCATTTCTTCAGGGACGTGATTACAAACAGTCTACATTGAAATGTGTACGTTCCCATGAGTGTTATCAATGGCATCCGGTGCCGATGGCATGCAATGCCGAAGTTTTCGTATCAGAACGTAATGAGCGATGCACACTGTACAGAGCTGGAGCAAAATGCTCTCATAAACACAGCAAAAATGCCAAATGTGTGTCACATAGACGACAAGACGTCGACTCTTGGCACCGCTGTCCGCATCGGGTTTCTGCATCGGAGATATCCGACAAGATACCTTGAAGTTGATTTTGAGTTTCACACTGCGGGAAACTTGACTAAAGACCCATGAAGAAATTTTAGATCTC
>SWBT01000189.1:0-15643 GCA_005298045.1 Pleurotus ostreatoroseus | reverse complement strand
TTAAGAAATCTCTGCAAGATTGGAACTACGAAAACGGTTTATTACTATATCGAGGCAAGGTGTATATACCCAAGAGCACAGATGATCATCTTCGACGAAGGATCGTACAGATACATCACGACCTACCATCGGCTGGACACCCCGGTCGATGGAAGACATACGAATTGGTTTCCCGAAACTATTGGTGGCCCAACATGACGACGTTCGTCAAACACTACGTCACTGGCTGCGACACATGTCAAAGGATGAAGAACCGTCCTCAACAGCCATTCGGACCCCTCATGCCCAACAAAGTGCCCAACGAGCCGTGGGAAATTATCACCACGGACTTGATCACTCAACTCCCGGAATCACTTGGATACAACGCTATCTGTGTGGTGGTCGACCGATTGACAAAACGAGCTCACTTCTACCCCATAACCAATGAGTTTTTGGCTAGAGATCTGTCACAGCTACTCTACGAGAGGGTATATCCGTTACACGGTTTACCGCTGCAGATTATCTCCGATAGAGGAACTCAGTTTGCAGCCGAGCTCTTCCAAGAGTGGTGCAAACTACTGGGTATTGAATCGAGCATGTCAACGGCGTACCATCCCCAAACGGACGGTCAAACCGAACGCGTCAACCAAGTGGTGGAACAGTACATTCGGTGCTATGTCGATTACAACCTCGACGATTGGTCGAATCTCTTGCCTACGGCAGAATTCGCATACAATAATCTGGCACACGAAGGCACAAAGGCATCTCCGTTCTACTTAGAATACGGAAGACACCCAAGGGCAGGTCCTACGATCATCAAGTCTAGCAGAAAGGCAGACTTGAACGACATCATGCGTAGACGAAACGAAGCACAGGAGCAGGCGAAAGCCGCTCTGTCACTTGCAGCGGAAAGAATGAAGTGGTATTACGACCAGGGCGTACAACGCGTTCCATTCAAGGTCGGAGACAAAGTACTACTCGACTTACGGGACTATCAGAAGACGCAGCGGGCATTCAACCCCAGATATGAAGGACCCTTCGAAATCATCGAAAGATTGTCCGACGTCACCTTTAAGTTGAAAATGCCATCCGCATATCGCGCCATTCATCCGGTCTTTCACGCTAGCAAATTGGTCACCTACAACGAGAGCACTATTCCAGGACAAACTCCGCCAACACCCTCGCCGGTTAAAATCCAAAACACGGACGAGTGGGAGGTGGAAAAGATTCTCCAGCACCGTATCGACTCTCGAACGGGCAAAACGGAGTACTACGTCAAGTGGAAAGGCTTCTCACGAGGAGAAAACTCCTGGAAACCAGCAGAAAACCTCCAAAACGCGCAGGAAAAGATCCAAGAGTATCTCAAACTCGGATACGAACCTGCAAATAAGCGTCCAACTAGGAGTAAACGAGCACGAGCCGTTGAACCGGAGGACGAGATCCCAAAAGAGTTACTTACTCGGGACTCGACTTTGGTTATTCATCTCGATGATGGAGCTACCATGCCCACACGAGATACGCCAAACGCAGCCAGCTTGACGTTATACGCAAGCGAGAGCCTTGAAATTGGTATCAACACGAGAGCGCAAGTCAATACAGGACTTCGCATACAGCTCCCGTCCGGGACCCTGGGCCGTACATCGACGAGAAGTAGCGATGCCCTCAGAGGCATAGATGTCATAGGGACAATAGTCGACCAAGACAGTGACTCGATACGAGTTATACTCGTAAACAAAAGCGCCAGAGTTCACAAAGTCAATCACGGCGACGCCATAGCCCTACTGACAATCGAAAGAATTGCTACTGTCCACGTTCAAAGTGGCTAACTACTCGGCGCCTCTGTACGATGGGATAGGGTGTTACCATGCAAAATGCGTACAAGAAAAACTTCTCAACGGAGCTCGAACCTAAGGAGGGGGTAATGTCACAGATTTTCCCTTAGACGCCCACGCGCTAGCGCTTATGCAGCGTCTATGTGGCGCACTAGGGTTAGGTCGCTAGATAACATCTTATCGGTACCTTATAGTTTAGTATTTCACTTATCATTGATCCCATCACTGTGCCATGTGGATAGAACATCCTAGAAGCCCGTAGAATACCATAGAACATCATAGAAGCACGGCCCTTAAGGCCCGGTAGTCTAGATCCGTAGTCCAGGCCCTTTGATGGCCTGGTCCCATCCGGTTCCGTCCGTTTCCATAAGGTTTGATAGAGGGCAATACGCCATTGGTCAATCGTAGCAGCCCGGAAGTAACTCGGCGGTTCCTTCCGTCTCGGCGCTACTTAGAAGCACGACTATCTGGGGTCCCACGTAGTTACGGGGTCCTCCCCAACGTGTATATATACTGGCAGGGTCTGAGCCTTAGAGCCTCAGACTGATCAACGTCTTTGAACATCCGTTCGCACTACCTCACTCGCATCACCTCGCTCGACCTTCAAGTCTTCGCCCCTCCCCTTCAAGCAACCTATCAGGTGAGTAAACCAGGTTTTGTGATAGCGGATGGGGATGCGAGGAAGTGGACGAGGACGTAGGAGACGATGGTGGAAGGGGTTGTGGTCGTCGACGGTGGGACAAAAGCGGTGGAATGCACGGACGATAACGAGGACGACGGGGATGATAGGCTGGGAATTAACGGCGGTGGAGAGGACGTAGAGGGCGTCGAGGGCGTCGAGGAGAAAGTAGGGAGAAAGTAGAGGGTCAGTAAGAGCTCAGTGTGTCGCAATGGACGGCAAAGCGCGCGAGACATTGTTGCAACATTGTACGCCCGCCCGGATTGTTGCAACAAAGCGGGCGAGCGACATTGGCGCGACAATACCGCGTCGACAACGATGGGAATTAAGTATAAATAAAGGGGCGTACCACCAAAATTAGGATATCAACGGAATGTCGCTGGCCGTAGTATATGGTGGAAGGGTCGACGACAAGACAATGATCACGGTCAAGGAGAAACTAAGATAATGTGTGGTAGATTGAGTGAGCTGAGTCGGAAGGACGTGGACGAGGGTGCGCCAGGCAGAAGGCTTCAGGGAGATGAGGGCGAGGCAGTCGCGTTGGCGGCGCTGAAGGTGGGCGAGGATAATGTCGAGTCATTTAGAGGGTGGTACGCGTAAGTCCACTTTCTAGAGTGTGTCGACTGCGTTAAGGGGAGGGCGCGTTACGAAGAGGTTGGAGAGCGGGTGGGCGCACTTCGATGTCGACTGCGAGGGCGGACGGGAGGCGGCGGCGGCGATGATGGTGGTGAAGGGAAGAGGTGGACGACGACCACGAAAAAATTTCCCGGTGGGGAACGAGTCGGGGGACGGCAGGGATGGTCCAGAGTGCGGAAGGCGGGATCGAGACCGGTGGATGGTCGGCCGAGCGTGCGCGCGCGCGCGCGAGGATTGTTGGGACAATGTTCGAACGCCCACATTGTTGCAACAATGTGGACGGGGGACATTGTTGCAACATCGTCCCGCGCAATGTTGCAACATTCGAGGATGTAAGGGAAAGCGCACTCGGACGGGCCGCGGGGCCGTAGAAAACTAAATACATTGTATAACGTTTACCTGTAATGCATGCTCATATGGCTCAATGGTAATTCTTACTACGGTCTTTGGGCGCACTCTGGGTTCGAACCCTACTCGTGCGGTCCATTTTTAATGCGATGATTCTCGTCAGCGCTTATCAGACCTCACGCGCGGCGGCAGCAGCCGAAGATGTTGCAACATTCCCTGTTGCAGCATCGGCATTGTTCGAACGAAGCTACTGAAGCAGCTCCATAACGACCATGGTGTCCATAGGAGCCACCTGTCTGGTCCTCATACACCATCTAGAGATCATACCATGAACCAGACCATCTTCATTAACACCGTAGAAATTGAACCCAAATATGGTATACAATCCGTCTCACAATCCGGTTTTCGCAACGCCTTGAAATCGATTTCTCGACCATTTCGCATACGAGGAGGCGCAGATCCGATGGATGAGCCAACCGAGGATGACCAAGGTTTGAAGCAGGATTCGCCAGAAATGTATGAAGATGTGAGTACCATACTACAAGACATGAGGGATGTGCTGAGCGGTTTTCAGGATCATTTGCCGTGCGCGATTTTGCGACAGTATATATTGGAGGTATGATCATCCAGTGAGAGAAGGTCCAAACCATCGTACTAACAAGGTTCTCGTGCAGTTCTCTGAGGCAGAGTTTGCTATCGCAAGCGACAGTGAATTGGAGCTTCTTCTAGTGAGTGTGCAATCCTCGTGTAGGGTGAAGCCGGTGACAAAGATGATCAGGGAGATGCTCCCGTCATAAGCGACACAGTCCCAAAGGATGCACAGTCTTCGCGGGATACCTCCTTCGATATTCGGATTATCACACATTCAAATTTGAGACAGTACCTTCAGGAGCAGCAGATGCCCGTTAAAGTCGATCCGGATACTAGAGGTAAGCCTCTCTACAGCCCAAATCCGTATCTAACGACAAAACTCCGGCCATATGTAGTGGGTAGGCTGTGCCACATTTGCCTGTTACAGCGTCGTCAAGTGCGACGTGAACAACTTTGCTGGGAATATCATAAAGAACGCTTCGCATCCTCACCGCCACGCTGGCACGAGTTTCTGTTCCACAATCACGACAACGTAAATCTGGATATGGAACATCTGAAAGCATTAGCTCTGGATCCTGCCAATGCACAAGCACCACAAATTCTTGTTTTGGCGGACGGGCGTAAGTTACAATGGCTCAGTCCTCTTGTTTGTACCCGTAATCGTGTTTCCGTACCCAGCAGCAGTAACCGGCCAGGCCACCACATGGGATCGATCACTCACTCGAAACTCTCGATCTCGGATGATAGTAAACACATCGTCATAGCCAACGAGCACTGCGCTATACTGTGGAACCACCATACCGGCAAAGTCATCCCCCTCATCCCTCTACCACAAGATGGAACCAATCGAGACCGCTATGCTCAGGCGGTGACATTTTGTCCAGTTAGGCCACCCAAAGCTGGCACTGCGGAAGTGCATACGACGCTCTTTACTGCTGCAGGTCCGAAATTTGTCGTCGTCTATCAAGGCGCTCTCAGTTCGTGGAACATCCACGGTACGAAATTAGAGGAGCATGACCTCAAGATAAATCCCACCATCGTCGAATTTTCGCCTAATGGAACAACAATGGCCGTAATTGATGTCTCGGGTGGATTATGGATCTTGGCTATGGATGGAACGTTGTGCCACCACCTTACATATGCTGTAGAAGACATGAAGACCCAGGCTTGGGAGCTGACCTATTCGCCCGACGGGAGGTTCTTGCTTGTTATCGTTCATGAGACCATCGTGCTATGGGATTGCGACAGTGGACGTCGCATCAACACACTAAAACTGGAATCTTCGGAAGCGGACTCCTTGCAACATGTGGCGAAGTTCTTCAGGCACAGTGACCAATATATAGTCACTGGATCATTGGATGGTTTACTGCGTATATGGGATTTACATACAGGAAAAGACCAAGTCCTTTGGATAGGACACGACGGCCGTATACGGGAAATGGCCGTTTCGCCAGACGACCAGACTGTCATTGCTGGTACCAACTTTGGGCGTATCGTGGCTGTTGGGAAGATCGGTGATAGGTGGGGTAGGAAGTGGGAGATAGATTCCGCCAGATGTTATGGCCCTATTCGGAGTCTTGAATACTCCCACGACGGCAGATTCATTGCCTCGGGAGCTGGAGATGCCATTGTGACGATTTGGAAGGCGGATGGAGGGGGATACATGCTGAGCTTTTCAGAAGATAAACACCAGATCTTATCTGTAACGTGGACCCCGGATGATAGGTTTGTAATCTCCTCGTCGGCGGATGGTACGATCCGTTCCTGGAGTGTGTATGACGCACGGAGGTTCCTTTGACCACTACTCAGGGCCTTCTGCAAGTTACCCGTGCACATCCGAGAAACATACTGTATTTCAAGCTTAGTACTAGTCGAGACTCGCAGCATAGCTGCGAAAATGAAGGTTGCCTTGGTCTTGCAGGCTGCTTGCGGTTGACATAAGTGAGTACTTAAGTATAACACCTTAGCGCTGCACGCAGCAGGACCCGCTACCAAGATGTCTTTCGCCCCAGCTTTGTCTTGTACTACAAGCATGGTCTCGTTGGCAGATCAAGCACTAAGTTTCCCGCCCGAGGTTATGAGGCACGATGTGAACCAGTTTTGCCTCAAGGTTTCGCCTCAGAGCTGAGGTCGAGGACGAGAGAGCGGTCGCGAACGAAGCGGAAGCAGAAAATTACCTTACAGGGCAGCTTATGCAACTCAAATACTCAGGCGTGCGACGGAGGCTAATCCGGGGGTGCAAGACCCTTACCAACTCGTTTCACTTCGTTGGTAGCGGGAATTCTCAACGAACCAATCTGAATAATTTGACAATTGCCACAATGGTCACGTGATCGAATAGGCTTCTGAAGAGATGGCCGAATTTCGCGCGCTTACTAGCTTCGTTCTTGCCACATAGTATCACAAACCGACACGCGTTGTAACAGCATTGCATTCTTTGTCAGTATATGGCGCATACACCAGAGGTCAGTGTCAATATATTCTGCTATGACTAAACTGATACTTACAATGCTCGATTAGTGCTCAGATCGGCCTATCAACGGTACACAAGTATGGGCTGTCATCGTCGGCCTCAATAGGTGCCGCTCCCCTTTTGGCTTGAACGGAGGATGCACAGATGCCATAGCTATTCACGACTACCTTTGCTGTTATCTGCATACTCAACCCAGTCACATCCAGCTGTTACTCTCGGATCCTCATCTTTCACCGCACGCCGCCGAGGTACAACCGACACGCGATAACATCCTCAGTGCTCTATACTCTCATCTTCGCGACAATCCATCCATTATGAAAGGCGATTTTCTTCTTTTCTATTACGCCGGTTACGGCTCTTCGTATTCATCTCATGAATATACCGATTGTGGACTAGGCTGGGATCCTCACGACTCCATAATCAACACTATTTGTCCTACCGACAGACGCGATATCAGTGACCGAGAGCTCTTTCTTGCTCTGGAAGAACTCCGACAACAGAAAGGTGACAACGTCGTTGCCATCTTGGACTGCTGCTTTACTGTTCGTGGAAGCCGACGAGTCTTCGAAGATGTACGCTACACGCCACCTAATCGCGCTGCACCCAGCCTTTTGAAGCGTGCCCGCAACGACACCAGGAGGCTATCATCCGCGGGCGAACTTTCATATAACCCATCCACCTGCGTGATCCTCGTTGCGTGCTGCTCTGGTGAGCTCGCGGAAGAAGCCCCCTTTGACGATGTGTGGCACGGCCGTTTCACTCACGCCCTTCTTCATTCTCTCAAATCCAAGCGTTTCAATAACTACGAAGAGCTCTGTAGTGCGATTCAGTTGCTAATGCCTGCACTTGGGGGTATTCTAGAACATCGTATACAAAACCCGCGTTGTTTTGGTGACAGGTCGAGATCGGCACCATGGTTTACGCCTATTACTGTTAAGTCTTCGTCTACTCTGCCCATGTATTTATGCTGATTTCTCTTCGTGATGTAGGCAACTTTTGAAGAACTCGTGGTAGATTTGCACCAGTTAGAAAAACAGCTTTCTGACATCGGTGCCCAAGATCATGCTCACAGTGTAGCAGAAAACAAGAAGCTGATACAAGATATACGCCAAAAGAGAAACGAAGTAGCTGGTTTCCTTTATGAACAAGTCCCAAATCACTTGCTAGTATATGTCAGTGAAAGCCTGCCGCCGTCTTCCAAGAGGCTTATCAGGAACAGACATGTAAGTAACTCGCTACTTAATGTCTTAGTTTGCATAGCTCAATGCACCACAGTTTCCACAGGATTTATCTCGAGGTACTCGCATCTGGGCCGTGCTTATCGGTGTTGATGCCTATACCACGCTACGTGATCTTTCTGGTGCATCTCGCGATGCCAATGAAATGGCGACTTACCTCATGGACAGATTATCTGTACCGAAAGAGCACATACGGTGTCTAATTTCTACAGTACAGTCACCGCCCACTACGGTACCAGCGACACGCACCAACATCCTTAAAACACTTTATGACCATCTCTACAACAATCGCGAGGTTCAAAAGGATGATATCCTCCTCTTCTATTTCGCAGGTTACGGGTCCTCCTATCGGGTTGATGGGGTGCAAAGCGATATCCAGGCCCTCTGCCCGGCGGATCGAGGGAGCGTATACGAAGGCAGCACTGTGCCCGACATCACAGATAGGGAACTCGATGCTTTCTTCCAGCAACTCGAGCGAAAGAAATGTGGCAAGATCTTCGTCATCCTTGACTGCAGTTTCGGAGGAGGCCACGATCGACCTGATGGTGCCGCTGCCACCGGATGTATTCGCACGGCACCGCCCCTGCCAATTGACCTAGCCGGATATCCGTTCCCTGCTGATAGCATCTTTCGCCGGACGACATCCCTGGAGGAACATGTCTCGCTCTTATGCCGGTGGAACTGTAGGGCATCCACTATACTCTTCGCTATTCAACGATATCTATATAGTGACGACAGAGTTAACTGCAAGGTTCATGCTCACGATATCCGCCACGTGATAATCAGCGTCGAAGGAAGCCTGTCCCTCATTGAAGGAGGTACGCCGCTCTTCGAAAGCGTGTTCATGATCGACTTGCCCGAAGATGACGGTGCTGCAGGTGAATGGGTGTGGAGCCCTTCGTTGTCCATCTTCTTCGCTTGTCGACCGTACGAAGATGCGCGCGAATATAAATGTGCTGACAATCCGCGGGGGTTCTTCACCGCGTCTCTACTTCAATGTATAGTTCTCCGGGACATCAAACCAGACGCAAGCCTTTGTGATCAAATTACAGAATGTATGCCCCACTTCGGAAATCGTCCCTCCCAACGTCCCTACGTCATCGACAACAATGACATGCAACAATTCTGGTTTCACTAGACGTACTTGGCCCATTTCGACTTTGAATGTACCGTCACAGATTTAGATGAGTCCTCTATTGTAATAGACACCTCGCTTGTGTTTATCTTGACCTTCGCCGTTTCGCGATGGAAGCTCGTTGGTTCGCAGCCTCTTGTCTAAATTTATGAGCATTGACCTAGTGGGGACTATCGCTGAACATTCTGGCACATCCGCCAACTTAAGACCATCAACGGAAAGGCTGAAGCTTGAAGCATCGGCTCAGCCGCATATTAGAATGTAAGGATAGGTAGCTCAGGCCAGTGGTGATTACTAGTCCGATTCATATCTTCACAACCTATTTCACCACTGTGCTTTCGCTGAATTGCGAGGATGTATCGTCCCCCGATATTTCCCAAATGTTGAGATCTAGATGATCTCGATTCAAGCGTCGCTGTTTCATGATCTCCTGCACCTCATCGTCAAACGAATCTTGATTGAAGTAGGCTGAAATTGTATAGGGTCCCAGGATTATTTGATCGCAATAAAAAACGTTGCACATTAACGTTATCATGAGGTCTCTAAGTTTTGTGGCTTCAGGATACGAGAGCATTCTTCTCTTCATCGATGAGCGTTCGAAAAACTTGCTAGCAGACGACGTGGATTCTTGGTCTTTCTGCTTCTCCCATTCTCTAGCGACTGTTTTCTTCCACGATTGGCGTGCCTGTTCCCACTCGTCGCTGTTGGTGATACGGTTTTTCGCCATCTCTGTCAAGCCAACACAAAACCAGTGGTCAAGCTTCAGTTCATCTCTCAATATCGTTTGGAGACAGTGTTCGCTGGCTTCCCGGTCGCTTGCCTTGGGTGGGAGCTCTATTCCTTTTGATATCTATAGCAACTCTCAGTGAAGTTGGCGACTAGTAGTGTCATGTGTGGCTCACCACCCTCATCATCCCCCTCGACAACTGGGTCCAGTCGTCGAAGCGATATTGATATCCGCTATATCCACTCCAAAAATGAGCTTCAGGTATTCCTTCTGCTGAGGTTGTTTCCCCCTTTGTTGGCGCCTGCCCCATGTTACTGCGCGAGATTCCTTGTCAATACTGGCCACCCCAACTAGCGGCAGGGCACAGATAAATAGTCTCTCCCAGGGTACAACACGTGATCGAAGACTTTTAGTGTCATTCGGTCGTCCCAAGCCTTTCGTGAGGTATGTATGAATAGCCACCGCCGCGGCTGTGGTTCCGCCACGAACGAAACTTAGTGGCGGTTGCTCATGGCAATAAGGCGTGGCGTCAGATCTTTGGAGCTAGAAAGCACTGGAATCTTCATGTAGGCTGAGATAAGCCGCTATGGACCAACCGTTTCTGGGCTGCACGGACTCTTGTCTTAATTGGGGACGTGCCAGCACTTATTCCACGCCGGTGGAAGCAGACATATCTAAGAAGCCGGAACGAAAATCGGTCACCCGAGTCTGATAAACATTGGTCGTAATGATGTTACAGACATCTGTTATGATAAAATCTCAATATAGACGCATTCTAGTCGATGGTCAAACAAATAACTTTCCACGAAACAAGGTTAACAGAACACAGCCAACCACTGTGGCCTCTTAGCCGTCTCCGATCGCACAGCGTGACCGTCCATACGATATTAACACCGGCATGTGGAGTTTCATGGATAAAAAGAAGCAAACATAGACGTGAACGATAGCGTCCCGATGTTTTCAGCCCTTCTATAACCGAGCACCGCTCAGTGCAACACCCTGTACAGCTGCATCGGCCGGTCCTCGACGGACGCCCTACCACTCTCGAACCGCGACCCCGATCCACGGTGCACCGGTGACACAGGCGTGTTGGGGTCCGAGTGCGTCATAGTGTCGCGCGCGTGCGCGCCGCCGATGCGCAACGGGCGCGGCAGCGGGAGGGTCAGCCCGGGAGGGTCTGTGCAGGACGCTGGTGAGCGCTAGGCGGATGGGAGGAAGGGCGGGGGATCCTACCACGAGGGCTGTAGTGGAATATGAATCGCGCGTACGGGTCGCCCATCGGATCCAGGACGTGCCCTTGGATCTGTGGGCGGGGTTTGGCGTTGATGGCGTCGCCTAGTCTGTAGATGTGGCGTCAGCGAGTGGGATTTTGTGGGGGAAACGCGCTCAGACGTACTGGATACGGGGCGAGCCTGAGCGTTTGGTGGTCTCGAGGACAGGGTTAACCACGCTACAATCTGACGAGAGGCTGTCGCACTCCCACACTGCTGCGTAGCGGTAGAAATCAACTTGGATGGTCCCCGAATAGGAGGTCTTGGAATATTCTCCCTTCTCGTCACTGTCCCCTATGCGAATAAATCGTCGTCAGCATCGCAGGTAACGAGGAAGGCTATAGATAGCGATAACGAACCTAGTCTTGCAGGCCGTGAGAACAAGAAAGGCCTCTCGAGGTTTGAACTGACTTGCGCGCCTCTGACAATAGAGTCCGTTCCAGGCGCTGAGTAGTACGAACCAACGAGGGCACCGTCGAAATGTATGCACACGAGCAGGCCGTATGACAGACGATTCTCGTAAACGATAGAAAACGACTGTCGAGACCAGATGAGCATCAAGGTTAAGAGTTCAACAATCGGGGATATAAAGGGATATCATTTACCTTTCCGACCTCGCTCGCCACATAACAGGCGGCTGTTTTGTCGTCGAGCGCTCTGACGTCGTATTCAGGTAGACGAGTATCGTCGCAAAGGACAGAAACAGCGACGCGAGTCAGGTTGTTGAGCATCTCTGTGCGAGGGTGCGTATCTAGGTGAGAGTGCGAGTGCGAGTGCGAACCTAGGTGCGGGAGCAAAAGTACGGCAGGGAAGGAGGAAGAAGTGATGTCTGGCTTGAGGTCACGAAGCGGGTGGTCCAGGGTTCCAACACGGGGCGGGGCGCGAATTTATGAGAACCAGGAAGCCTGTGCTGCACAAAAGCGTCCGTGGATCACTGACCAACAATACTCTTGAGACGAACTCCGGCGACTAGAGAATACTGGAAAGCGCGCGGAGCCGGCAACCAGATAATATGGCTGAGGTCGCAAGCGTCGCCATTCCCGTCGCATAGTCATCCGCGCGATCATACCGTGCCGCAATTAGGGGATCCGTCAAACGTCCTGGATGCCGCACAGGTGGAGGATGTGCGTCGTCCAGAGCAGGAAGGCGGGCGGCGCGGCGCCGTGCACGAAAACTGTGCACAGAGCGAGATCCGTGCAGGCAACATGCCAGGAGCCATAATTGGCCCGAAGCCCCAGACCAATGACCCCTCTCGTGCTCTATTTGCGGGAGAACAGTTCATATGGCGCAGTTCGAGGGGGTGGACCATGGTCTTCCAACTAGTAGCCGATATATCATATCTTTCTGCTCAGATGCGGCTGAACAGAGCCTGAGAGATTTGGTATCAAGGTAAGACAGATTCTCGGGCTGGATCACAGGTGTCAGCGAGGCAAGCTAACTCGATCGCTATGGGAGACGAAATACGCACGGTGCGAAGTATGAAAGAGAGATGAGGCTGTTCACTGGGGCCTGGTGAGTGATTAGAACGGCTGTTGGCAATGGCAATGCTAGAAACGCGCGAACCATTAAGTTATGCTCTCAAGATATGCTCAACGTTCCAACGCATTGCTATGGTAGGTATTCAGTCCCGCCACCGCAATGCTTCTAGCCTGAGTTTAACGACAACGCAGTGGTTTCAGGAAGAGTTTGCTACGCGCGCCTAACGCGTTGGAGTCACTCCGCCACTCCGCCAGCGCGACATTCAATCGGCCTGAACCGCCATGTTGGAGAACCGATACGAACGGCTGTAGCTGCGGGCTACGGTCTTCAAATATGGTATGTGTCTCATCCCCTCGCTCCCCAGCATGCAACTAGGCAGGCAGATTGTTGCTTCGCGATTTGACAAACCGCTTTCTGTTTTCCGTAGAAGCCAATTATGACCATTGCCACTGCCCTTTCCACCCACACCACACGTTCCTGGCGTGTGTTTTCCACTTGCATTTATCGCTTTACGGGGGTTGCACGTACCGGAGAGCCATATGCAACCCCTGGATTGCGATTGTGCTGTGATCTTTGACCGGTCAGCTGTGAGTGATTGGTATCATCTACATCGTTGCATCTAACGATATCTTGCTTCATTACTACAGTAATGGACGCAACTGTTGTCTGATATCCACAGTCTCCTCCGATGCTCGTCGTTTGGGCAATACGTTGTCGTTATTCAATTCTGTCACTGCGCTTTGAACTGAAAAGGTTCGTCGGCCGAAACGAACTCGACCGCCCACTACCAAAATAGGAGAATTGTCGGCAGATATTAGCGCGGTGTACTCGGTCCGGAAAAGCCGATCCACGACGGATGTCGGCAGCCGTTCGCATGCCTGTTTGTCGGGCATGCAGCTAGACGTAATTCAATGTGACGGGTGAAAGGTTGGTAAATTTTTTGTCAACGCCATAACACCTGCGACTGATACATGCCTAGGGTTCATCTGCAAGCAGGCAGAAAACCGGGTTCCCGATGGACAGTGAGGACGGCTATCGCGAACTCGCGGTGTCATCATGGATATCTTTGAGAGATGCATGGTAGCAGCCGAAGGATACCCTCATTCATGTCCGCTGATACATTGTTTGCGTGAGTACCAAAGGAGCGAAAGAGTTTCTTGCTAATGTTTCATCTCGTGTTAGATATTACAGCTGTTACACTTTTCGATGCGGATGGTTGCTCGAAGTCCCGTTCCGAAGCATTGAAGACGATTGGAGTGTGGCAAAGAGTTATTCAAGCTTGCTTCCTAGCCTCTTTCTCCACTTTGGCAGCACCCTCAGCGACCTTCTCCGCACTCTCCTTCTTTGCATCCTCAGCCTTCGTCTTTCCATACCCGAACCAGCTTCCAAACCATGCTCCCCAGCTTTGAGCGGATTCCTCTGCCTTATGGGTCGCGTCTTCTGCACGGTGTTTCGCGTCTGCATAGGCTTCTTCCGTGCGATGTTTTGCGCTGTCATACGTCGTTTGCGCACGGGCAGCCGCGTCGTTGTACGTGGACTTGACAGAAGACTTCGCATTGTCAAGTTGTTGCTGTGCAGCCGATCCGTACGAGCCAAGCTCTGCGCGGGCCTGGGCCAGTTTCTCCTTTCCAGAAGCCTGCGAAATGTCAAGGTGAGTCATCAAAAGTCAATTTGCTCCCCATTCAATTGTCGACGTATGCTTGGGATGTGTGAGAAAGGGGCGGTGCACTGGATGGAACTAGACGTGGGTGGAACGTGCATCATGGGTGTCGCCGTGCACGCTAGAACTGGGGAAAGGGTAGGATGGAATGAAGCGGCGGCAACATACCTTTGCTTGATCATACCCTTGCTGACCCTCGCGCACTGCGTCGTGCGCGGTCGCCTTACCCGCCTCCTTTGCCTCCTGGGCCTTCTGCTTGAAGCGCGCTTCGTCCTGCTGCCGCGCCTGATGTGCGTCGGGCTCCCGCTGGATTGAGTACCACCACCCCCCCGCGCCTACACCTGCCAAGGCAGCTACAATATAAAGGAGGCTGTTCGAGCCTGGCTTGTCAGATGGCTCGGGCTTGTCAGTGGGGTGTGTCGGGTCTGGTGGGTTTGGTGGGATCGTCGCGAGCGTGCGCGTACGCTGTGGGGGTGCACGCGTTAGTCGTGCGGCATACTGGGCGCAGTCTACGTGTGAGAACGTACGATGGCGACAGCTTGCCGTGCGACGGGCGCACGGGTCGAGGTGGTGAATGTTCGTGCGACAGGTGTGCGAAACATGACTTGAATTGTTTTATTTCTTTATTCCTTATTTCTTTGATTCGTGAGAGATAGTCGCGAGGGTCAGGAGATGGACGGTGGTGGACGGCTGTTGATGCAGCTCGCCGCCGCCTTTTCAGGCGAGTTGGCTGTGGGAAATGACGACATAATTCTTCGCTGTCCACTGACGTCATGGTCTGCCCGCAGGACCAAGAGAGGAGTCCCGTGGGACGAGCAGCATATTGGAGTTGATGGCGCGCTTCTCAAGCTCCTTTTGGCAAGGCGCATCATTTCCGCTTTTGGACGCCGCGCGAAAGTCTCGTGACCCCGAGTTTGGTTCGCAAAACATGCAAAACACTCGACGGGAACATGACCTGAGCCACAATCTCAACATAGCTTAACTTAGTAGGTTTTGCGGTTGCGCCCATGATCATGACCCTAAGATGCGCCGGACTGCCGGGAAGCCGTGCCTCAAAGTCAAACTCATACACGTTCCCTCAGTCAAAGCAAAAAACAAAAGCTCAAAAGATAACGAAAATAATCAGTGTAAAACCCTGGAATATGCACTCTGTACGTTTTCCCTTGCTACTGTGTCCTCCTGTGCTGACGCTACCTCACGTTATATTCCAAGTGCAAGTCTCTCCCGCGGTGCTAAGTCACAAACAGGCAACTGCCTGCCATCTACGATTTGCATAGCATCCACTAGTGTGCTTTGACTGATATTGTTTCCCGCGCATGAGCGTAACTCAATTATCCTATGGCGCTTGCACTATAAGACAACATGATTTTGAGGCTTTTTTTTTTTTTTTAAACTCTAAGCGCCGCAGGCGCGCTCTTTTATATCCCGCGTACTCTATTATAGTACATGAGCGGCAGTAATTATGCGTACATAGCCTACAGTTTTCAGCTATGCCACCCTACTGAGCATTGTTACTCGTACATATCATCGATGTCGTGCATATGTACGGGAATTTCATGGCCACTCGCAATGGAGGCCGCTGGGTCTGCGTTGTC
>SWBT01000073.1:0-15777 GCA_005298045.1 Pleurotus ostreatoroseus | reverse complement strand
TGGCTACATAGGAACGCTGCCCCCCATGATGAGTTTCGATTTCGTTGCTGTCCTGCGGCGGACATTGAGTACTTGTCACACTCTTCTGCTGACCGCTTCTTAGCGTCTTTGAGATCCGTGTTGGTGAGTGTTACTTTGACTTCCAGCAAATACCTAGCTCTATCTCTCGCAGGACCCGAATGGTACGCCTAACCCCTTTCTGGTCGACCGTGCCTGAAACGACTGGTCCCATATCGCATATTGAATAATTGTCGACAAATCGTCCCTTTTCACGATTCCTCACCACCGCTTGAATGCAACTTTACGTCGTACTTGTGATCAAAGAAGACAATCTATGGAAAGCATGCTATTTGGACTGCCTGGCGGAAAGCTCGCGGCTGGTATTAAAGTCGAGTTTAGCTATATTCTCCCGCTTGGCTCGCCGGCTGTTATCGCAGTTGCAGAGATCGCTCCTGGATCAGCTACCTGCTTCAACTCGTATTCAGCACATAACCCGACTCCAGCACCACAACCGAACCCCTCCGCGCTTTTCAACGTCGTCTCCCAAAGTAGTTTATAACGATTACCTTCGACTTGCAGCTGCACCGCGCGACCGACCCTGACCAGAGGCACGACTGCGTACAGCTTGCAGCGGCTGCTCGTCCCTTGCCTGACTGCTGGGCTATCGTACTAGGTATGCGTTTGCGTGTGTGGAGAGGGTCGTGTCGAGAAAAGAAGATCGCGATGGTGATCGATGACAAGTTCATGCCCCAGCTTATCCCGCTTGCCGCGGTCGATTTCATCGATGGTGGTTTGCCTACAGCAGATTTAAACCAGTATGCGGGCAATCGGACTGTGCTGTGCGATGCGACGATAAATGTGGTGTTTACCTTCGGGTCAGTACCACGAACTACTCTTTTCCTTCTGTTGACGGGAAGATTGCTGACCGAAATCTGCTTGTAGGGGTATCGATGTTCCGATGCACTACCTCAACATGGCCTGCGTATTGTTCTGAAAGGCAAAAGTCAGCGGATAGCTCATAAATGTGATGTAAGTTCGCGCGCGATCAGGCCTCTTCCATCGACCAAGTCGACGCCATCGACGATCCATTCATGTGGGACGCATATGTGTCGTACGTGGACTCCCACCACCGTCTCCGATCTTCTCATTGCCAACCATCAAATCTTCAGATTCTTCTATAGCCTCATTCAACCGGACAAGACAAATGGTACCCGTCAACAACATCAGCCCCGCACTCACAACTCACCACTTTCGGGCCTCCCGCGCGCAGACCCTCGTCGCGCTCCCTCCCGAGCTGCCGTCTGCGGAGTTCCTGGCCGCGCTGCACGGCCAGAGCGTGAGGACGTCGGACCTGATCACGTCACACGTCTTCGACGCGCCGCCGGTCGCTGCCACCATTAATGAAGATCTTTTCGCGGACCCAGTTCCGAAGGTCAAGCAACGTCGCACTGCAAACTGTGCCTACCAGTGGCGCAACCTCGACTTCTAGCTCCTCGCGACAAGATTCTCGCCACTCTCCCTTTATCTCCTACCCTGCGAACCTGTTGGCCGTGCTGCGTAATGGCATCCTTGACGATCGCTGCGTTGAACGCGTTGAACGCGATCTATGTTTCTTCGACTCTATGTACTTTCCTGGGACTCTTGTCTGGAAATCCACGCCATACCCTGTATCGCCATGTCTTCAGCTTTCTGAACATGGCTCATACGGTCTGAATTCTCGCAATGGTGCCTATACCGCTTCGCAGATGATCTGAGACTTGGTGCCCAGAACGTGCTCAGAGATTGCGCCAGTGTCCGGGGTCCTTGGTGTTCAATACGATCGACTTGCTGCCGTACGAATCAGTTGACTGTCATCAGTCGTGCTACCGTTCATGACAATATATTCAGTCAAGCATACATGAACGAAACTACCTCCTCTACCGCGCTCTCACGTACAGCCCTACGAACCCCGTCGTGCAAATCGCATGCGCGAAATGAGATCCTTCTGTTCACGACCAGGAGCGGCGACGCGTAATTTGCGAACGCTGCGCGCAGCAAAAACACGAGCATGCCATGAAGCCGTCAACACCGTCGAACGCTTACAGAGACACTGGGGACTCACCGGTATGCCGCTTGGACCTGGCTTGAAAGACGTCTTCGTGGCTTTCAAATCGGCGCCGAGTTTTCTGTGCCCTTCACGTGCAGTCACCAATGCTATGTCGTCTGAAGCTTTCAGCTCGGAACGCTTTGAATGATCCGAACCTTGCTCTATGCCGGCAGCAATCCAGTCGATGCGCCGACCACCCTCAACCGTACGTGCACGTCTTAGGGCTCCGTTCTTTATTGACGCCGTTGCGAAGTGCTTCATCAAGGCGATGTCGAGTCTACGAAGATCCGTGCGCGCAGCCTTCATCGTATCTTTCGCTTCAATCTTAGGGTCACGACAGATGTCACGGAGGCGGCTGGAGATACGAGCTAGATCATGAAGATGCGAGGTGTCAAGAGGCAAGGCTCCGGTGGATGCGTAATCGGCAATGGCTTTGCAGAGAGCTGCCTGGAGTTTCACAGGCAGAATGAACGGTGGATTGGACTCGGACCAGCGGGGCGGATCATCGTAGTACGCTTGAAGAGCATTTAATATATCCCTTGCACCTACACTGGCCACATATGCAGCAAACGCCTTGATCAGCTTCGGCACGTCCACGGCGGATATAGTATTGCCGGTACGACCCGCGATGAGAGTGAGCGTAGTAGCTGCTGATATCAGCACGCATCGCCCACGATCGGGATGGACATTGATCTGCGACAAGACCTCGGAACCGAAACCGGATATTGCGACTATGTCTGAGTAGACCAGCATTGGTGATTATAATTAGGATTGTGAACTCAAGTCCTGGACTCACCATCTCCGTCGAGAGCGTATTCTCGCTGTAAAACGACGTCGAGCAGCATGCAAACCGGGACAGTCTCCCGGGACCGACACTCGAATGAGACCTTCTGTTTGTCGCAGATATTAAGTAAAAGCTTTGCGAATGGCTGCGGCGTGCGAGCAACGGCTTTGTCGAGCTCGCGGAATACCGTGAGGACCTTGTCATCGTCTGATGATATTTCTATACTTTGCGACCAGCCCCGTTGAAGAAGATGCAGGAGAAGCCGATGATGTCGAGTCGAGAGCCATTTGCGAATGCAAGGCCCGATTCTAGTGTCTAGAGTATAGTCCTTAACGATGTCTGCCCATTCAAGCCCAGGCCGAAAAGTGTTGAGACTCTGGACGACGACATTCTTGAACGTGCGGGCCCATCTATCCGTCGCATGGCTGCCCAGTGACTGCAACAGCTTCGGGAACCGTTGGCTGGACATGGATAGAACAGTCTGACTGAGGGCTGCTCGTTCGAGCGCGCCTTCGTCGCCTGAGAAAATGTGCCAGTATTCACGAGACAGCCAGAATTGACTGAGGTCGACAAACATGTGTCGTCCAAAGGACATGACATATGCCAACACTTTTCCATCCATCTTCACAAGCCAATCCTCCACTGGATCCGAGTAGAAACCACAGCACAGTTCAGCGGGAAATATCAAAAGGAGGGTGACAAAACTGGCACAGTATGACAACGGCAGGGCAATCACAGCGACAGGGTAGGTCGACCATTGCAATATGACCGCAGCTGTCGGCACAATGGGCGATTTGTACGGACAATGGACTGTGATCAAGGGGATTATAACAGTCGCCAGAAATGCAACGAGCCCAACCACAGCTACGGCACCAAACGCAACGGCGACGGTGGCGTTCAGAGATTGGAGGAGGAGGAAAAGCCCGATAAGGAACATGATGACCGCGACTTGCAGCAGCAAAGGTAATAGCGAGATGATGCTCGGCACTTGCCATGTCTTAAGCCCATCTTGACGAAACGCAAGCAGCTGCGCGGCCCTTCGTACCGGTATATCTGACGGTATTCGGAGTTGGCGGAGCCACTGTTGAGCCGCGATGGCAAAAAAAGCTGAGATCAAGCTTAATGTGAGGCTCAGCACCCAGAGGAGGTTGACCTGGACCGCATATGAGACGGGGACGAAGGACGACGCGACGTTGGACAGAGATAAGGCGGGAGCGGTGGAGTTAATGAGCCCAAGGCTAGTCGTATTTGAGCTCATGAAGGCGGCCGTGAATGCAGAGAGTTGAAGTGATATGCGAGCTAGAAGAAGGTTTGAAGCATCTTCAGAGTCTTGCTGTAGCCATGTATACGACTCTATAGTAAATGCTGTCACGACTGCGGAGAATAGACCGGCCTGTCCGTGGAACTTAAGTAAGGCCTCAGCACACATGTGCATTGACTACTCACGAAAACTAGTAGGTTGTTCAACTCGTCTTTCCAGCTTTCAACCATCTCCTGAGTTTGTTCTTTATTCGTATCGCGCACCGTTTCCCAGACTTCCTCCTCGTCCACGAGCTGTGTCGGCGTGTGATATTCATAGCGGACCCGACAAGGATGGTCAGAATGCTTACCTTCTTGTCTTCGTCGCCAAGAGGATCGACACACTCTTTGGATAAGTTGGCAGCAACTTCGGCATTGGAATACTCGACCTTCTCTTTCGATAGCTGGGCAACCTAGTGAAACGCGTCTTCAGATATTATAATTGGTGACGAAATTCAAACCTACATACCGAGTTCGAGAGCGCCTTCACCGCCTGCCCTAGTTCTTGCATTGTCTGGGTCATTGCAAACAGCATATGAGCCAAATCCGTAGTTTCAGTCTCCAACTAGCAAATACAATCTGTCAACGTTACTCATAAGGCTTACACTCGGATTGGTACCTGTATGCCACTGTCTTCTTTGAGTATGTTCATGCTGGGTCGACGAAGCGAGAACAAGAACGATATCGGCTACAGTACGGTGAAGGTAGGCAGTAAGGAGGTCAAGCAGAGTTCACGCCTTTTGTACGCTGCGCACCGTAAGTATCGGGGCTGCCTCGTCACACAGGCATGGAGTCCACGCTTTTGATACGAGGCCGAGGAATGGAAGGCGTTCATTGAATTGGTTGTATGCTTACATCTGCAAACACCATACGAGGACAAGAGTCCTGTTTCGCAGACCACTCCGGCGGTGGCCTCGTGCGCTGATGCAAGATAGACGGCACCTCAGACTCGATAACTAGCAGGAAATGTTCTCGCTACAGGTGGAGACGAACATGGTATTGGCTATATATAGTGTCTAAGTCAATTAAATTATTGAAGAGTAGACATCTCGGAACGCGTACCGACTTGCAAAAGACACCCTCGGAGTGCCTGAGTCGTTTTGGGTGTCGTATGTACTGTAGCAAGAGCTTGAAGCGTTTAAGTTCGTCGTCTAACGGCTGTCCAATCACTACGCGCCGGCAGTCTCCGTGGGCGCTTAAGCGCTCTTCTTCGCACACTCAGACTGTCCTTGCACTGTTCTGCGATGCGACGAATAATCTCGCGTTCATCTCAGTCTTTGTGTCTAGACATATCGCATCCAAACTGAAGCCCTTCCTGCCGCCGCTGCTCGTTTGTCACTGTGGCTGTTTTTATCATCGGACCAAGTGGACAACAACCGTCTCTCTCAAGACAGTCCATCCATTGTGACCAGTAACCCTGACACTGCATCCCTTGGCGACACAACATACGAGGGCCGCCTTCTTTTACTGTCTTCAGCGCAGAAGCTTCCAAGCGTTTTGACCATGGTTCAAACCCGCTGCGCATAATTTGATTCATGCTGAGTTGGTAGACGGCACAATGGGCGCGACACTTTGGTGTGCTCTCTAGCTTTTTCCCTGCTGTCTATTCATGCTAATTGACGTCAAGTGCTAGCACTGAGCCTACGCCATTGAGCTCGTGATGTATCACCGCTTCGATTCATCCGTGTCTCCTCTTGCTCGGGATCACAGGACGGAGCATGTTATAGCATGCTGCAGCGCCTCACTCGTACACCCCCCACTGGCTAGGTCATCATCAGTGTTGGCGGCCTCATCGCGCAAATAATGTAAGTGCCGCACGCGTAATATCGCCCACCTTGCTGACCTTTGCAGCCCGAGCAACAACGCTTTTAGATCCAGCTTGAATGGCTGCACGATCAACGAACCGAAGAGATACATGTGCATGGCACACAGAAACCGTTTTCGCACTGCTTCCGTATCTGTAGGCCACCCGCGAAGCCGACAAGAAGGTCCTCGTATACGCCCACTTCCACCTACATGCGTCGTGCGCATCCTTCGACCGTGCTGCACGGCTGGAGTGTGATTAAGCCCCATACGATCAGGTCGCAGGTATACAATACGGTGCTGGTCGCTGTCACGGATTCACAGTGCGTTTCAAATAGCAGTCCCATCGCCTTGGCTATAACGTCCGGGAATGCTGGCAGTGCTTTCAGCGGCAAACTCGGTCCTTCCACCTCAAACGACGAGTTCAGTGCGTCGTCCGCGGCTGGTAACAACAGTTCTTTAGCCCAAACTGCTGCTCGCGGGAGGTGCCTTCGTTGGTATATATAAAAGCTATACTAGTCCAGATACCGGTCCCATGGATATACCACAGACAGAAAACATTCTCTTTCAAGGCCAGTCCAGAAGCTGCTGCTTGGATTTCTGGACGCTCCGAGGGTGATGCAAAACATGCAACTGGTAAGTACAGCTCCGTCATCCTGCGCAATAGCTCCACATGTGTACCACAGCCGCTATACGCACGGATACTATGCAAAGTATACCTTCATTTCCATCTACGCTCAAATTTTTGACAGGTGCTCCGTTTTCTTGCCGTTGGTGCCTCATGCCTCCTGCATACGTTCTCGAACTCTGCAAAGGATGCTAGCGATAATGAAGCTATATAAGTTGTACGTATCTGACGATGTGCTTCTTAAAACCGCTCTCTCGCTGAAAACCGGTTTATTCCAAAGTCCCTTTCTCTTCTGGTGTCTCTATCCCGCTTTCGACCACGAAGGTATATACGTACTGCCGGTGCGACGACATCCACTGTGTTATCAAAGGCTCTATCGCGCTATATGCACAAATATACGCCACTTTGCGCTGTCTGACCAGACTGCTGCTAGCCAGACTGTAATTCCGTCTGAGAAGAATGTGACGCACATACCCTGGCGATCTAAGGAGAAGGTTTCGACGCCACTGTTGATACCGCATATCGGCTCGATCGACTTCGAAGTGGTTGTGTTGTGGCTGACGTGAAAGGAAACCAGAGGTACTATTGGTTATCGGGTGCGTATGTTGAATTTCTTATCGAGGCTGTCAGCGAACTCAACTCTTGCACCAGGTACACTCATGCGTAAGCAAGCTGTGCAGGCCGGCTGCGAAGGCCAGTTATGTGTCGTACGTGCGCCTTCATTATCGTCTCGAACTATCGAGAATGGCGGCGTCTCAGATGACGTGAGCATCCCAGGGTAGGATATACGTCTATGACGAAGACTAGCGTAGCGCCTCTCGACTAACGATACTCTTACGCCAAGGTCCTCGCCACCCACCCTTTCTTGCTTACTCCGTGGGCTTGTTGGCTATATTGTGGAACGAACTCCTCAGAATGCCCTGTGCACGTGGTCGACACGCCGGTCGCAGCTCACAAGGTATTATCACACTGAACGCCAACCTTGTCATCATGGCTGGTGTGCACCCTCAATACACGTCGTTAAATACCTGCACAACGACTCCAACGGTAAACCATTAAATACGCACGGACGCTACTGATTGTGGCGCATGTTCGCGATCGGCTAGTTATCTAGTTATTGGTATCCCTGTGTTCTCCTGTACGCTCTAGGACAGACCAATAAATTTATGTCGTAACCTGCACAGTTTATTCTCCAGTTAGATCGTAGTGTCACATCTGCTTCGGACTGTGGTGTTAAGATAAAGCGTCTCCAACCGGGGTCCTAGGTGTGCAATGTAATCGAAGTGTACTCGTGCTTGCAGGTTGGTTGTTATCACTAATTACTACTCGCGCAATCGTTCAGCTGACGACGGATAGCTTCAAGAATACATGAATTAAGCCATACGTTCCTCCGCCCTCTCCTGTGGGCTCCCACATGGACTATCCATTCGACGCCTCGAGCCTCAATCCCAAATACCCTCCGTACGGAAACGCAACTAACACGGCGGTCAAGAAAGAAGGGCTGGGGCTCGCTGGCCCCCATGTCCTGCAGACCACGAGAGAAAACTGGGGAATTACGCATCTCACGACCAGGAATGGTGACGCGAAATCGGCGGACGCTTTGCACAGCAAGAATACGAGCAGGTCACGAAGCCGTCAGCACCGCCGAACCTTTGCACAGACACCGGTGGCTCACCGATATACTGCTCGAACCTGGCTTAGAAGACGTTTTCGTGGCTTTCAGCTCGGCGTGAAGGTTCCTGAGCTTCTCGCGTGTAGTTACCAATGTCAGATCGTCTGAAGCTTTCAGTTCGGGGCGCTTTGAGTGCGGAGCTTGCTCTGCGCCGGCAGCGATCCAGTCGATGCGCCGACCGCCTTCAATGGTGCGCGCACGTATGAGGCTTCCGTCCTTCTTCGAGGCCGCAGATAAATGAGTCATCAAGGTGATGTCGGCTTTGCGAAGGTCCGCGCGCGCAGCTTTCATCTCGTCCTTCACTTCAAATCTGGGATCACTGCATATTTCACGGAGTGCCTTCGAAATGCGAGCGAGGTCTTGAAGATGTGACGCGTCGAGAGGCAAGGTGTCGACGGATGCGTGATCTGCTAGGGCTTTGCAGAGAGCTCCCTGGATTTTGACGGGCGAGAGGAATGGCGGCCACCACTTGGACCATTTGTCTGGGTCGCTGTAGTACCATTGGAGATCGTACGTGAGGGCCTTCCTTGTCCAATCCTTGTCCAAAGATATAGCACACATCTTGATTATCTTCGGCAGGTCTGTTATATGTGTGATATTTGCGGTACGGCCAGCAGTGAGGCTGAGTGTAGTGACTACTGAAATCAATCGGCGCTCGTTATTATCGGGATTCCTAACACTCAACGACAAGAGCTTCGGGCTGAAGGTGAAAATCGTAACAACATCTGGGTGTACAAGCATTAGAAACTACCATTCGTATTGTGAACGTGAGGAGTTCCAGACTCACCATCTTCGTCGAGGGCATAGTTCTGCTCCAAAACGACGTCGAGCAACAGGCAGGCCGGTACAGTCTTCATGAGATGAAGATCTCTCGATAATTGCTGATTGGCGCATATATGAATCAAATGCTTCGCAAATGGCTGTGGCGTGCTAGCGACAGCCTGGTGAAGCTCGCTGAATATCGTGAGGGCTCTGCTGTCGTACAGTGATACTTCTCTATCTTGCGTCCAGTCTCGTCGCTGAAGAAGTCGCAGGAGAAGACGATGATGTCGGGCCGAGAGCCATCCGCGGATGTAAGGGACGATCTTGGTGTCCAGTGCAATGGCCGGAATGATGTCATACCATGTGAGCCCCGGTCGAAAAGCACTGAGACTTTGCACCGCGGCTCCTTGAGTTATGCGTGTCCACTCTTTCGTCCCAAAGCGGCTTAGCGACTGCGACAGGTTCGGAAGTCGATGGCTAGACGTGGTGAGAAATGTCTGTATGAGAGATGTTGTTTCGAGATTGGCCTGCTCGTCTTCATTGCATGAGAAAATATGCTGGTATTCACGAGACAGCCAGAATTGACTGAGGTCGACGAACATGTGTCGCCCAAGAGATTTGACGTAAGGGAGAAGTGTGTCTTCGTAGAAAGATCGAGTGCGCCAACGAGCGTTTCGCCATGATATACACCCCGAACGTGGACTCGCGCGCATAACGCGTTGTCCTAGAGAGGTATACAAGAGCCATTTGAAGGAGAATACAACGGGTAAGGCCATGACGGCAAGGGGGTATGTCACGCACTGGAGTGCGATGAGGACCGTCGGCACGATGGGCGATTTGTACGGGCAGTGAATTGTGAACAATGGTACCACTGTGGTCGTCAGGAATGCCAACAAAGCAACGAACGCAACTACACTAAATGTCACGGTGATAGCCGCATTCAATGACTGCAGGAGGAGGAAGAGCCCGAAAAGAAACAGGACGACCGCAATTTGAAGAAGCAGTGGCAGTAGCGAGATGATACTGGGCACTTGCCACGTCTTGAGACCGTCTTGACGAAACGCGAGCAGCTGTACTGCCCTTCGCACGGGCATGTCTGGGGGTACGCGAAGTTGGCGAAGCCACTGTTGAACCGTGATGGCGAAGAAGGCTGAGATCAGGCTCAACGTGAGACTTAGTACCCAGAGCAGATTCGCCGGAACCGCATACGAGACCGGTATAAACTTGGAGGACACGTCGGAGAGAGATAGCGCAGGTGCGGTAGAATTGATAAATCCAGAACCGGCCGAGCTCGAGCTTGTGAAGGCAGCTGTGAGTGCGGAGAGTTGGAGGGAAATGCGAGCGAGGAAGATGTTTGAAGCATCCCCGGGGTCTTGCTGTAACCATTGATAGGACTCCACCGTGAACGCCGTCACGACCGCAGAGAATAGTCCAGCCTATGCATGGAGGTATAGCGAAAATAATAGTGCACATATGCAATAATACTCACAAAAACTAGGAGGTTATTCAGCTCGTCCTTCCAGCTCTCGATCGTCTCCTGGGTTTGTTCCTTGTTGGTATTGCGAACGGTTTCCCACATTTCCTCTTCATCCGCAGCCTGTGTCAATGCGTTAAATTTACAGCGGTCCTTAGCCATAGTGAGACGCTCACCATCTGGTCTCCGTCAGCAAGAGGGTCGGCATTCTTTTTGGATAGGTTGGCATTCGGTTCGACGTCAGAAACGTAAGCCTTCTCTTTTGATAGTTGGGCGACCTAAAGGGATGTGTCATAAGATATCACCATTAACGACGAGGCCCAGGCATACGTACCGTGCTCGAAAGCGTCTTCACGGCCTGCCCCAGTTCTTGCATCGTCTGATTTAGAGCAGATAGTCTATCCGTCAGGATGATTGGTTCGCTCTTTGCGATATCAGGCTGGCAAGCACGAAATGTCAATATTGTTATCCGGGACAATTTGCGTGTAGACTCCTCGTACCTGCATGCCATCGTGGCGTTCCGAATCGTCCATGTGAAGCGGGGGCAGCTATGAGACAGTGGAAGTAGACGAGAGAGAGCGTGGGAGAAATCAGAGCCTCGTTTGCTGTGCATTCTAGGTCTTAGGGATGCTTTGGAGTACATGTTTTGGGAACGAGGCAAAAGATGGAAGCTGTTATCACAGCGGGGCTATACACTAAACTGTATACACACTGGATAACGGAAGGCCCTGCTCGACAAGATTTGGGGTTGGCCTCATGTAGTGACGGAAAGGGACAACACATTGATAACAAGGCCACCTGGCGAGCTTGTGTTGCAGGTTGAGTGCACTACGAGACACGACATTGACTACATATATATACTTAGCTAGGGTGGCGGGTGAGTAGAAGGGCATGTCTAATTACGGGAAAACTTCTCACAGTTTCGTTCAGAAGTCCTTCGTACAGCTTCCTGCCATTGACCGCGAACCTCCTCGTCAGCGACGCCGGGTCGTAGTAAGTATGTGGCAAGGCCGAGCTACAATTTCGGTATATCCGGTATAATCTGGTGGCAAGGGTCTCGCTGAACGTTACTCGTCGACGTCGTCATCCAATCACTGCACGTAGCTCGGCAGTCTCCGTGCACGCTACCCGTGGGCGCTCCGATCCTCCCATGTAGTCCTGAGTCCTCTCTCTCTTCTCGTCAGAGTCGACGTTTCTATCGATTCTCTCCAGCAAGCTGTTTTCATTTGCAGCTGTACACCTCGCTTCCGCGGCCATCTTACATTGTCGTCCCAACAGTGCTCCTTGTCCATATCGCTGAACTCACTCGACGCTTTCTGGATACCTCAAGACAACCCATGCATTGTGAACGTTTGAACCCTCGCAGCTGCATCTCTTGACAATATACGGGGAGGGTCGTCCACGAACATTCCTGGCACCGCTGCTTTCCCGCATCACACGCTTGGTACGCTCCTTTGCTTGTCTCTTTTCAGCTTCCTTGTGAACTATTCTGTTAGTGAATATTTCAGTGGTATACAGCACGTAGGCCCCTTGTATATGGACGCTTATCTCGCAGGACGCGCAAGAGCATGCTACTTCTACTGCCTGATTCTACACTAGAAAATGTATCCGATATCGCGCTATGAATGGACGTCAGCGGAACGCCGTGCCTACCCTTCGCAGTCTCAGCTGCCGCTTGACCGTCACTTCACTTCAAGTCACAATTATGCGCAGAGAGGGATGCATATCAGTCGGTGTACTCGGTGGAAAGCTCAGGGAGGTTTTGGAATCTCAAAGGCGAGTCTACTTGCATTTTCACGCATAGCTCGCGTGCTGCTATCGCAGGTGTTCGCTCCTGTATCAGCCACCTGCTTCAATTTAGCTCCAAGTCTGCCTTACCCCGCGCTCTACAGCATCTTCTCCTAATCCAGGTGCGTACCGACGTCCTTCGGCATGCAGCTGCATCGCGCGACCGACCTCGACAAGTCGTCCCGTCATCGGCGCGCACTTCACGAACCCAGGCGACGTCGACCACGCGTCGCGCCTACCCGTCGCCATGCCCATCCGCTAGGCCGCCGTGCTTCAGCAGCTGAGCGTGAACAGGCAAGCGTTCGCGTTCGTGGAGAGCGTCTTGCCAGGCGTACTCAGTGGAAGATCGCGGCGGTGATCGATAGCGGCTCCACGTACCCGCCTATCCTGCCCGCTGCTGTCGCTCTCATGCATAGTGGTATTCTTGGCTGCAATATCAGGTAGCAGGGAGGCCATCGGCTTGTGCTCGCTGCTATGCAATGTGAGGCGGGTGTTTACCTTTAGGTGCGTACCTCGATCTCATTTTCAGTGCCTTGGTGGGAAGATTGCTGATTGGGACACTGACTTGCAGCGATGTTAAGTTCTCCTTGCGCTGCTTCCATAAAATCTACAGTTTCTTAGGTGAAGATCGAATGGCGGGCAGCTCATGAATATGCCAGAACGCGGCAACACATTCACTTGCAACCGGATCTCGTCCATCAGACAAGTTGACGTCAACATCGTCGATCCGTTCATGCACGCATTGTACGTGTACTATCACTACCGTCTCCTATCGACACATCATCGACCATTACATCTATAGCTCCAATTCATAAGGCGATATCTAACCGGATAAGACAGTCATACGCAAACGGTGCCTGTGACCAACTTCAGCGCCGCGCTCCCTGACATACCGCTCCCAGGCCTCCCGCGCACAGACCCTCGTTTCGCTCACTCCATCACTGTCGTCCGCGGAGCTCAAGACCGTGCTGCTCGGCCAGAGCGTGAGATCGTCGGACGCGATCACGGCCACGAGCTCGCGGAGTGCTAATATTGTGAGTAGCAACCCCACCGCTTTGATTGAGACTGAGGGGCGCGCTGATACTTGGCAGCGATTACAAACTTGCTCAAACTGCTTGCCCCTCAACTGCACGTAAACATATATTGCTCCCGCGACTACCAGAGCTCAGCTCAAAATCTCACTCTTCATCAGTAGGGGAGTCGTAGTCGCCTCAAAGCGGGTCTACCACGGCCAGGAAGCCCCGCCACTATCATCATAGCCATGCCCATATCCATCCGTGGCTGTATCACATCGTATCGTAAGTTTCTTTTCATAATCTAAAGCGCCACGGGCGCGCACTTCCATATCTCGCGTACTAGTATGTAGTACATGATGCATGAGCGGCAGTATTCAAGGTCTACAGTTCTCGTCCTGTACGTTATGAGTTCAAATACATGTCTTCATGTCTGGATCCGAAAAACCACTCGCAATGGAGGCCTCCTCGTCGCCGTCATCGACCTGACTGCGATTTTCATCAGCGTCGACTGACGTGTGCGTGTCATTCTCGTCCCTCTCCTCAACCGAAGCCTGGGGGGATAGGGGTGTGAGATCTCGTACCATGAGTGCGTGTTGTGCTTTCACAATTATAGACACTTACTCTGACGGTTTGTAGGCGAGTCTCCAGGTACGGTAGGGTCAGTGAGGGCCCCCACCCCAGCCAGAGGGAACGCGCCGTCGTTGTCGTCGCCGCCGCCGCCGTCTGAGCGCGCAGTTGACGATGCCGCGCCGGAATTGCGCGGCGTCATACTACCGTCTTCGTCTTCGCAGTCTTCTGTGTTTGTCGCTGCGGGGCGGAAAATCGTACATGTCCTACACTTTGGGATCACATCGCACTTACCCATATCATCGAACAACGCTTCGTGATCATGGAGCTCGTCAGGCACGGCAGCCGCGCTGGCTTGCGAGAGTCCGTTCGCATTTTCGGCTTCCACGATGGCGTGCGATGTAACATCTGCCTCATTCGCAGTTGCGTCCACGGCCGCGTTCCCTGAGTCTTGCATCGCATCGCCATTGTCGTTGTCTTGATTACAACGAGCCATGAGCGGGGCTATGGCATACATGACGGAGCCGTTTGACGGTGTATGAATAATAAAATAAAGTACTTACCAGATCGATCTCCAGGGTGTATCTTGGGCCAACCGCACTCGGTGGGTATGGCGGACGTTACGGTCTGTGAAGACTCGCCAACGTCTTCGAGTCTGTCCGTAGCTGGAGATGTCGCGCTGGCCTGCGTGATCGCAGTTATATGGACCTCGGAGTCCGTGAGCGAATCGTCGGGGCCATGGACGTTTACACCTTCGCCTATGTATTTCATTTCTACCCATATGAGTCTATGAGCACCGTTTACAGCGAGATGATCGTGCTTACCACACGGCACATCTTCAGTTCGTGCCCGAGGTTTAGGAGTGTTGTTTGACGCAAGTGTTCGTATAGCCTGCGAGGCACCATCGACTGGACCGGCTTCACTTGTATTTGAGGAGTCTATTGGTGATACGGCATTTGAAGTACGCGGGAAATTCGCGATCAAGGGGATGTCTTAAGTGCAAGGAAGTACGGAACGCTCACCAGGCTGACCGGCTGTCCCTGCGTTCTCGACAGCGTTTGGATTGGAAGAGGGTGGCGTGCTGGATACGTCGCTCGCGATGACAGCGGCATCGGTACACTTCTGAAAAAAATCGGTTCATGAGTGATGACAAAGGTTTGTTACATCTACGTAAGTGATGTTCACCGGTATTCCACTTGGGCCTGCCTCGGGTTCGGGCACGAGCGGTTCCGTAGGGTTGAGGCTGTTGAACGCTACAACTTCGTTTCGGAGCAGTTTAGCATTTTGCTCGGACAGTGCAGCATCAAGTCTGTCGAGATCGTCCTCTACTCTCTGCCTCTCTCTTTCTCGCCTCTCCTTTGCTTCGTCGCTCTCGGCTATGGGCTCGCCTGTCCTCCAATCTACACACCGGAAACCCTCTCTGCATACTACACGGAGTACCTTGGAGATGTAGAATAGGTACTACGACTACTCTACTACAACTTGCAGGGACGCTACATCTTACCTGGTGAGTAGTACGAACGTTGAGGCACACGTAGTGGGGTTAGTCCAAGAAGAACTGAGGATGCATTGCATGGAGGCGGGTCTTATATACTACTGGGGACCCGTGCTTACTAACTACTGTATAGTTCTTACATAAGAAAGGAATTACATAAGCATATACGTAGGCGCGTGTTCAACACTCCCCCTCGATGTGTGTACGGGGTGGACACAGCGCATCAGGCGCATCGTATCGCGCAAGTTCATGCAGCGGTGATGAATTTGAGACCATAGGCCTCTCGGAATTTGGTGTGCTTGACGTGGCCCAGGTTCTTTGTGAGCATGTCAGCCGGATTATCTTCACCAGGGATGTGGAATATCTCGACAGATCCCTTTACGATAACTTCGCGTATGTAGTG
>SWBT01000226.1:0-16013 GCA_005298045.1 Pleurotus ostreatoroseus | reverse complement strand
TTATATACCCCCACTATTTGAAATGATTACATAAGCGATCGACTCGTACTGACTCATTCTGACTACGACTGACTACCGCTGACTACGGATGACTCATCGCTGACTCAGTACGACTCATCACGTGACTCATCAGATGACTCATCGAATGACTCATGCTGACTGATCACTGACTCATACATAGAGCTAGGCCTACCTGGACAATACAAACAAACCGCAAACACGCCTGATTCATGACACCTACTGATTCTTGACGTTGTATCTGGGACTTTGCTTGCGCGGGCTGCGATCGCCTTCTGGCGTGCATCATCCGCTAGGTGTTTGCGAATAGTCCGAGGGTCTTGTAAGAGAGAGTTTGGATCCCTCGAATACTTGCTATAGGTATATTTACTTCGTTTGGTGCCTGGTAGCACCGTGGACGGGCTGGGTAAAGTGCCGGGAGGTACCGTTGACTGCCATTTGCTACCGTAGTGGTGCCGTAGGACTGCCGTGGGATTGACGTATGGCTGGCGTGAAATGACTGTAAATCAAATGACTGTAAATCTAATAGATAAGCCGCAATACTACCAATGTCCAACTATGGATCGCGGTAGTCAAGGTTCAAATTACCAAGTGCTGTAGGCGTTCAAGGTCAGGTAATTCTTACCGTACGTATGGTTTGTTAACGTCTCTGTTGGACATTGCACTGTCAGTATTGGCACCTGGAAAGCCGGATACAGTGCCTGAAATGAAGTAAATAGTATATATCCACAGAATAAGACAAATTCAGAGTATGGCGCACCGCCTTTATAGAATATAGTGATGTCTATATGAAAAGTCCGTAAAACGCACTACGGGATGATTGTCCAAATCGTTTCTGTTGTAGATATCCTATTTCGGATGTCTTCTTCGCTTCAAGCTGCGCCAGAATAGGCTGAACATACGAGAATGTAGCGCAAGGATTCCTATGGAACTGCAACATCGACAGTCAGTCACCAAAACTCAAGACAAAAGCATACAATAATCGGCACAGAGCTTGGAAGGGACATTAATCCTGAATATAGTAGCCGACGCTTCAGATATTCGTCATTGGACGAGTGCCGCAGCTCGCTCAGCCTCGTTGTGATTGTAACCCTACCGTAGGGTGCCGTAGTGGCGCAGTCCTGGCCGTAACACTCCCGTGCCCGTGGTGGTCCCGTATCAGCACCGCCAGCTGTCACAGGAGTACCGTCGACTACCGTATGGCACCTTCGACTGCCGTAGGCTTAACGTCGACGACCTAAGTACTATTTGTGCATCACAGTCAACTTGCCTAAGGACGAGCGCGGTCGTGGTATTGTATACGTCCGTAGCTACACTGTGATTGCCTTGTCTACCTTGGGGAGCTCCTGCAATACTAACACTAGTGGTAATCACATATTCAGCTGATATAAGATGTGTTTCTTTACCTTGTTCTCTTAGAGGGATAGACTGAAGACCGCCGAGATCACGTATATGCTTAACACATGGCGTAGTGTTAACATCAATACTGCACGACCGCAGGACTTATCGGGGCAGGCTGAGCACATACTACTAGGGCCCAGGAGGAACACTCATGATGCACATAAGTCTGAGATAAGTTGGAACTCGACCATAAGATACTCGAAACGACACTCACTAGGCTGACGTGGGCGTTGAGGTTAAACCAGTCCATGATCGGACCTTGCCGATGATGCGTGCACGGCGAACCACCACAATTGGCGCCCATCATCTGTGCAGTGCTAGCGAGACAGACTGGAGACCGAGGCAGGCGCGACACGCGAACTTGACGCGTTCCGGAGACCACGCGAATGGGACGCGCCTCTCGAGCCACGATGGCTGGGCGTGCCACGCGGGCCGAACGTGCTGCGAGTCGCAGACGGGCCAACAGCGCGGGAGGAAGAAGGGTTACAGGCGAGGGTCGGCGGACGGGAGGCAGAAGCACGCCCGCCGCGAGGGACACCGCGGGAGGCTCGCCCACCGCGAGAAGCACCACGGGAGGCATTATGGGCACCGCGTCACTTGAGCTCGACGTGGTGTTTGTATCTATGAGATGAAATTACTTACTCGTCTGACAGATTACATAGGAACGCCTCGAGAAGCGCAATCGGTATGTACGCGTTGTGGTCCAAGCCCACGAACGTCTCGTAGCGCTAGAATTGACCAGTCACCAATGTGAGATTCCAGCCGGGTCAGCCGGTCGGGATCGTGGAAGCCAACGAGCTTGAGTGTGTTGTCCGCGTTGTGCGTGATCTTTGTCTGCAGGTATATAGTGTTCATGGCGATGGTGAGAAGACCGCAGGAGACGTTGCAGATGGTAGCTGGAGAGACAAATGCAGCGGACGAGTCTGATTGGGCGTATAGGCCGACATCTTGTAAATCCTCAAGTTTTCATCACGGAGTTGAGGTTCTCCTGCACGTTGCGCAGGCACGACAGTACAACGGGCACACGAGAGGACGTCAGCCTGATGCGATTGATCTCCGGCTGCAGAAGTTCGGGCAGTATAAATACGGCGGGGAGAATGCATGCCGTCGACGGTGCTGATGGTTGTGGTCGAAGATGTAGGTGGCGGGCTCACTCGTACGCGCGAGGCAGGCAGAAATTATCCAAGTCATTCATATTTACAGGCAGACAAAGTGCTGTAAATGTACAGGAGAGAGAGAGAAAGAGAGAGAGAGAGATGCTGTCTTTAACTACTGATCCCTTCCACGAATGCAGCGTGACCTGTGACGCTTATGTAAGTAATACAGTATCACCGGGCGAGCTACTTCGAACCCTTCCATGGCCACGCATAACGAGCTCCTTGTATCTACCGCGAGCCGCTGTCGGTAATGACTGCTGCTCATCTCAGTCCTAATACTGTCCGCATCAGCGCCGAGGAGCGATACTGATCACTCCCAGTCTCGCAGACCACATGGGAGAAATCGAGACCAGGCCAGTCGGGAGCACGCGCAGCGTGGTCGACAATGTGTAGCCGACCGCACGCCGGTCGCCCAGCTACGAAGATGACAGAGCAAGAAAATCCACCTCCGATCTGGGATAAAGCGCAGGGGTGGCCTCGCATAAGGTGAACACCTGGTGAACGAATCGTGCCAGGAGCGCAAGGGTCTTGTGATGTGAGAGCATCTTCCGAAGGAGGTCGGTGCTGTTGAGGACCCGTCGTGCCGCTGGAAGGCCCGGAACATGCTCATACGCCTCCACAAAGAACGCCTCCCTTAGGGCCTCAATCTCAGCGCAGGCTCAATCGACCAGAACGTGCGCCTCTGTCTCCGGCATCTTGCGAAGACGACAGAAACGACAGATCGGCCGTGCGCGGGGCGCAGAGGGGACGGTGCACCGTCCCTGTTCGATGCCGAGCGGATACTCCGCGCACATGAGGCGGGTGAGCGCGCGTCGATGGTCAGCGTTGGGGACTCGTAGGTAGTCGCGGAAGCGAAGTATTGCGTCAATGCATTTCCCGCGATCGTCGATCTCGACGCAATGTGCCAGCAGAGGGAGTGGACGGACGCCACGACTCGGCCTGCTAGATGTTCCTGCGTAGAGCTGGAGACCGCGACGAGGACGCCGCGCACGTAGCCGCTAGTAAAGCGAGTCGGGTCTTTGTATGCGAAGTCCACAAGGACAGGGAGGTTTTGTAAGGTGCACCATATATCCGAGATCCAAGGAGGAGACTTATCCCGCGCCATTCGTAGGGATGCAGCCAGCGCAAGGCTTGGCAACCTCGGCCCTCCTTCCAGCAGGTATAGGAGGTACCGAAGCACTAAGCAGACACGCCGATACATTAGAGGTTGGACGCCAGTCTCGGTCGCCAGTACCACAGTCATGGAGCGGCGCTGGAGGCCGAGAACTTGCCAAAGCATATGTTGAAAACCTCGATCAATGAGTCGATTGCAGACTGTCTAACGTCGGGGCCACCTCACAGCCAGCGGTGAGGTGCGGGTCTACCCGCCCTGAGTAGAGGGTACGACAGGCCCACGCAGGGAGCACCCCGACGTAGTCTTCCGCAGTCAGCGAGGTCCCCGCCATCTTGCGTGAGGACACTGCTCGCTGCTCCCGGTGGGCGGCAAAGATATACCGGGTTGTGGAACAGAAGACGACTCCGACATAGGGGTACCGGCCGACAGGAGGTGTCTACTTTCCCAGCGAAAGACGTGAGAAAACCGTGTTTTCTAGCGTCTTTGCGGCGGGGCAAGGGTTGATCTGCGGTGCGGGGAAATGCGAGCGAGAACTTGGGCGACTCTGATCGACTAACAGAGTCTTACGGATGACTCGCAAACAGGTCGTCTTCTATATGCAGTCCTCCAGGTTTGTAACTTTTATCGTGCATATATTGGTCATAATATGGGATTGATACACTTGACAGAATCCGATCGAGCCTACCACAGCCGCACCTCCTACCTCCTCGCCAGTTCCATCTGAGTTTGGGGACGACAACGGTTATGGTGACGAGTCTGCCGAAGAAGACGAGGGTGGTCCACACGAAGAGGAGAATGAGCTTTTACCAGACGACGAAGAGCATGAGGATGACCTGGGTAAGTTTGCATCCTTTTCAGAGTACACTTACGACACTCGTCTTAGTAGATGATGTCCGCTACAGCCAAGTAGCGAAGACGAATGCTAAGCGTCGCCGGGAATCGACTGCTTCAGAAGCAAACAAACAGCCTATCAAAATCCCGAAAGTCAACAAGGTCGTCAAGCGTGATGGTCGTCCACGTCACAAGGACTACGACGCGGACTCTCAAGCTGCCATCCAACTCGCTGAGTATTTCTGAGTCCTCCCTCGCAACTGACTGTCTTTTCCCAGATGATGCCACTGAGGCACGTCTCATCAAGAACGCTTGGACTGAAGCATGCAGCGAACTAAAGGCCAATTTTAAGATGGTAGGTGATCTCTTGTTATCCTACACTCTGATACGCTCGCGCGGCGGCGTGCAACTCGTCTTCGCAGCGAGAGCACGACGGTTGCTCGCGCCGTTGTTGCACAAGAGTATGGGTCCAAGCGTCTCTGATGGACCGCGCCACGCTACGAGGCAGAATGAAGTCTTTGAACTCATCGACTGTTTGGAATTCTTCTAGATGTGTGCCGTGCTCTTGAGAAAACCTTCGTGAAGCGGCATAGTTTATCGCGTCGCGGTGAGTATTTCGTTCTACTACGATACGTTCCCACCGAAAAGCAGGATCAGTTAACGTAGAGCATTCGTCAGATACACCTGCCACTCGACGACGCAGAAGCGAAATGTCGTCCGGAGTACACACACCGTGACCATAACGCATGTTCTCCAACGCTACACGGAAATTGTTATCGTCCTGGGACATTCCGGCCTGTCTCATATTCTGTCGAAGTATAACGACCGTAGTAAAGGTGTGCCACAGCGAAAACCCGTACGATTACTTTTGCCTGTCGAGATATTTACCTTATACCTTTAAACCAACAGATGAACTGTATAGTGAAGTTTGGCTTAAACCAGGCGGTGGGGGCTGACAGAAGTCGCCAGCGAAAATGATATGCTTCCCTGCAAAAGCATCAAGGGGTAAGTTAAACCCGTTCGCCATCTGCGCGCTGATGTCATACATGTCTTTGCAGCCTACCATAGATAGTTCATCTATAAAAATGATGTCGACGTGAAGCAACGCTTCTCGCAATTTTGACAGCTGCGCAACAGAGGTATGTCCATTCACGCTGATGTACAGCGCCGAATGATACGTTGATCCGTTGAATATACACGCGGCGGTACCAGTGGGTGCGAGCAATAAAAAGCGATGTCGCATGTTGCATCGCTCGAAGTATTCGGAGAGTGCATGCACGACTCTAGATCTACCAGTGCTTGCCATGCCACCGAGATACATGCGAAGCGGAGGGTTGCCATCGCTATTCTAAAGGCGCGTCTCTGATCTGCATTCAAATGGAAATGATCAATGACTGAATGCATAATCTACCGACGGTTATGTGATGAGGAAGTAGAAGACGCACCATCCGCGCCGGTGTCTGTCCGTCGGTGGGTAGATGACAGAAGCTCATATGGCAAGTTCATGTTACGCTTAACTTGGGAATGCTCATCTTTACATGATGTTCGTCGGTGCGCATATTTTCATAGCTCGGTTGAAGTCTTTAACTCAAGACCTGTCCTCCACGGGGCGAGTGTTTCCAGGCCATTCGCGCTCGAGATAGCTGGACCTTTCCTCGACCAAGTTTTGGATTGAAGCAAGAAAACTGGCTATGAACTTCGCACTCGGACGACTGTCTCGATGGTTGCTGACCGAGCTTGCCTGTCCTAGATCGCAAAAACTAGAGAATGGCCAAAGCAGGACCGGTAGCCGTTCTCTTCTAAATTTCGAAGAGGCACAGCAGTCATATTTGGGTGGTTATTATGGCATTCTATAGTTTAGTATGACTGTGACATAGATTTCCTTCGTGATTGCTCATTGCAGCGTAATAAGACCACTACATAAATTGCAGCCACTATCATCGTACGACTGACAGTAAAAATTCTTGAGCCCCAGGTACATAAGTGAGAATCCACTTGACGAACGCAATGAACCTTTCTCTAAGTGTATGCGCAGAGTATGTGGTGACTTCATGGAAACTGGAGGTTTGCACGTACTGAAGCCTGATATAGGCACCTGCGGATACCAGTGCCAGTGCAGCTGCAATGGAAAACCCATATGTCGCCGTGCGCTGGGCAATTGCTGATCTATGCATTTTATATTCGTCACCAGACCTTCGGGTAAGCTACAGCTGGGGCATGAGCATCAACACTTTATCGACTAGATATGTTGGGTTACCTTGTCATGTTTACGTCCCCCAAGTGCGGCTGTCTCGGGTGGCTTATCGTTCACCAATGGACTATTACGGACGTCCTGTGTTGGAAAGATTGTTACTACAGTTTCGCTGAGTGCAACGTATTCAACTTGCCGGATGATTCGGAACGGAGTGATCCCCCCCAGGTTCGACGGTATTTGACTGCCTAAATGCCTTACGTGCGGCGGATTCTGAAGTCACCGTGGCGTGCCACAGTCTAACGTAGTTTTCCGGTCCTTTTTCGGAGCTTCCAGTTGCTATATAATGTTGACGTCCGCGACAACTATACGCCTTGCCAATCATCTAAGCGTTAGTATGACTGAGTTGACACAAGACCAAGAATCATACCAGGGCCTGTATCATGTCACCTATAACGTGTGAGAGTGAAAAGATATGATATCGTATCCGTACTTACCGGGATGAGGCAAAATTTGAACGATTGGCGATATCACATCAACAATTTGGACCGTACCAGAGGCACTTCCCAACAGCATGTCGTTACTGTCATGGATGATTTGGACGGGTACCGGAACATTGTCGTCTTCGCTGACATGCAAGACAATTGTCCTAATCTTCACCTGTTTGAGCATGTCGTAGACGTCAAACGAGCCTTCTTCCAAGTTATACACGACGACCCGGAGTGGATCCATAATCACAGCGGATCGACCTCTAGGTTACGCATGAATTAGTGTCTACACACAGAACATGGTATATATATATATATGTTACGTACATGCGTATATCAGGTTGGAAGTGCCACACAGGTACTGACGACTGGACATTCCAGCAGCTACCCGAATCTGTGAATGCGAGTTCTTTACTGTAAGAGCTAATACTCACACAATTCCGTCTTCCAGGTACGAAACAATAAGCTGCAAGCCGTCGTCTGAAAACCACGCCGACCGAGGCGATACCAATGGTACGTCAAACTCTCTAGGAGGATCAGGTAAAAAGTGCGTCCACTCCTGGTCTAATTATCATTAGAGACAATGGTCGCTGAAAATATTTGAATGCCCACGGACCTCCGGCGGTCCAGTTACAGAGCGCAACCCTATGCCCGGTCGCAAATGCCAGAAGCGTACTGTTTGAAGAATAGGCAAAGCATTCTACTGGTCCATTCGGATCGTGACATAAGTCATATCCTGATACATCAGGAGACGATTCCTATCCACAGTCAATCAGCAACCAACGTTGGTCAATACGAGCATGGGCTAACCGTATCTAGCGCGTTTAGGTTTATCATGTGCGCAATCACACGGCCGTCGGCGTATCCCGCAAATATGCATGGACTTTCGAAGGGGTGCCAAAGGACAGCGGTGACGGGACTACCGTGTGCGACTATTGTGAAGGAGAGCTGCCCGGTGTCCACACGGATGATGTAGAGCTCGCCGTTATCGCAGCCTGCGACGACATGTCGAGCATCGGGACTAAAGGACAAACAATTAATGGATCCACTGAACCCAGAGACGGTGTGGAGCCGGAAGTATCGAAGAGTCATAGCACGGGTGGTGCGAGGTAAGGCTAGTTAACGAAGCTTGGATGTAGCAAAGCTGCGTAACGAAGCTTGGACGTCTGCAAGGCCGGGTGGTTATTATATACCACGATATTTATGCTTATTTACGAGGTGTGATCACCTCGTCTTCCCAGCACACTAGACTATAGTGAGTATAAAGACATACGTGTGGAGACAGCATCTCAAGGAGAGGCAGGCACTATCCTCGTAATGGTAATAAGGTCTACGAGCAAGTGTAGTATTCCTTTGTAGAGAATTATGGTTATGAGAGAAGGCCAGCAATGATAATGGGACAGAACTCCTCGAGAGGTAAGTAGGGCTGCTCAATTCTTGGAGCGGTCAGGTCGGTCGGGTCGGGTCGCTCCCAGAGCCAAGAGAAGCGCCCCCGCCTCTGACGCCTATGATTGTTTTGACCGCAAACCTCTCTTGCACAAGCTATACCGTTCGATAGCAGATCTTAAGAGGAATGTGGAAATGTAAAAATTATTTTATGCCGTGGAACGTTGAAGACTGAGCGATCTATCGAAATCGCGGACTCCTCGCGCTTGTAGAGCTCAAGCGCGCGCTATCTTGGCTCCTGCAAGCGACCTGACCTGACCGACCCCAGAATTGAGCAGCCCTAGTATCAAACGTACAACGCTCTGATGGGTCACAATCGCCCGGGCTCCGGATCCGGAGTGCAAACGAGTGCCAGGAGTCCTTTTGGAGCAGTATGAGTGTGGTCAATAGTTCTCAAAATTGAACATCATATATATAATGTGTATATTTGCGTACATTTTAGGACGGAATTACGTCGCATTGCTTTTCCCAACACTGACACGAGCACAAACGTAGCTATAGTGTTGTGAGCAGCACTCCACACAAATAAGTACTCGAAATAGCGCACAGGACCCCGGCACCTAGCGGTCGGTACACCGGAGCGACCCGATGGCCAGAGACTCGTACGCATACACGCCGAGCATTCCGAATCGACGCTGTAACTTAAAAGGTGAGTGTAGAAAGTAGCATTCCTCGACACCAAGTCCACAAAGACGCTTCTCTGGGAATAAGAAACCCTGGGTCTGGTGGATGGGTCAGGTGGATGCTCCTATTTATACATATGTGGTAGCTTTTCCGAGGCTATATTCTAGCGAATGCTCGCTTTTTAATCATCTCAGGACTCAAAGGAAGGGACATTCGACTACTTTGCGAGAAATAGCTCATTCGATGCTGGGGATAGTGGGCAATTTTCACAACGAGACTTGCGCTGGTCGCCTTGTGTTCTCGAAGAAAAGCAATGATGGACGCGGCGCCGCGGTTGTCGTATACTGTTGAATCGATGAGCTGTACAAGGTGAGGAGTACCGCCTCCTTCCCTATCTGTATTCACGGAACCTCGTCCATGATATTTCAGATAGCGATTAGCCTCCTGATGCGACTGTCGGCTGTCTCAGATTGGGCGAGTCTTGCGCTGTAGTTGAAGCTCGGACAATAGGTGATATAGCCACCATCTTCCCACCGCAAGACAATGGACTTTTATTGTTTGCCTCCCTCCCATGATTTACGACAGCAATACTTTGACGGCGGACAGAACTCGTGGATTGTGGATCAGGCCCGACGAACCGGTGCACATCACGCAATACTATCTTACCAGTTGATTCCTGTAGCTTCCTATAAGATGCCTGCTACAGTAACGGGCTAACCGTCCTCCTTTCGCCACATCCCACACGGTACGTCTTTCATGGGCTACGAGAGTCGCAGCGACGACTATGAATGGCTGACTTTGACTTCAGATGTCTTCTGGTCGCACATCACAAAGCACGCATCCTGCTCGAATTTTCGTCATCCTAGGAGGCGGGGCGAACTCCGGAGTTTATGCTCGCACTAGGTGTGTGCATCAGCGTCCGCGGCTGGGTATGAGCATCATTTACTAAAGTATTACTTAGAGTTTCCATCGACAAAGGATATCATACACCCGCCTTACCAATCGTCGTCAAATGCAACGACAATGGACAGGCCGTGCGCTTGTATGATAGCCTTGGTCCTTTCTTTGATACCCTGAAGGCTCGCGAACAAGTGCTTTCTGCCAGCGCCATGGCTGTACGAGTCCGTGAAAGTCAAGAAGTTGCGGATTTTTTCGCCGATCCTCTGAACACGAGCCCTACGTTCAGATCCGTCTTGTTCTCCAAAGACCCCTTTCCGTGTATCTATCTGGCAGGGTATGTATTTTCACGATGCGTGATTCTCGCTTCTCATGATGTGTTCTTTCACAGAACTGGCGCTGAGGAAGCGGTCGCAGACTACCAGTTTGCAAAATGGGCCGAATTCTTTTCATTCCATGTCGCGGTGGGATGGCTGCTTCTCAAAGGGGGTGGGCAAGGTACGCCAGGGGCCACATTTCGCCCCTTTTCGGACGGGCCTTCCATCGGCCCTTCGGATGCACCAAGTCAAAGTGCACCTGACATGCGCCGCACCTCGCTCTCAGAATCCGGCGCGGACCGATCTTCCTCTACACCCGGCCCGTCTTACAGCGGGTTTCTGAACCAATCAATCGCTTCTAGGGCCCGTCGATCTGCTGTGGGACACTCTTCCGTGCCTCCTACACCTCCTATTCCATCCTCTATCTCTTCGGTATCGACCCTCTCGTCATCTGAAATCAATTCTGTGCCCGCAGCCACCCACATTCGCAATGACAACCTGTGTGAGTACGTTTACTTCGCTTGGAACCGGCGGGCTGACATGAGCTTCAGTGAACGACAGTGTGACATTCACCAAGATACGCCACTTGGACGGGTCCCTGGTACGCACCGTGCTGTGGAGAGATACGCAGAAGTCTCGACCAGCCGTTCAAGTCCCGAGCCTGGGTAAGACCGTGGACGATGCTCTCCAAGCCTTTGGCATTGATTCCAGAGACTATGCTGTTATCGGTAGTGCCTACGATCTGGCGTACAACGCTGACGATTTCCGTAGTATCTTGGTAGCGCACGGAGCCCCTATCAGCCTCATAGATTGGCTGTGGGATAATATTGTTGTGGTGCCTCATGCGACTAGGAAGCGCGTTGATTACGCTTAGTAGCCGTTCAGACCGCTGTAAAGTACCGTCTTTGTTGAATTAGGTGTGATTTTGTTCGGATGTTCATGTGCGTGAGCGCTTCAAGGATTAATTCCTAGCCTATGAAGCTATATGAAGCTTCAGCGTTATATCCGACCCCCAGCATCACAAAGCAGTTCCACGGTAGACTAAGCCGTAACTTGAAGCTCCTACTCGCCGAAAAGTGCGCTTACGGACTGATCTGCGGAGGAAGCTGGCGTAACATGGTCACTGTGTTAGAAACATGGCACAGCAGGATCAACGTCTAATTAACATGATCCGAGGACAATAGGCCATACAATAGCTACGTCTCCGACGAGTCGGGCCCAGCTCATGATCCCGACTCTTAGCCATCGATGGCGGTAGTTTTTAGCACCCAGCAGACTGATAAAAAGGCTACATATGGGATAGAACATTTGCTGTGAGCACCACCGACCCAAATGCGTTTCTTCACCCCCCGTTCGTTCGCCTCTTGTGTCATTCTATCCAGGATAATCCTCTTCAAGGATACATATATGGTGCGAGCAGAAACGCGATCATCTTCCGGAGAAACACAGTAACCTTATTTACCTTTTCCTTATGCCTTTGAATTCATTATGATGTTGTGCTAGGGCTTTCGAATCAGGGCAATCCGTGATCAGAGAAGTGATAACTTCCCTTGAACAATTAGACCAGCAAGCAGCCCAGGTCGAGGGAATTTTGCGGGAGATCGAAATATGGTATCATAAAGCAGATCGTATTGTGTACTTTTTTTCCTATGATTTCTTTGCCATGATTAACCGATCTACGCTTCAGGAAAATGGCAGAAGCGCTTGCTCATCCAGCCAGCGAAGAAGATGTCAGAAGGATCCTAGCGGAACTGTAGCTAAGCCCTGGACGATGTAATGACAGATCCTGCAGATATGAGAAGTGTATACTTGTTTCAATTATGTCGTCGCGAAGTCGCTTAGCGTCGGCCTTGCGCTCCGTCAGTGAACAGCAGATTGGAACGGGAAGACAGTCGACAGACGAACGACAGAGCTTGAGCAAGACCTCTTCGTGAAGGCTGCTCCGAATCTTGCACCATTGTGGCGCAAAATGAGCAGATGGATAGGGATCGGCGATTCGGCGCGCGGATTATGAGTGGACCCCCGACGAGACTTTCATGAAGGACCACACCAGCTGCATCAGGACATACTAGGATTTCATTATCCGCGGTGTGAGATTCCTTCATACTTACCTGAGAGTCGTATGTTCGATATAGGATCGAACAGGTACCTCAACCACAGTTATAATATGAGTATAATTATAATATGAGTATAAACATCAACAGTGATACAAGCGCGGTAGACGTACCATGACAAGTGCATACGCGATTACAGGCTTCGGCATTGACGAGCCGAACGCGACGTTTCGTGTCACTCCGATGGAGTTCTTCTTCTTGAAAAGAGTTATATTGACGATCATCAGTGGGCTTGTCCAGCTGTGAGAGCTAAGAACGGTTGTATAAATCTATGAATCATGCGGACATGTGGAACATACTGGACGTGCAAATGTTTCGCCGCTTGTGTGATATTGTGCGCCTTGGACTTATTAGTCTGACCGCAAAGAAGGCGTTAGCACTTCAGCTTCGAAACGGAATGCCACAGAGTATGAAACAGACCCTTTGGGACTTGTCTCCATGCGATTCTGAACATGTCGCAGGTACTGTAGCGCTATGTGTCGGATTGCCGGTTATATTAAAGCATAACGATGGAACCGAGCCTGGCGCGGTAAACGGCGCAGAAGGGTTCGTCGTGTCTTGGGATTCCGCTCCGATGGCCGATGGGCGAAGACGTTTGTTGACTGTATTTGTCGAGGTAAAGAATCCACCTGCACCTCTACAGCTTCCAGGTTTACAGGCCAATGTAGTCCCCGTACCATACACGTCTGAGCATGTCAAGTGCACATTACCTGATAAAACTGAAATTACTCTGAAGCGAGATCAGGTATTTATCCTACCAAATTTCGCCATGACTGAGTTCGCCGTCCAAGGACGTACTCGGACTTTCAACCTTGTCGATCTGAGTTTCTGCAAAGGGCATCAGTCAGTGTACACTTGTCTATGTCGTAGCTCTTCTCTCGTGGGTACCTTGATACTGCAAGATTTTGATGAACGCAAATTACTCGGGGCATGTCGCGCGACCTGCGTAGAGAACTGCGCGAGCTAGAAATCCTCGACGACATTACGCGTATGCAATTTGAAGACAAATTGCCCTATCCGATTCGCGGTACCGACCGACGTGAGCTCATTAGTTCATACCAAGCATATTACGGTTTGCGCTACGTACCTAGAGACGTTCATCGTGGGCTCGATTGGCGGAAGGCTTCTCTCTTTGAATTGATGCCTCCTGGCGAGCGCGAACCCTGGGGCATCGCGACAAGCAAACGAGATCGCGAAGAGGACCAAGACACGCGCGAGCGTCCCAAGCGTGTACGCTTAACCACGTCGCGAGGCGTCGTTGATGATGCTCGCCAGTATAACGGTTCTATATGTATTGTGCACACTGCAATCGACCGGCGGGCCTCCTCGTCCCACACCTGCCCCCACCACTCGTCGAACTCTACATGGAAATGTATGGGACAACCAACAATGGAGTTGTGCGTATGATAGTCTATTGACTATACTTTGGAACACTCACCGAGAGTTGACATCCGCCTGGCCTACTGTGGTAGCAGACAACACGAAACGTCGCATGCTTGACGTCGCGTTCCGTGCATGTGGTGAGGACCATGATCCGCAGCCCGCGTGCGCGCGAGGCGTGACTTAGCCAGCGCTCACGACCCTGTTTCCCGCCCTCGCACAGCCTCGCACTGGCCGTCGGTCCTCCGCTATTGAACCGCTCATCAACTTGTTTTTCACCGCGTCTGCTCCCTTTGGTCAATCGTTTTGGTCTTGCCAGCGCTGCGGTTTAATTCAAGATGTACGTGATCTCAGCAGTTATCTCCGGTCCACTGCCTTCAATTTCAGAACAGCTAGCTTTGAGCTAGCTGTTAGGACGACCACGATCACAACTACGCTGATCTTCACTGATTTGTTCGAAGAACATGGGACGAGGCCTTGTCCACAATGTCTTCATGGCACGTCGCTGCACTCGCAAAACCATTTCGTTGCGACCCCTCCTTTCATGTTACTGGAGATTCCGGCCGAAGACGACCGCTTTCCCAGACTTGTGGTAGACAATACGATACGGTTGACACTCGCAGACAATGAAGAAACTTGCCGATTATTTGGCGCAATCTATTTGGGTTCTGGCCACTTCACTGCACGCTTTGCTCTTTCGGACGGAACGCGCTGGTACCACGACAGGATCTCCACGCGTAACACTTGCTCTCCGGATTCCACAGCAGCCTTAGGCTCCGCTCACGGGAGAAACGTGTGTATTGTTATGTACGCGCATGTTCCGTAACTAACTATAATACATATAGCGCGCACGAGCATAATCTGGGTTCATATTCCGCTACAATCAGTTAAGGGACATAATAACAGGTTGTCCTCCCTCGTTATCGTCGAACGTTAAGTCTTCTTCCTCTACGACTTCAGGTTCTTTGTCTTTGCTCACCTCGCGCTGACACTATGTTAGCGGATGATGCGTCTACCATTCAAGAAACTCACCTTAGGCATGTCTGCCGCCGAACACAAGCGCACTACGCGATCGACAGAGAAGTATACACGCGTCTCTGTCTTATCTCCCTCCCGGTACGTGGATATGTCCGTATGCAACTTCACGTTAATAGACCTGACAATCCCCTCAACCTAGAACCTAAAAGGAACCTAAACCCTGGGTATATCCTTCGATCTGGTATCTCCTGGGTGGTTGGCACCTGCAAAGGGGAGTGCAGAGTACTCGTCTGAAGAGGAGTTGGTGTAGGAATCTCTACCTCCGGTCGTAGCCTCCAAATATGCACGAAGCGACTCGATCGCAGGGTAGTATGACTGCAGGACTGCTCGACTGCAAGGCTGGGTGGTCATGCGACCGTGGGAAAGTCGAGTCGCAAGGTGATTCGATCGCGTAGTCGCAGAATGGCTCGATCGCAGAGTTATGAGGTCGTGGGCTTGCTCAATCACGAAGAGAAGCGATGCGACAAAGAGTGTGATGCTCCGAGGTGAGTAGCGACTGGAAGCGACTGGAAGCGACTGGAAGCGACTGGAAGCGACTGGAAGCGACTGGAAGCGACTAGAGATGGTGCGACGCGACTGGGAATATGGTCGGGTAGCTGTAAAGGGTGCAACAAGAATGACTAAAGTAGTATAGAGATGTGCAATGCAGGTGGTAGCGCGATCGAGAATAGAATAACGCGACTGGGAATGACGCGATGCGATCGACAGCAGTATGACGCGACTGGAAAGGTGCAATAGAGTCGCTGAGGGTGTAAGGCAGTCGCAGTGCAAGAGAGAACTGAAATAGAGTCGCAAGATGCAAGTAAAGCGGTCGACTAGGCTTGCTAACTCATAGAGTCGAGTCGCAATCGTTCTACAGGCCTTTAGACGAACCTAAGACATAGACACGACTGCTTGAAGGCCAATAACAGCCAACAGCTGTGCTAAGTCGAGGAACGATGTAGGGCACTGAGTAGATCACGTCTCAGACTTGTCTGGGTCGCAAAGGGCTAGCACT
>SWBT01000178.1:0-16056 GCA_005298045.1 Pleurotus ostreatoroseus | reverse complement strand
GAAGAGATGGCCAGTCTACTCCAAATCAAGAAGCAGGACGTTACCATTACTCCCGGCAGCTGGGTACGTGTCCGACGAGGCAAATATCAGGGCGACCTTGCACAAGTCATGGACGTCACCGAGAATGGAGAAGAGGTCGGCCTTAAGCTTATCCCGCGAATCGACCTCAATCCCAAAGACGATGCCTCTGTCGACGGAAAGAAACGCAAGAAGGCCAGCGCTGGACCTTCTGCGCCATCTGGACGACCTCCTCAGCGATTCTTCAATTACGAAGAAGTCATTAAAGTGTACACTCGCAAAGCGGTCTACAAACGCGGTCAAGCATATGTCTTCCAGAACGAAACACACAGGGATGGCTTCCTCGAGAAGGACTTCAAGCTTACCGCATTGCAACTGGATGATGTGAATCCAACTCTTGACGAGATCACCCGTTTCACTCGTGGTCAGCCCGGTGCTGAAAACGAGACTACAATCGATCTGTCGATCATCGCCGAGGCGTCCAAGAAAGCGGCCATCGCCGTGCTACAACCCGGTGATCACATTGAAGTTTTCGAAGGCGAGCAATCAGGCGTTCACGGGACTGTACACGCTGTCGAGCAGGACGTCGTCACGATTCAGCCAATCGGGGTAGAATTTGATGGTCAACGGATACAGATTCCCGCCCGCAGTGTACGCAAACGGTTCAAGCCTGGTGATCACGTCAAGGTCATGACCGGCAAGAACGCCGACGAGACAGGTCTCGTCGTCTCAGTCATGGGTAATGTTGTCACGTTCTTGTCAGACATGTCTATGCAAGAGGTATGTGGGCACTACTTCCCGAAAACCCTATCACTGACATCACAGCAAGGTGTCAGTTTTCTCGAAGGACCTTCGCGAGGCGGCTGAGGTCGGAAACAGTACTAACATCGTGGGCAACTACGAACTTCACGATCTAGTGCAGCTCGAGTATGTTCACATCATTCTCCAAACGCGCCATGACTGACAATTCTTTAACATGCAGACTGTTGGAGTTATATTCAAGACTGAAAGAGATTCCTTCCGAGTCCTTGATCAGAATGGTCAAGTCCGTCTCGTTCAGCCGCATCAGATTTCCATGCGTCGCGATTCCAACAGAGCTATTGCCACCGATGCGGAGGGACACGAACTACGTGTCAACGACAATGTCAAGGAAATCGACGGCGAGGTAACGCAACTTTTTTCTAACGTCTGCTGTTTCTCATGTTTTATTTGCTTTCAGGGTCGGAAAGGACGAGCTTTACACACTCATCAGTCTTTCTTTGCCTTCCTCTTCAATCGCGAATACGCTGAGAACGGCGGCGTATCTGTGACCCGTGCTCGCTCATTGGTCTCCGTAGCGCCGAAAGGCAATCTCATGAAGTTAGGTGCAACCGACTTGTCCAAGATGAACCCTGCTATGAGTGGAGGCGCCCAGGGTGGTATGATTGGCTCTGGAAACATGGGTCGCGATCCTCGTGATCGTCTCATAGGTGCCCAGGTGCAGATTGTGAAGGGCCCGCAGAAGGGTTATATCGGGATCATCAAGGACACCAACGGCCCTATTGCGCGAGTTGAACTGTCGTCTGGTAATAATCTCATCATGATCGACAAGGAGAAGCTTCGACGACGGAAGTAAGTCAGCGTAGGCTCCCGCAAATGTCTAACCTAATCTACCTTCTCTGTAGTCCTGGAGGCACCCTTGAAGCGCTTGAAAGCACTCTGATGGGTCCACCGAAGGCCGTACCCCCTGTAGGCGGTTGGGCCAAGGCTCCCTCCAATACAGATCCGTTGGGCTTGGGGATCACACCGGCATGGGCTGGAAGGACGCCCAATCCATATGCAATGGGTGGCAGCCGGACACCCGGATCAACTTCAGGCAAGACACCCAATCCTTACGACGACCTGGGAGGCAAGACACCGGCCTGGAGTGCAAATTCGCGCACGCCGAACCCCTACGCTCAGAAGGACTCTGGGAAGACGCCTGCAGGGAACGCGTCTGCACGTACCCCGAACCCGTACACAAGTACGAGCTCGACTTCGGACAACCTGAACGCATGGGGTGGTGCCACCCCCGGGCGGCCGTCGGCGAACAACAGCTGGGGCGGTGCTACGCCAGCGCCTGCCAGCTGGGGAGGTGCGACACCAGGCAGACCTGCGGGTACCGACTGGGGACAACCCGCGTCTGCTTCTGGAGGCGCATCCGGAGGGCTCGGCGGACGCGATGTCTGGGTACGTACACTAAAATGTCTGCGTCACGCAGTATACTGACAGTCCCTAGAAGAAACCAATTTCTCCATGGAACATCACGGCTGCCACGCTTGGTGGTGCCCCTACTCCCGGACCGTCAATATGGGGCACCTTTGGCGCAATAGCATACGATCATTTCCGGGAGCAGTCAGGCGTTCACGGAACCGCACACGCCGTCGAGCAGGACGTCGTCACGATTCAGCCAGTCGGGGTAGAGTTTGATGGTCAACAGATACAAGAACGCCGACGAGATAGGTCTCGTCGTCTCAATCATGGACAATGTTGTCATGTTCTTGTCGGACATGTCTATGCGAGACGTATGTGCTGTTACTTCTCTGGAATAAAGCTGAAGCTGCAGGAAGGTGTCAATTTGTTTCCCAATTCATTCACCGATTGTCATGCCACTGTCGGAGTCACAAACAACATTGCCGCTGGCACATGGTAGACTTGCGGCAGGTCAAAGCTCATGTCTCCATCTACACTGCTGCCATTGCGCTTTGCACAGTGATGTTAGTAGCTTCGTCAATGTGTCACGTCACATGCAACAAGAACCAGCTGCTTTCGGGTCTAGTTGGGCTGGATCCGTCGGCGCATCCTCCGGTCTTTGCATGCTTTTGTGATAGTATGTATGGTACGGCTGCCTGCAGTGCCGATATTCTCAGACATTGGTGCGCATTCTCCCATATACAGGAACAATTTGATTACAAGAAATGTTGCAACAGGATATAGGAATTAGCATCACAGCCGACCACGAATCTTATAGCTCATGGGGATGGGAATAGGCCTTCGGAAATGAGAACGAGCAATAATCTCTGGTAGGAATCTGTAAAACTTCGAGTGCAAGAATGCAAGGGCAGGTGGAAGATCAATATGTGTGATGGGTGCTACAATATGAATGTAAGGGGCTCCGTGACGACAATCAGCCTCCGGGTGAAGCTGGGCCAGAAGCTCGATCCACGTTTGCTCAACTGCCCGGAAAGCAGTTATCTTGGCTGCTCCCACAGGTGGGCCTCCTCCGCTAAACTCTATAACATTGACAAACTGTCCTACCCAAAGTTTGACAGGTGTCCAAGCGAGCGAAAAGGTTGACGGGTAGCCCGGTGTGGCAGATGAGGCCTGCCAATTGACTTGAATGGTAGTAGCTGGTGTGTGGGTTGGGAGACTTTCCCGTGTACCTGTCTCCCAGCTGTGCTCGGTGTAAGACTCCATGATCCACTGCAAAAGAGGCCCTGCAGGGTTGTCGATGAGAGGATGGGGGATTGTGAAGTGTCGCTGAATCAATAGAAGAGCAAACGACGACCGACTGGGCCACCAAACTGTATATTCGGCCCATCGGGCAGAAATAGTACGAAGGTGGGTAATATGGCCTTTTTCAGATACTGTGTTGACGTCGTTGACAAATTGCCATGTTGTATTCACAGCGAGGGGTTGTAATGGGGGGGACACAATGTATATAGTGTCGGAAGCTCCATCGAAGCCTGTCGATGCATGCTCAATGTGAAGAACAGGCAAGTGGGTGTCTGTTTGAATTAGACTCAGATCAGCACTATAATCAAGAGGACGTACTCATTTTAATGACACGGTCAAAGAAAGTTGCCACCGTTTTCTTCCTTTTTTTTAGGGCTGGGACCTGCGGACACAGCTGTATGATATCTGTTGAAAATACGGAATGGAAAACCAACTGTGTACACAGGTTGCAGCCCTCTGAGGAGCTTACGACAAAAGGTTCGACTGTTGATGGCTGTAGTAGACAACGTGGATGAGAGCGCTCAGAGATTATTGCCGCTGTCAAAGCATGATCACAAATGGACCATAATTATTGGTATTTTTGTAATATTCTCTTTCCTAGAATTCTGAGTCTTGATCTCACAAACTCTGTCTTCCTATCTGTTTCTAAGGACTTCTCCTGCCTTATTCGAGTCACTGGACATCAACACGAGGCTATCATACAATTATCTTCTGTTGTCCTTTTCAGTATTCCTGCGCGCTTCTCTATGCGCGATATGGCGCATCATTCGCCATATTTGCTGACCTACCCTTACGACCCATAGACGCGTTACAGTTCCTTTTATTACAGGAGGGCATGTCCAGCCAGACAATAATCTGAGCGTCTCCCTAGGTTGTCCTCTCTTTTACCGCACTCCTCGTCGATATCGCAATATACGACAACAATAACACTCATTTACTCTGGCATGTCTATCGACTTCTGGCCGCAGACTCCCAATCAACCCCCACCCTCACTGGGAGATCGCATTGCAGCCTTAGTCCTGTTCATCATTGCTCTCATTATCATAGTGCCAGTGTCAGTCGTGACAACATATTTCGCAATTATGCGAACCTGGAGATACTTCACCACACCAGCCTCCCCAAGCTACAGAAGACGGCACATCCCTTCCTCCTGGCGTGGAATCTCGCCTGCCATGCTTGAATTCCGTGTTCCAACTCTATCATCGTCCAACTCTATCACCACCATCGATGATGCTTGGACTATCGACCTGGAGAGAGAAGCCGGATTCCCGGAGCAGGTCGCGGGGACACTCTGCGAAGACTCAGGCAGCGTCAAGTGGATGAGGAGGTCGGTGGAGATCATGGAGCACATCGAGGAAGAGGCAGAGCGACACAGAGCCCCTTCCCCGACTCAATCTGCTGTGCGCGCTCACAAGCGCCACGCCTCTTACCCGATCTAGCCGAGGCGTGCGCGGACACGTGGCTACGGAGCTCGGAGACGGGTCGCACAAGGTGAAGGTGGAGGATTTACAAGAAGGTGGAGGATTTATGAGAAGGTGGAGGATTTACGAGAAGGTGGATCAGAATTGTAAAAAGGATAGACAATTGCGATATGGTAAACTTGTTTCTTGTTTCCTAATCAGGCGGACATTGCCAGAATTGCTATATTACAGTGCCAGTTTATTAGTTAATCTTCAATGACTCGAAGGTGTGCTGTTTCTTGTTTGTAGCTCAAGCTTGTTGTCAGACGAATTTCGACAACACAGGTGGAAAATAATTGAAATATTGTGATGGATAACCGGTATCAAAATGGCATATCGTGGCTTCCACGTGCTTTAAGCGCTGAAATGAATATAATATGTAAAACTTCAGCTCGACGTTTCTCTGACTATCATCTTCTTCGACACAACTGTTTGAAATGATAGGTAAGTGCTGTGTTAATCTGTCCTTTGCTTCAACATGTTATATTGACTCACTGTGTAGTCATCGAAAGGCTCTTACCTGACACATCAGCATCAGGCAGATCGGAGCGAACCGGAACTCTGTCTGTAGACTGCAACAGAGTTCCAGACGATATTGCGTCTACTGCAGCCTCCTTGGGCACTGGGACTCCATCTGTTCGGCCTACGTTGGACTCTACAACTCTCAGCATCGCATCTGCAAACGCAGAAAGATGGTCGACTGGATGGCATGCAGACTTGTTAGCAGAGCCTGTCACATACACCACACACGGCAGCACATATAGCCCATACACCCTGACATCTCTGCATCACTCAAACATCGCCATGCCTCGCCATCGTGATCATTGGACTCCGCCTTATGCATCTGGTGCACTTGCACTGCGACCACCTCGCATTGTCAATCCACCTCTGCACTGCATTCCTATCCACGTGTCTTCCAGACACGGATCTCTTGGAATTACGAGAAATATAGCATGGTACCTATGTGGCGAGCCACCATCCCGGGCCAAATTTCGTATTGGTTCCAAGCTTTATTTGAAGGACGTCAACAACGACCCCATCAATCTGATCTTGACCATCGTCGACATTGTTGGTATCAGCAGATATTGGGTCACCTTCCGCCTGGCTGACGTCGAGTTCGAGGAGACCTGCAAACATACCATTGCCATACCTATGCAATTTACACACCTTCCTCTGCTGTATCGGTTGTTCCACCTCATATTCTCCAGCCTTCTCACCGACGACTTTCCCGATGTACCGTTCCCCCTCCCTCGACTAGTACAGCCCCGAATCCACGGAGAGGACCAGAATACTCACAGTGCAGGAGTCCAACTGCAGCAGTCCGAACCCCGTCCTTCTGGTACACCTGTTCCTCCCGGAGCACCCACTGTGGCACCAGGTGGCATCGACGATGTGGTGTGAGTGATAGAGACGCACTCTAAGTTTGGACACTCAAAACTTGAGCAAATAGCTGTGTTACATACAAACTCTAAATCTGATTCAACTCGTACGTTATGTATGCTCCCCTCATTGCTTGATGATAGTCGATTCTACGTAGACACAGAGTTATATTGATTGAGACTCATATATACAGTACCGGTGTCTCGGTCTCAAAAGGGATTCAGACAGTGCTTGAGATAATGCCATCAGCGTGAACACATCGGTATCAGCGGTATGTATATACGGAATGTCAACATCCATACTATTGCATGGTTAGCAGTGCCCTCGACATTGTCCCTTTCCAAGTACGTCGTCCTGAGCATCCGAAGCTAGCGTCCTGTGGTGCCCCGGTCAATGCCGAGCTCTGGATCACGCCGGGATTTCCGCTCGCAATGTACGCGATTGTACTGCATCTCCGTCCGATGAGTTCCTTGAGTAGGCACTAGCGCACGGATTCCTGTGACACTGTTACCCCAATCTTCTGCCCGGACAGCCTAAGGGTAACACCCACTTGAGTATGACCAGTGCAACGCATCACAGGGACTCTGCAGTATGAATTAGGTCTCGCGTCCACGGGGCTCGGTCGGTTCGGGCAAATTCAAATGTCATTACATGTCCCAGTTCCTCACGAAGAGTCGCGAAGTCACATTGTATCTAACGAACGGTGGTCAGAAAAGGGAAATGCCTCGACGAAACCAAACGAGACGAAGAAACACTCATTCTTCTAACATATCGTAATCGGCAGGGTTACGGTCAACCACTTCAACGGTCATGTCCAAAGTAAATGTCGGATCTGAGGCACTTATCAGTACACTGTGTTCAGGACGGAAAATAGTCACTCACTTGCGAAAAGACTAGTAATATACGCACGAAACTCTTCACGAATTCCTGAGTTTACGTCGCCCACAACAGCCGGGATCTTCAACTCGACGCAGAGCCGCTGTAAACGGGGTAACGCGCGGCATCGCGCCGCGATTTCCATCCACCGGGTGTCCGATAACAGACACAGAGGGGTCGCCGTCCACTCTGGACGATATATCTGGAAGACGAGGTGGACGGTCGTGATGGACGTCGGTACCTGCTCGAGGACGTCACGAGCAAAGCGCTGAGTAGCGGCTACCTGCACTCGTCCGTCCAAGTCGACCTCTGTGGTAAGCACAACAGTAGTCAGAGCCGCGCAGCGACTCAGTCCGGATGTGTCCCAGATGTTTTCACCTCGAAGGCGCGTGAGCGAAGGTTGACCACATGGCAAAAGACGACATACCGTTGCCAAACCAAGAAATACTCAACGCAAGGTATTCAAGAGAATCTCGATGATCGCTAAGCAACTTGCATAGAGCATCTGTGTCCGAATAAGACAGACAGATGTCGAGGCGGCAAAGAGTGGACGGGTTAAGCCTCGGTAATCGCAGCACGTCGGGTCGATCTATGAGACTGAAGGTGAGCCTTTCGATAGGGACTGGTTCATAAGGAGGGCGAAGACTCTCCGTGAACGATAACCTGTCCATCGTAAGCTCATCGATGGCATCCGCGGAACGGGCGATAAAGGTCGCGTTGGAACCAACGGCGAGATGACAGACTCGTCGCAGCGTCAACGAGCGATAGCGACGTTTGCGAAGGGCTTCCATGCAGACGCAATGGCTGGATGTACTAGGACAGTCGGCCCAATTCACGTCTTCGAGAACCAGCTCCGTGACATTGGGAAAACGTTGAAGGAAAACGCCAACCGTGCATGCATCCAAGTCGGGTTTGATGAGCTCTATTCCGCGGCCGGCGTACTCCAGTTTCCGATACATGGGGACGGTACACAGCACAAGAGTCGTCACATGCACGTCGAACGAGGGCGGCACAGTGTCCAAGATATCCTCGAATGATTGAGTGGGATCGTCGTCGGGCGCGATGAAATGGATGTCGATGCTGCCGTCGTCGTTCAAGGCAATCGAGGTCGGGCGGCAGGCAACGGCGCGGATGACGAGTTTCGCATGCAGATATTTGTATGTGTGTAGTTTCCACGATCGATTGACTAGGGCAGCCTGGAATAAGGTAGAGAAATCGGTGGCGACATGATCAACGATCATGTCCTGAACCTCCTGAGGAAGAATGGGTATTGAGGGCATATAGCGCGACGTTCAAAGGAATCTGATGGTGCCAAGAAGGACAGCAAGGGCCCGCAGTGAGACGGACGCATATTATAACAGTTCACGGGCAAGTCGACTCAGAGTTATGGTCGTGGTCGTTTCCGACGCTTGCATGCTACATCAGCGAGCGTCCCTCAAGATCACGTGGTGAGCACTCCGGGCCGACTGACAGCCGATGAATAAACGCAATTTCTGCGACTGGCACAAGCAACGAGGTGAAATTGTGGTACATTGCACGCAAAACTGGAACAAATGATATGGAATCTGCGTGTCCGCGTTCACTCGACACGTACATTTACACCGACAAACTCGCGGGCAATGTCGACAGCCACAGTAATCAAGGGAAAGGAATCTCCTAGTACGATCAACGGCAAACAACACACAGCATTCACGATACAGCTCAGCGAGCGGTCTACTAAGCTCCAGATGACTCCCACACCACCAATCACGACAGCGATCTGTCAGCGGCTGCCGGACATGTAGCGAAGACTTCAAACCAAGCGAGTGGCATCATACGTCTTGTAGATGACTGACCAAGATGTAAGTAAGATTAAACCGTGTAGTATAGGCAGCTCACCTTTTATGGGTTCAAGATCGCCTCTGATAGCTTCACTCCATTCGAGATGCTCGCCGTCGTCAGGCGACTCGTCGTGGTTGTTGCCAGTCCACTCGGGCATATGAAGCTCGAAGACTTCAAGTGAGCCGATTTTGAGGTTGGCCAGGACAACTCGCCAGTCCGGAACGCGGCGTAACAGCTTCCTCGCCTCTACCGGACGCAAAGGCAGCGTAACCTCGAAAGAGAGGTGCACGAGACTCGGCGGCAAAAATGCAGTGATTATCTCCAGAAAATGTGATCCCGCGCAGTCGTCGGTCGGCGGATGCTCACATATCTGGAAGGAGATGTGTACGTCTCGCAGACGGACGCAACGATGGAAGCCTAAACTAGCCCACTCCATGATAGAGAAGCCTAGACGACTGTGGTCAGCGTGCAGTAGGTGTGAACGACGCACATCACTCACCTTCGTCCCTCAGCCTGATATTCAATGTCTCGAGACTCTCCGCGTTCTGATTAAAGAGCTCTCGGAAGCCCGAACGGGATTCGCCGTTGACATCGCTGATGTCGAGGGAAACGAGATTTCCAAAACTAGGATAGTGACGACCGATCTCGCTTCCAGCGAAGCCGTAAGGAATTCTAAGCTCGAGCCTCTTGACATCGGGTCGCTTAGCTCGTAGAAAGGACATGTAATCGGGAGTGAACACACGCCATTCGACATCATCGAGGCACAAATCCCTGCATGTTCGCGCAAGTTCGAGGACGTCGAAAACGGCGTCGGTCGTTTGACGATGGATAACGCGTCTGACGGTCACGGACTGGAGAACCTTCTTCTCCGCATCACGTAGACAACGGTGGCTGGCGTCGAGGAGGCCGTCAAGACAGGAAGCCCACACAAGACCGTCCATGACGACTGTGTAAACGTTAGGAAACTGTCTCACGAACTCCATGACATCGCACATCGTTAGAGTCGGATCGTCGCCGTCCCCAATGGACCAAGACCTTGCTCTGCGACGTTCGTCTTTACTGAGTCCTCGGAATGTGATCGCCTTGACGTGAGAGCGAAGGGTTGGGTTGAGAGTCGGCACTCGAAGAGAGATATCATGGAATCGGTCGTCGATCTTCTTGGACTTTGAGCTGAGCACGCCGACCTGCTTCTTCTTCCTCCACAGGACGCATCGCGGTCCTGCGATGAAAGACAGCCGCTCGAACAGCAAGGAATGGGCGTGAGGTTTCCAGTAGCGAGAAACCAGGGTGAGGACGAAGAGTTCAGCCTCATCAGAGACGTCCATGATCAGGTCACAGATCTCCTGAGGAAAGGACGACGAGAAGCTGACAATGCGCGAATGAACTTGCATACTGTCGAGTGCAGACGGAGTTATCCATGAGGGCGAGGTACTGGGACGAAGGACGCGGTCTCACACGTCGTCTTTTCCCTGATCCATTTTATTTTCATGTAGAAGCTCATGAAAACAACCTGGACCGATGCACGGGTGCACGAACATCTCCGAAAAATAAATCAGACCCTCAAATCTTGTGTCCCACTAAACAGCAAAGCAATATTCGTGTTTCAGGGGACTAGAATCTACAGAGCCATGTCAACCCAGCATTCGTGCATTGCAACTCTTAACACACCGTTTCTGATGCAAGAATCGTCATCTTCACCGATACGCGTTATCCTCGCCGACGCGTTACCCTTAGATGGAACGTGATGCGCTAGCACCAGCTGCGGTCTTTTGTCGCCGGAACGAGCGGGACGACGGATCGGATGTGGCAACTGGACATATGTTGATTTCGCAGGCTGAATAAACGGGAAACCAGCATATTCTCCTTTCCAAAAAGAGCACTAGTCATTCCGCCGAACAGCCCGGACGAATGAGACTTGCGTAGGCGACGCTGATAGTCAAAGGCGAAGGTAGGAAACGCGTCAGCCGGTCATTAGTCTCGTTTAAGTTTAAACCCAAAGACTCACCTTCAATCGAGCATATACCAGTGAGTGCCAATGCAATGGGCTCGTATAACTCCTTTGTCCAAGGATCGGGTCCGTGACGAGACGAGAGCTGATCGCAGAACGACAGCTGAAGCTCCACTAAAGACGACACACACATCAGCTCCGAGATCACCGTCCAGTCCACTAACGACAAGTGGTACCTGAGGCGACTCATGCCATATCGGACGTGAAACACATGGAGTTCCACACGTCGTAAGCTAGGCAGTGGCTGGGAGAACAAATGAAGCAGCAAGTCGCTGGGGGTGCTGGAAGACCCAAATGGTTGGATATACGTCGGATCCAGCGACGTAGTCACAGCCAGTGTCTCGAGCGACTGGCACGACTCCAAGGTAAGTTTAGACCATTCCGACAGGACAGCTAGCATAGTCCGATCAGCTCCAATGCTCTATACACGAACTTATGCGTACCTGGAGGCGACCTGTCGAAATCCAAATGTAAAAGCCTGATGGAAGAGAACACGGGGTTGGTGAAGAGGACGTAATTGAGGACCGTGAAACTTGCGAAATGACACCGCAGCCGGAGCATCTGCAGATCCATGCAACGTGGTAGGTGATAAGCGAGGGAATGGATGGCGTGGTAGTCGTAGGGGAAAGCAAGGAACAGAGACGAGATCGCCATTTCCGGTCGCGAGCTGACTTCGGTCGATGAGTTGCCATAGTTCGGCATGATTATCACGCTGTCCCATGTGTCGGAGAGCTTGAGAACCTGCATCAACGCTTTACCCCCATCCACGGAATGATTGCCCTCAAGAACAAGCTTTCGCAGCTTGTGCACGACAGGCCTCGTCACATCCTTTTCATCGGCTTCCCAGCACCAATGGGAGATACTCAACTCCGTAAGCTGTGGGGTACACGCAAGCAGCCTAAATAGATCGGGAATCGTCAGCTTGTGAAAAGCTTCGATTTTAGCCGGTCCCCGTCGCGTCTCTGCCCAGAGATGCAGTACGCAGATATGAGATCCCATCGACATATGACCATCAAGAAACTTTATCGCAGAAAGAATGTGCGTCCGATGATAGACACTGCGAAAAAGGAGGGGCTGACAGCACTCGTACCAAAACGAGCTGACGAGGGCGCATCTCTTTAACGTTGCGAGCTCCCTCTGATGGTAAAGGAAAGTAAAGATGAGGAAGAGGATATCAAAGAGAATGATAGCCATTGCCTGCTCAGTGGCGCAGCCAGCTCAATTTATCTGCTCTACAAATGTGGAGAAACAAGGGGGAAAAGACCTCACTCACTCGTTTATGCAACATCTCCGATATCGGCGCGCATGGCGTACGATTCTCCGAGCCTAGCAGCACACCGTGGTCACAGTGCAACAGCGTGGAGTCGTTCTCTTAAAGACGGTCAGTTAGCGACGCATCGGATAACGCCGAGTTCCCATGTGTAGCCTCCACGTGAGCATGTGGCGTAACCTCCGATTGATCGACTGTACGGAGCACTATCTTGTTCCTTCTCACGCCACGCACACATTCACAACAGTTGAGGATTCACAAGACCTCAGCCGAGTTTTCCCCATCCCCACGGGGATTTTCCCACTTCTAACGTGGCAGAAAGAGATTAACCTAGCGCGTTGGTTGTAGCGACGATCAGCTCAGATTCCAGATTGACCGTGATCGGTGGCGACGAGAAGGTAGTGTACTTGTCTTCTTGTTACTTTCTGATGCTTCAACTCCGAACAGATCGCATGGATCGCAAAGCGGTCAAAGTCACCTCGCGCCAGAGATGAAGCTACGGCATTACCATGGGGCTAGGCGCATCGAGCTAGACCATATGGATACAGCGGATACACGGCCCCTAGGTTTCGATTCTCGATCACGCATGAACTACAATGAGTGGTGTGCAGTTCCAATTCTTCTCGAACATACAAGTCATCAATCTTCGTAGACGATAAAACACCAAACAACGCGCGTATGCCCGAGCCACAACGTAAAGACAGAAGACATTTCCAAGCTGGGTTGTTCAATCTGCAGGATCTCGATGGAAGCGCTATCGAAGTCAATCGCTATCGTCCAAGTTCGCCGCGTCCTCTGACTCATCTGTGACACGGTTCCAGCAGGACGCATGAGAGTCGACGCGTGCGCCCTTGCAGCCGTGCCACCCTCCCAATTGCCAACCAACCTCCCATTCAGACACTGCGAGCTCATCTGAGTAACCAAAGGCTGCAGACGTCGGGTCGTTTCCGAACGTGCCACAGAGACAGTGAGCGTCCCCGAAGCGTCGCAGCAGAGTTGGACACAGTGCGTGCCAATGAAACCCTAAGCAGCCTAACTCTTCCTCCTGGAACCATTTGTCAAAGAACTCGAATCCTCTGTCCTGATATTTCACCGTCAGATGACGAACGAAATCGTACGGTCGTCCCTCCGGGCTCAGAACGTTCGGGTTCAACACCGCGACCTTTCTGCAGGTCATCCTTGGATAGGCGCAGCAGAAGCCTGAAACGTAAGTTAGTCAAAATTACACTTGCCAATCCATGCAGACACTCACCACGTGAAGAGATAAAGTTCATTTGCGCCGTACTCCAAAATTTGGTGATCGCGAAAGTAGGGCTCGCGCTGCGGTTACGAATGACGTCCACCCTGCGCTCCCCTTTGTAGAGCGTGGTGACTCGGCAGATCCCCGTGTCGATGTCGCGAGGGACGTACACCCGTTGTCCTGCTCGGAGACGAGCCACGAGCTCCTGGTGCACCTGACGCCGCAAAGCATCCATGCGTTGGCGAGCCGTTCGTTCCACTTCATTCTCGGTGTATCCCTCCACCTCGACGAGATAGCGTACGACCGAGGCGAAGCCATCGAAAGTCGTATACACATCTAAGTCGTTAGCCTCCCAGTACGTGGGACCCTCAACGAAGTACAGGGCGAACGAACCCGAGATGACAGCTTTGTCGTCGATGACGCGGAAAAAACGGTCGGTATTAGCGACGAAACGGGTTAACATGCGGCGAGGACGAAGGTACAGTTCCGTATGGACAGCGTCCCTGCAGGCAGTGTCCCGGTGGGACAGCTCCTCCAAGTTGGCAATGCTCAGGTGCGAAAGTACCCCTGCAAGATCCATGCTGAGTACGAGCTGATGAATAAGACAGTGGTGTTGACTTCAAGAGGGGCGTCTGCTGCTCTCATTTATAGGCCAATCGTACTGTTCCCAGGCCCAGTCGGCAACGTCACCGCGCCCCCGTGAACTTGAATAAATTTGATACGCAAAGGACGGAAGCTCACTGTCCTACCAGAGCCGCCTAATCGGTCGCGACCGAGGACAATTCACGGCGAAATCAGCACGTATTCCCCGCTACCGCGCTGTCGCCCTAGACGTTGATACGACTAGTCTGCTGTTTGGTTGCTTCGCGTATCACAACAGCGCATGGGCAGTCCATCGCACGGGGGTTCGTTCCCAGTCGCCAGAACATACCGAAAGCCTGATCTCGATACAGTGAGCTACCTACCGAATTCATTAGATTTAGCTCAGTTTAAATATCGGTAGATGTGCAGGACTGCAGGTTAGCATCGAGGACCGAATTCCTCCCACCTCGAACGACACTTACCTCATGGAAGACGTTGATGCTCAGATCACTGACAGAGCAAAACGCCTTGTTTACGCATACTACGTTCGGCAAGAGTGAGTCTGTCCATTGTGCTCATAAGCAACTTGAAAGCTGAAGCTGCTGTACAGAGAATTAACTCGGGCTAAAGCGCGTCGAATTCTCACAAACTCACTCGGCTTACAACCCGGGTATCTTGACCTGCCACCATTCAGGACTCTCGTAGGGAGGGTTATTTATCTCACTGAAGTACGACCTAAATCCATCTATATTCATCCAATACAGACTCATTTCTATAACGACAGAAACGCCTCCAGTTCGCTGAAGATCGTTCCCGGCACGCTATGGAGCGGCTAGGGGTCCTCGCGCGGTCTGTCACTTCACCGCAACCGGAACCCACGGACTGTTCTCCGCAGCGCATGAGCCGTTCCCCGCGGTTTCCCCCAGAAATATTCGAGCGCATTTCCACCCACGTTGACTCCCCGCTCGAGTTGGAGGCGTTGTCGCTGGCTGGCCGCGTGTGTCTCGCAGGCGCGCAGATGGTGCTTTATCGGAATATATGTTATGTGATCCCAGCCTGGGAAGATTGGACCACCGATCTCCTGACCTTCCTCACGGAACATTCCAGAGTGGCCTCATACATCCGACATTTCGGGCTGGAATCCCACGATCTGACACAGAAGGCGGAGGTCGATCTCAAGATCGTTACTGACATACTCGCTCGTCTTCCTGGACTAGTCGATTTCGACATGCTGTGCCTCACGTGGACCATACCCACCTCGCCCCCCAATCTCGTGCAGCACCCGTCCCTCCAGATCTTGACGATGATGGGACTGGACATCACCGACATCACACACTCTCCCCTCCGACTACTGGAACTACGTCCCCGTTGGCGCAAGGTTGAGATCGAATACCTCGACTGCATCGACCCTAAGATGTCGAACCCCGGCCTGCCACCTGTAGAGGCAGGTCAACTCACCCTGACGAGCTACCCCTTCTACGTCACCGACAAAGTCAGGCCAGCCTCATACACCTCGTTTACAAATGTTGCGTCTCTCAGAGCAGAGTACGTGACGGCCCATTACGCGGACTGTCTGACCCGTTTAGTCACAAGTTCTGCCGACACACTACAATCTCTGCATTTCACGCTCAATCCGTACGAACCCTGTGAGTCGATCTTCCAACACCTTGAACGCGCTACACGGATCGATTGATTAACCTGTTGTTCGGCAGCGATCAGCGCAGAAGACTGGGAAGGATTCTTCCTTGCGTTACGTAGCTGCCCGAAACTCCTCAAGTTGACGTTTAACTTCACGCTGGACAGCGGCCCAGGCGACCATGTAGCATATTTGCAAACACAGCTACAACTGTAGGGGAGATGTTTGCAAACATTGCTACAATTGTAAGGACCTGCAGTTGTAGCAATGTTTGCAAACACACCACCGTCA
>SWBT01000219.1:0-16185 GCA_005298045.1 Pleurotus ostreatoroseus | reverse complement strand
GTGGAGCAGCAGTTGTTTTGTGAAAGACTGAGGAAAAGGCGAGGTAAATGTCGCGGCCCACTTTTCCGGAGGGAAATGCGTGGGAAAGGCGGTATTTCCTGCGCCTTTTCCACTGAGAAAAATCCGGGTCGTTGTGCGGTGCGGCGATCTTATCGGGGAGACGCTAAACAACACGGGCCGTTGGGCCGGAGCAATCCTGACAGCGGAGACACACCAAAGATCGCAGGGTCCTTCAACGACCGTTGGAACTTCCGGTGCAGAGATCCATCTGACTTGCCAGATCGTGGTTCGATTGAATGTTCGATTGCAACGATATTATTGCGCTGTGGCTGGTACGAAGAATTCCGAACAGCGATATCCTCGGCGCGGCGATCGTCTTCATGCACCATGTCGACTCTATTCGAACTCTGCGGGGGTTCAATGTCGATTACAGGAGAGCAAGATATCCGTGGTCAAGCAATACATTGTAAGCATCATGTATTTTGCACGTATGTAGGTGCGATAGTTTGGGTATAGCTATCCGACCAATGTATCTGAGACTGATCCGTCTCATCCCAGCAAAGAGACCTCCAGTCTAGTGGTATCAGGTAACGATTTCTCCAGCTGAATCAGCTCCTCGAGCTTATCGGCTGTAGCTGTCTCTATATCCAACGGTGCAAGCGGTCCCCTCACGTTCGTTGTGCCATAATCAAAGTGTCTGGCAACAAACGACTTGATGGCAGTGATACTCCCAAGCTTGCCTAGCTGCCAATCTGCATGCCCAAGCAGAGCCTGCATCTTGAATGCCTCTTCAAGCTCTCCTTGTAAAAAGAGATTGTACGTGTGAATATGAGCCTTCGGTGCGACGTTGGGGAGGGCAGCCATCGCCCCCGCGCTGCCGGACAAGACTCCTTGCAGAAACACGTCTGCCTTACCCGCGAACACACGGAAGTCGCGGTTGTAGGTGGACGCGATGCGGTGTAGTTTACCGACGTTGCCACACGAGAGCTTGACGCCAACAATGTTAGGATGTGCGGCGAGGGTGATAATCGTGTCGGAATCGAGGTCAATGCCTGCAGTGACCGTCGGGAAGTTGTAGATCATTATCGGGATAGGTGACGCATCCGCGACCTAGGATAAGTACATGTCATCTCACTGACATATTACTATACAACCAAGAAGATGCTCACCGCTTGGAAAAAGCGGATAATGTTGGTCTTGGTCATCTGCGGAGGCCATACACCCGGGGTAAGGACCAGCGCAAACTGCGCACCCGCGTCGTGTGCGTCGACGCAGAGCTTGATCGTCTCTTTAGTCGATTGGCCACCGGTGCCAGCAACAACCGTAACGTTACCGAAGCCATTGTCCGCTAGAGTCTGCTTCGTGAGCCTGATGGCTTGCTTGCGTTCATCGTGGGTCAGATGCTGAGCCTCGCCATTGCTACCCTGAACCAGGATACCTGTGACACCTCCCTACACCGCGATCTGTGTTCAGTGCTATTCCCGGTGTAGCGTGAGCGACGTACCTGCGCGAGACGTAGGACGTGCGCCTTGATAGCGGTGTCGTCTAGCTCGTCGTTCGCGTCGAACCAGACGACGGCGGGCACGTAGACCCCCATGGGCGGTAAGTTGCTCTTTGACATCCTGACCCGCTGCAATCTACTTTCGCCTCTTTGACTGAGGTCGCCGTTGATGACAGACCTTGTCGTCCACGAAGCTGCTCGAGGGTGAGCCTGACTCGAGCGATATTGGGATCAGCGGTGATCCCGGCCCGCCAAGCCTTCGGCAAGATCTGCCGTTTTCACATGCGCGTCGTGGGGAAGCGCGCTTTGGGGCAAGAGTAACTTCAAGCTTCATTTCATCTGGCTTGCTCACAACCCCCTTGAATCCCTGTACTCATCACTCTCATTGCTTTTTGAAAGATGTCCGACGTCAAAGTAGAGGGATTCAAGGTAAGGTTTCTGAGTTAGCAACGCGGTTGGTATGCAGACTCATCTTTGATCGCGCAGGCTTCCAACATTCTTGCGAGTCTTGCGCAAGTGTTCGACAGCTATAGCGAGGAGGACAAGAAGAAGGAGATCAAGAAGGTACGCAACACGCGTCTTTGTGCTTTCTCTTTCGATGCGATCGGTCACCCTAGACGAACGGTATTTTCGAGCTCCGTATCAAGAACGCAGAGGGAAAGGAGGCCTTCTGGACCATTGACCTCAAGAATACCGGCTCAATATACAAGGGAGAGGCCAAGTCGAAGCCAAATGTGACCCTCATCATGGCGGATGATACCTTCCAGCAGCTGGCTGATGGAAAGGTGAGAACGCTTGACACCGGTCGCCGTGGCGTTAGCCCGCTCATGTCGGTGCATCATTCAGCTCGACGGCCAGAAGGCGTTCCTCACTGGCAAGCTCAAGACCAAGGGTAACATGATGTTTGCTACCAAGCTTGACGGCGTTTTGAAGGTATGCCAGATTCTTTGTCCAGGCATTGGCTCTCGACTTACTCGCACCCCAAGGCTACGAAGACGAAAGCCAAGTTGTAGATTAATGTATATTTACTCCTTCATATGCATACCACAATAATATCCCAGGTACACGTCTGAAGCTTATATTCCAAGTTGATTGCACAAACCAGTACGACGACGAAGTGGGGATCAAGTATGTAGAGAAACGAAAGCGGCTAAAGTGTGTCAGTATCCAGGTATATCCAATCAGAACATGCCGCCAAACAGGCCGCGGCTGCGTCGCGGGGTAGGCTGAACAACTTCGGGACGGAGGGTCGCGAGACTATTGAGCTGTTTCATGACCTGACAGAATGAATGTTGGTGAGAGAGACCGCCAGGATGATGCATATACTCACCTCCTCCAACTTGTCCTTCCGCTCTTGCAAATCAAGGTGTCTGCGGATGGCAGGGTTCTCCCGAGCAAACTCGACGATCTCTTTACGGTCCAGATCATAGAGAAGTCGCGAGTCGATTTCACGAGGGAACTGCGAACAAGTGAGCGCACCGCGCACACGTATATGAAATGAAATACTTACCTGATAGAAGAAGTGGTCGAGAAGCTCGATGTTGATGAACATAGTGGAAGTGTATGCCAGCTTGTCCGCCACGACATTCAAGAATGCTTCCGGACAGAGGACATCACTTTGCGGTCCCGCCTTACAACGCTTCGACTTGAGTGCCGCAAGACGAAGCTTAAGAACAGATAGCCGGTCGCTGTAGAGCATTGCATGTCGAGCTACAAGATTTTCTGTCAAGACTCGCTCAAATTCGGAAATTGAGGGCGTACCGTCGAGAACATGGGCAGGAGGATAACGGTAATCATCAACCGCAGGGTCTTCCACAGGCGCTGCCAGATCTTCGCTTGCTGCGATGGCCTTAGTCTTCTTCTCTTTCTCTTTCTCCTCCAGTGTCTTCACGTACGAGATGAGGTTGTTCAGCCTCCGACTCCCGCCCACCTTCTTTCTGATGTCCTTCAGCTTATCTTCACACATCGACACCTCCTTCTCAAACAACTGCACAGCCTCCGCCCGTCCAATCTCCCACTCACGCTCGTCCACCTCGACCTCATACTTGTACGGCTTGATACAGTTCTCCACCTGGTCTGAAGTCACGCCGACGCGGTCGCGCAGTATCATGTGTGAAAACTGGATGAGCCGCTCTGCCGCGCGAGGGTGATACGTGAACGGCTCGCCCGACGCAATTGTGTCGATCAGGGTTCGCAGTCCGTCCGCAACAAGCAGCGTTGAGTCGCGGCCGACGCCAGACTTCGTCAATAGCGAAGATGCCGCTTCAAGTTTGTACCGCCAGTACGGCTCGATGTCCTCTGGCTTCACGCGCGGGTCCGCGCCGAGGTTCGTCAGCTCGGCCGTACGCTTGTCGGACCAGTACAGTTGTTCGAGCACGTCCATGACCTTGTCGTCGAGCATTGCTTTGAGTTTGGCGCGGATCTGAGGTTTGCGGAACTGGGTGGTGAATTCTTTGAAGCGGCCTTTGAGCATGTCGACAGTCTCGGCAACGTATGATTCGGCGGATATCCGACGGTCGTTGTACTGCACCTTGAACTGGTACTGCGCCTCCTCAAGCTCGAGTTGTACTGCATTCGTGATGCCGTGTAGCGACGACGACATAGACGATTCAAGCACGTCCATCAGCCGCTTTCGCAACGTGTCTGTCCCGACCATAAGGGATGAGGAAGTGCCAAATGTCTCGCGGTGTGCGCCGAAGAAATCGGATTCCGCTCGCTGTGCGACCAACGCAGTTGATTCGTTCTTGGTCTTCTTCGTAGCCTTGCACACAACACCGACATATCCAAGATGGAGAGGATATCTGTTACCGGAAAGAATCAAGGCGCCCTGGTCTGGGGGAACGAGGTCCATCTTGGTGATAACGCCAATAGTACGCAGGCCAAGTGGGTCGACTCTGCGACTGGCACGCAGTGCTGGCGAGTTCGCGAGATCGACGTCTGCAGCACAAACAGCAAGAATAATGTTGGGCTCCCGGATGTACTTGTCACAGAGTGAGGAAATCTTCTCCTTGAGAGAATCTGGTTGGTCCAAGGATGCGATTTGAATATAGCCAGGGAGGTCAATAAGGGTAAGGTCTGGGACGCGCGAGCTGTATATCCGGAGGTCAATGGGTTCGTTGGAGACGGCATCAGTAGCAGGAACGGCGAGGTTGAGATCTGTAAGGGTCTTCTGAATCTGCGAGAAGTCCGTAATCTTGCCTAGACCAAGCGCAGGGAATTCTCCATATTCTACGGATTCTTTGCCGTCCTTCGCGGGGGTGTGGATCAAAGTAAGCTCTATTGGTCGCCGTGTGACCATATTATTACCCCTTGCATGCGAATTAGAATCCATAGGTAAGCCACATCGGAAGTACTCACTTCGGAAGGAACTCATGACCGACGATAGCCTCCAGCACGGAACTCTTTCCTGAGCTTTGACTTCCAATGACGACAATGCTCGGCAGCTTGAGCGCATCACTTTGGTCAATGCTGAGCAGCATCGACCGTATCTCGATGAGTTTCCGAGTGAGATGCATTAGGCCGTTTCGGGGGTCCGGACCGCTTTCGGGTTTTGAATCGGAAGGTGAGGACATAGTAGCCGCGACGAGAGCAGCAATTGCTGCATCCTCTCCATCTGGACGTTTGCCATTCTCCGGATCCTCTTCCTCTCCGCGCTGTTCCTTTTTACCCTTTCCACCATCTTCTGACGGAGTGAATAAGTCTTTGAGGAATTGTGGGGCCTCAAACTTAGGGAGCTTGACATCAGAGACGGCGGAGGAGACTGCTTTCAAAGTATCGGATGCGGTGTCCAGGAAATCCGTAGCTGTTTCCTGCGCGGTGGTGATCCATTCATTAGACTTCTTCCGAAGTTCTACATGCAATGTGAGCAAAGCGCGACATGTAAGATCGTCAGCGACTCACCTTCAAATCTATAGTTCGCGTATGTCAATCCTCCAGCACCGACAGTTGCAGCGCCTATTGGCACGCGCAGAGCTCGAAGCATGAACCGCGGAATAGCCGTGTAAGAAATGGCACGAATGTGCACATGGCGGATCGCAGGCGAAGGAACGTAACGAGACCTCAGCCGTAGCGAGTTCGCCGTCAACAGCGTGTTCATCGTCCTGTGAAGCGGGCGCGCAGCCTCAAGCGGCCTGCTCGAGCTCTTCAATCCATAGGCGACGGTTTTCTTGAGCGTAAAGGCGGATACGACGCGGCGTCGAAAGGCAGAATACATGACGACGACGGCGTTTACCACAAGTTAACACATGTGCTGCTCGTTGTACAGCACGGCGAATAGCCCTGGTCGTCGGGGATGGTGGTGGTTAAGGTGAACGTTGCGGACTTGAAGCACGCTGCGCGCTTTCCTCTGCTCGAGCATGCCGTGCAGCTTGCAAAGCGCTCACGCACTTCGGCACGGAAAAGACCGAGCCGACGGAAGTCCGCATTTGGTAAAGGGCGCATCAAAGTTCTGGCCGGAGTTTTGGCCACTTTGGCCTCCAACCTCCAAGTTGAACCTCCCATCATGCGTTTACGGACCATCTCACCGTCCCTTCCGGACGAACTGCTTGAAGCTTTGGAAGCATGCGACATCAAGACAGACGTAGAATTGCTGTTTTCCATGACGCCAATGGAAATATACCGCAAAATATCCCCAACTTCGATCCCTTTGGCGGACCTCATTGCAGAAGTCGATAGAGTAGCTGCAACAGCAGCTGCACCTGCAATCTGTACGGAAGACATACTAGAGCGCGAAACAACGCGTCACGACGCGCCCTCGACAGAATACTCATCAGGGATACCTGAATTAGACGGCCTGGTGGCAGGCTTCGCTGATCCCAAGTTGATTGAAGTGTCCGGGGACAAAGGCTCGTGTAAGACAGTAAGACTCAACCGCCAGTTTCAAATATATTCTCTCAAAATGTTTAGCTGCTTGCGCTGCAAGTTGCCGTACGCCACCTATCTAGCTGCCCAGACCACAACGCCTTATGGGTAGACACAACAGGCGACTTCTCTATTGATCGAGTGATCCCCATTCTACAAGATTGCCACGGCTTGGTACGATTCCAAACCATTGGTACTTGCTCGTCAGTCATCTACTCATGATATTAGCCAGGAGTAAACACGGCAGCGGCTCGACTACGTCTCGGGCTGGCGTTCGACCTAGACACCTTATATGAAGTCTTGAGACCACTGGAGTCGTCACATCAAGTATTCTACAGTTGTATGCACGCTGATCGAATCCGACTAATGTCTTACAGCCAGAGCCGACACGTCTGCTCATCATCGACAACATAACACCATTGTTTAGGCCTACACTAAGTGCCGTTTCAGCCCAGGGTGAGTTCATGCGATTCTGGTATGTGGCAACACGAAGCGAACATGAGAAAATAGGTCATGCGTCAATGGCAATATTCATGCGCCATCTCCGTTCACTATCAAATACCCACTCGCTCTCGATTATTGTGAGTAACACGGCGGAATATGACAGGTCCGTTCTGATGCGTGGGTATAGCTTATCAACAACACGAGTGCGATAACCCCAGGAGGACTTCCTTCCTTCGCACCCACACAGGTCAGGAAGCCAGCGTTGGGTCCGTCATTCACCTACATGACGGACGTCACCTTATGGCTCGCCAAACAAACCGCCAACGACACCGACATGGTCGACGACTCACCGATGGCACTAGTCTTTGAAGCAGAAGTATTGCGGTCGAGAGTATCGGTAAGCAGCCTCTCATTTGCCAGCATTTCGCTGATTGTTCTCAAGGCATCGAATGCTCGATGTCTGTTTGAGATGAAGGACGGAGTTTTGTGCTCAGGAACACAAGGACCTGGGCCAGAGACTGTTGATACCTAGAGTCAATGGTAAACGAGTATAATGGAGACAAATTATACAGAAGGGTGGTATACAAGATCCGCAAGTCCAAAGATACAATAATAATATAGATGCGAACTACAAGTCCTCAAATCTACGGGCCATAATGAGTAGCGTGTACATATGATAGGCAGAGAACTTACCGGTCTGGCATGAACACGGGTGCGAGAAGACTCCACATGTACAAGAGCATGCAGACCCAGCTCGACACAACTCTCATCCACATGGCAACCTCAGAACGGCCGATGTAGACGTCGTTGTCTTCGCTTGAGTCAGCCGGGGCAGCACCCGAGTGGACGACGTTCCTGTATAACGGTCAGAGTAGAACACTGTGGGCGCGGACGAGTGTGCTTACCAGTCAGTCAGCAGCATGGCGACGTACATGGCGCCAATAGCGAAGATGACATGGAACCAAGAGTACTGCATGCGGTGAGTACCACTGTTTAATGATTGAGATGATGCACTTACGTTGTAACGCGTACCCGTACGTTCATCGTCGCGGGTTTCTCCTACCGGTTCATCGTCGTCTTCATCCTCCTCTTCGTCCAAGGCGGAAGCAGGAATCGCGCTGCAAAATATTAGTCAAACAGCAATGACCATATCAGGTTGAAAGCGTACCCAGCCTCAACAGCCGCCAGCAGCGCCTGGTACCGCGGGGTTTCAGTCCTTCCAGGCTGCGTGTTGACAACTCCCATCTCGGCGTGGCCTTCATGATCCGCCGGTAGAGCAATCGCACCTTTCTTCTTGCCCACCAAAGCCCGGCTCTGAGTCGCCGCCCTACTGGTAGAGTATGCAATAGCCAAGAAGGTGAAGACTGCGCCGAGAACAACCGTCGTCGTGCGAGTGCCCTGCACGGTACCTCTGTACTTCTGCAGAGGATTGCACGTATCGTGTTCGTGATTTCCAATAGCCGACATGATGAGGTATGTGCAGTACACGGCGACCATGCTCGCCTGCGCTAATCCTGAACGTGGGTTGTATTCTTGCACCCTCGGATGGATACACATGATCGTGATGATGATGCACAGTGCGAGGTTCGTGGAAATGAAGAAGCGGTTGAGCGTGCAGTCAGAGCCGGCGAAGAAGCCGTACAGGATGCCCGTGAGCGTGATCGTCGCGGCGTACATTCCTGCGGTAGACCCAATGAGGATCCATTGCCAGAGATTCGAGTTCGAGGCCTCCCAGTTCTCGAGACAGGTCTCTGACCAAGAGTGTGCAAAGTCGACGAGGAGTACGAGACCTAGGAGAATGAAGATAGTTGCACCAATCATGGAGATGTAGTTTCCCCAGACCATGAAGAAGCCATTGGGGATGACGAACGAGACGACGATGAGGACAAGCCAGAGAAGAACCTTGGGACCCCACCAGCTGCACAGCATATGAGCATCAGTTCCTCATAGAATTATTGTGACTTGCCCATTCTGCAAAGCCGCTCTCTTATCCCGCGTATCTTTCACGCCAATAAGGGCACCGCCGAGGATTAGATGGAACAGTGAAAGTGCAAAGCAAATCCTGTGGACCTATGACGCGCCAAATTAGCAGCTAGCATGACTATCTCAGCTCATACAATACTCACAGCAAGTACACCGTAGCATTTCCCACCGGCACAATCCATCTCAAGATATCCATGGCTCCATTTCTCAATTTGCTTGATAGCTATGGGCGTTTTCATCAACCACGCAAACATGGAGTTGAGACAAAATATTATCTGGAACAAGTCAGTTTCATTACAATTCATAGATGGAAATACTCACTGCGAAGCCAACACGGGTCGCAATGGAAGAGTTACAATTACATGACTTGAAAAACATGGACGCTACAAGGGTACTTCAGCTGAAGACCAGCAAAGAGCAGGGGTTGTACGTACCAGCTGTGGACGTGAAGCAGAACGCTATACCCGCCAAGCATGAGGAAGCGACGGAGCCAAACACGCCCGCCATCGGGAGCGAAAGTAAGACACCCATCGTTGTCACTGTGGTCGTCGATGAGGAAGAGGCTTTGCAGCCCGACTGCGCCGCCGCGGCGGTTCTCGAAGCAATTGGCGTCTATCAATGATACTTAGACCACGTGGCGTTCGTGGCTGAACATGATCGGTCCTGGAGCGCCCGACTTCCTCCATACATCGCGACTGAGTATCGCATTTCGCGACAATCTTTAAGTGGTTCTATGTTGGCCTGAAGAGTGTACAGGACTGAAATCAAATCTCAGTAATCCATTACAAGTGATACAGTACTGTTATATCCATGTGTTGTTCCAGAGTGACGGCACGCACACATCGTCCAGTATCGCGTAGTTTGCTAATCTATCTGCTATGATCCACCAAATAACCATGTCCACCAAAGCTAATCTTGATCCCTCTTGAAATATTTACTGTTCACTGCAGTAGCTTGGATCACGTCGAAAACGGTCTCGCCGACACCGAAGTATCGGTCTGCGAAGGAGCGTAAGGTCGGGTCCGTGATTAGGTTGGTTTGGGGTCTACACGCCAGGAGTAGAGAACGTGGAATTGTTAGCAACAGAGAAGTCCGCAAGAAATGACATGGCGTACTGGAGACCGCTTGACCGCTTTACGCCTGCTACAAGAGTAGACAGTAGGACTGCGTCTACCGCATAATGAACCAGACGACCGAGAGCCATGGATGCAGAGGGAGCGACTGAGCTGTGAGAGGACGACAATGGTGAGGGTTTATTGCAAGATGGACACAACAGACACACCAACTCTTTTGTTCAGGATACTCGCGTGCCGGCGCAGAGAGGGTGAAGACGAAGTCGGTCGGCTTCAGCGTCCTGAACGGGATCGCTCAGGTGATCCGCCGCCGGCGATCACCGACTTGGCTCTCGGAGACCGCCATCAGTACGGCCGCACTTGTTTTTCGACATACGCTTGCTGTCGGCAACTAGTCACCTAACTTAGCCCAACGGGACGCGATACGGCCATGGATACTCTTTTGGCCAGCTGCTTGTGGTCGCGCTTATCGACGGCGTTGATCACAAGCTTCAGGTTTGTGCCGACCCGGTCAAGTGATAATATATGACAGCATCGAACACGCTCCTTCCAGCAACTGACAGCCCTTTCCCTCGAGGCCTTCACACAGGGCCAACTGTAAGGGCGAGGCGTACACATCCTATCTAAAGCTAAAGCCCTCTTCATCACCGTCTGCATCAGATATCCGAATCGGACGTCTCGAAAGGTACACTTTACCTCCAGCTTGATACAGGCTTCTATCTCAGTGTACCTTGGAGGCCTATGGACTACTCGCGCGAAGTAGAACACTCAGAGCTGCTCATCGTACGGGGCAAGGAGCCTTTCAATGCGGAGCCCAAGGCATCTGCGCTGGTAGAATTCTCGCTCACGCCGGATGAACTCGTCTACTGCCGAAACCATGGTCCCGTAGAGGAACTTGATCAAGAGACATATGTTTTGACCGTCACTGGTTCTCCTACCGGTGACATCAAGTTTACCATGTACGACTTGACTACGATGTTCGAGCATCACGAAGTAGTAGCCGCACTACAGGTGAGTACTGTCTACCGTACGCTGACGAGCACACTGAAGCCGCTCCTAGTGCGCCGGTAATCGAAGGAAAGAGATGAATACTGTCAAACCTGTACGGGGTATACTCTGGGACGACGGTGTCATCTGCAACTCCCGATGGGGCGGAGTACGCCTCCGCGATGTCCTCATGTCTTGCAACCTGGACCTCGCGACTGCTGCGCACGTCCAATTCGCATCGCACGTCACTCCTTGTGAGGACGATACATATTACGGCTCCTCGATTCCGATAGAGAAGGCCATTGACCAAGACGGAGACGTTCTCCTTGCGTTTGAGGTGCGTAACCGGTTCCGCTCGAGACGACGTATATCTGACTTTGGACCTTGTGGTAGATGAATGGCGAACCATTATCCCCAGACCGGGGAGGCCCCTTGAGACTCGTCGTACCTGGTTATTGCGGCGCTCGCTGGGTCAAATGGGTTGACACCATCCGGCTTTCTCTCGAAGAATCGCCTAATTACTACCAGGCCCGGGACTACAAGATCTTGCCGCCAGAGGTACGTACATAAGATTCCACCAAGTCGCGGGACAGATAGTGACGCCTCGACCAGATCGAAACGAAGGAAGCAGCCGGGCCCGTGTGGTCGAAATATCCTTCAATCACTTCCCTCCCGCTGAACTCTGTCATCGCCTCAACACTTGTTCGGCGAGTCGAGGACCGCAAAGTACTCGTCGTTCGAGGCTATGCAACGCCCCACATGTCTGCGAGCATCGCTGCCGTTGAGGTATCGATAGATGAAGGTGCTACGTGGCTCACTGGGCGCATCACGTATCAGGAGGGCAGATGGAGCTGGACACTTTGGGAAGCCATCGTCGAGGATCCGCCTGAGCATGGAAAAGTTGTTAGCCGCGCGGTGGATAAGAAAGGGGCAAAACAGCTGAAAGAATGTGCGTGGAACCTGCGGGGAGTAGCGTTCAATCCCTGGGGATCGAAGACATGGTAGGAGCCGTGCGTTCCACTAGAGCAGAGGAACAGATATGTCATATTTCTGAATTCGACTTCTGTGCTATACACATATCTCATTCAATGTCAATCTCTGATTAGGTTGTTCTCAGGCCATTTTTGTGAGTGCTCTTGGAGATTCACTCGGTCATCTTTCAAGTTTGACACTGCGTAGCTAATGACAACTTGGTGGTACGAGCCTGCTGAATATTATTTGGAGTTTTCATTGTCGCAAAACATTTATTCCGCAGTAGAAAGGACTCAGCGTGGCTCAACTAGGATCGAGACCGATGGTAGGACCGCAAAGACTCGTTCCCAAAACAGATAGGCGCCATAATCGTGGCGCCCACGTGGGGCGTTGTACAAAATATTCAGCCACGAAGAATATCTCGCCTTCTGTGTCAGCAATACATCGGAATCAGAGTTCTTATGAAGATGTAAGTTCAGCTAACTAGCTTGGGTTATAGGGAGGTCCAGGCGGAAAAGATCATCATAATTCTCTCGTGTGCACCGCGCGCGACGGGACGGCACCATGTATAAAATTGTATCTATCGCACGTATCAATGACGACATCAAACAAGCAGGGTACTACGTCGTGGATACCGTTAGTACGCTATTGTTCCTCGTCAGACCACTCGTCCTGCATATTGGCAAAATCTACTTCGGCAATAGCCTCACGAAGCTTCTTATCAAAGAGTTCTGCTCGAGCCTGTCCTTCCTCCCCCGCTACAGCGAACTGCTTCTTGAAATCCTCGAACTTCCTCGGAAGTTTCCTTGGCCTGAACGAAAGGTCGAAGAGTTCTGTAAATCCAATATCATCATATATACATCCGTCGCATTTCCTAGACACGAAGTCAAGTCAAGTACATCACACGAAAGTCAAAACACGTACAGGACCCTGAACCAGCCAGCCACAGTACCGAACGCCAAGTTGTGGAGGTGATCTCCAAGGGACCATCCAGGGATAATGCCACCCTCCAAAAAACGCATCGCTTGGTGAATCTCTGAAGCAGTGAGACTATCCTGTGATCTGTTAGAGTAGTGTATTTAGCGAATGAGGCTTATATCCTAGTAAGCAAACTTACTCGTCCGATATAGACTTGCAAATATCCCCGATGGTGACGCCTAGTTTATTTTGCACTGTGAGGATACCGTGCATACTCATTGTCAGATCCATTGATTTGATGGGGGGAAATGTCGCAAAAGTACGGAATGCTATAGGATGCTCGAAGAGTGGCTTATGATCGTCTTTATAGCCTGTCTTGGACAGTCCAAGGTAGGGACGATTCGGCCTGAATTCATCCGTGGACCTACGTTCCTGGCTGTCGACAAAGTAGGACGGTCTGAACGTGATATATTGGAGCATCGTGGCATGAATACTATCGGTATAAGCGAATTCATCACCATCATTTAGGTCGCTGTATTGATCCAGAATGTGACCTAATCTGAGCTCGGGACGGTCTTTTAGCCAGGATCCCATGGTCTGTCCTAGAAAAGGTACGGGACATAAACTCACTGACTCTAGCTGTTCAGCGGACACTAGCGACTTACTATTCTTCTGGAGCTGCGCGCGGCCACAGCATACACCGTCACAGTGATCCGCATGTTCGATGGCTTTGAATGCAATCCTCTTCCACGATACGGACGAATCGGACCCGTCCCAGACCTTGACGTACCCGAGGCCGTTCACGAAGCACTGCATGCGCCAAAACTCTTCGTCATGCCGCATATCGTACAGCGCATGAACGCGTTGCGAGACCCTGCAGAAGTTGACATGCGTGAGGATATCATACCTCCTGACGTTGCTGACTGCCATGTCAAGAAGTTCCGTTGGCAAACGATCAAGAAGCGTCGAGGGATACACGTCGCTCATGTCGACGTTAGCTGCAAAGGCGAAACCCGTTCGATATTCCGTAAAGCTGAGTGAGCATATAAAGCGGTAGTTCAAGTCCTGAAGAGTACTACGCGCACGACGTTGGGTCGTAGGATCACGGTCGCAAGAGGTAAAAGTCGTCCGAGTTCGCGCTTTGAGCATGACGCCGGCACTTGTTCGAGCGCCTGCATCGCCGTTCGGCCAGCCACGGTACTGCTACACCGACTCACCAAGAGGGATCGCATTCAAGTTTGCCTGCTGAGCACCATGAGCACCACTCCGGTTATATATACTTTGTACAGCTAGAAGCACCGCGCGATGAACGTTAACGAGCCGTAAGCTTGGATGGCTATATATCTACTTTTCACCGGCGCTCTATGAGGCTGCATAGTACATCACGACGAGAATATGTATAGAATTAACGGTTGGTATATAAGACTACGAACATTCTGAGTCAACAACAGAAGCTATACAACTACTCAACCTAAGGCCATTGTGTCGCCATACCGGCCAAATTCAGCTTGGCCCTCGCAGCAAGATATTTAGCCTTGACGACTTCAGCTTGAGCCTGTTTATCCTCCTCTGTCATAGCGAACTGCTTTTTGAAATCTTCAAACTTCTTCGGAAGTTTCCTTGACCGGAAAGAAAGGCCAAAAGATTCTGTGGATATAAGGTCGTCGTATACACACCCATCGCATTTCCTAGAGATACCTTAGTCAAATCAAGTGATCCATGAAGAAAAGAAGACGCGTACAGGACCCTGAACCAGCCAGCCACAGTACCGAACGCCAATTCGTCGAGATGATCTCCAAGAGACCATCCAGGTATAATGTCATCTTCTGTCGAATGCGTCGCTTGAGAGATATCGGTGGCAGTGAGACTGACCCGTGACCTGTTTCCTGTGTTCAATGTTCAGATTTACATCGCAGCAAGCAAGCTTACCCATCCAATATAGACTTGCAAATATCCGCAATGGTGATACCAAGTTTGTTTCGCACTTTTGGAAGGCCGTGCATGCCCATGAACAGGTCCATTGATTTGATAGGGGGGAACGTCGCGAATGTACGAAAGGCTATCGGATGTTCGAAGAGCGGCTCATAGTTGTCTTCAGAACCTGTTCTTGACGACGTGAAGGACTCCAAGTACGGACGATTAGCCCAGCGGCCACCTAAGGATCTACGTTCCTGACCGTCGACAAAGTATGACAACCTGAACGTTACATATTGGAGTATTGTGGCATGGATACTGTCGCTATAAATGAAGTCGTCATCGTCATCCATGTCACTATATTGATCTAAAACATGGCCGAATTTGAGCTCTGGGCAGGCTTTAAGCCAGGATTTCATGGTTTTTCCTAGAAGAGGTATGAGATATAAGCCTACCGACACCGGCTATTCAGCGGATACCAGTGACTCACTGTTCTTCCGGAGCTGTGCGCGACCACAGCATATACCGTCACAAGTATCGGCATGTTCGATGGCCTTGAATGCAATCTTCTTCCACGATATGGAGGATTTCGACCCGTCCCAGACCTTGAAGTGCCCAAGGCCATTCATGAAGCATTGCATATGCCAGTACTCCTCGTCATACTTCATATCATACAGTGCGCATACACGCTGTGAGACTCTGCAAAAATTGACATGCGTCAAGATATCGTATTTCCTGACATTGCCTGCCGCCATGTCGAGCAGCTCCGTTGGCAAACGGTCGAGCAACGTTGGGGGGTACACGTCGCTCATGTCGCCTCAGAAACTAATCGCTATACGATACGCCGTTGAAGCACTGGATGAGTGAGTATATGAAGCGAGATCTCGAATACAGCGTAGCACACACGTGAGTGAAAGCAGCGGTTGTTGGTGGTCGCAAGTAACGTCCACGTCCAGCGTTTGATGCGAACCCGCTTCCGAGCTCGTGGTACTCTCGGCTACACGCCTCCCGACATCGGACCACGTTTGTCCTCACGATGAAACTGCGCATAGCCCGTACGGTACGTTACCACGATAGGATGCAACTGAGCTGTAGTCAAAGTCGTGGAGGGTTGAAGATGGTAATGGTCCCAACCAACGTAAGACATGGTGCCGGAACCGGGCTGATGTCGGAAAAAGTAGACGCACCTGGAGATCGCTTGCCGCGCCTTGCCATGCCACAATTTGCGGTCGGACTTGCAATCCGCCGCCGGAAAGTACAAATTAAGGCGAGATCGGCGGTCGGAGTTGCGATTGAAGGCGAGAACCACGCGCACTTGCCGGGCCTCGCAAGCTCCGCTCAACTTGCGACGGTTGCGCTCCTTGCGGCCGATGGCAGCCGATTGCCATTATTGAATCCCCGCAATTGATCGCAATCCCTCGCCATCTCAGTGAGGAGTCTAGGCTCGTCGCAATGGTTCGGAATATCGCGAGAGATAGCCATTGGCCAATAGGCCCGGTGACAAAACAAGAGGCGCACGCTAGTGCTGATATG